>JAJOZX010000067.1:1907500-2313492 GCA_023014485.1 Bathynomus jamesi | reverse complement strand
AAATGTAGGCCAAAACAACGACAGACGTGCCAAGTTTCGCAATTGGGCACCAAACTTTTTTACCCTGGACCTTTAATTCAATAATAACCCAAATTAACCAAACGGTAAAATGTAGCCAAAACAACGACAGAACTGGCCAAGTTTCGCAATTGGGCTACCAAACTTTTACCCTGGGACCTTAATTCAATAATAACCCAAATTAACCAAACCGGTAAAATGTAGGCCAAAACAACGACAGACGACTGGCCAAGTTTCGCAATTGGGCTACCAAACTTTTACCCTGGGACCTTAATTCAATAATAACCCAAAATTAACCAAACCGGTAAAATGTAGGCCAAAACAACGACAGACGACTGGCCAAGTTTCGCAATTGGGCTACCAAACTTTCCCCTCTACCCTGGGACCTTAATTCAATAATACTCAACCCGTCTAGGCCTAACTTGGGCTACAATTTGCACAATCAGAACTTTGCCGAAAAATAGTCACTGACTCAGTCTTGGGGTAGAATCCGGTTCGAAGGACCATGTTATTTTTATTTATTTGTCGGGTTCAAAATCCCAGCTGAGCCGTGAACGGCCAAATTCTAAAGGGCCAGTTCTATCTGAAGCCCAAGTTAAGCTAAATTAAAACTTACGGATTTGAGATCCTATTAGGTCCTACCTCAGGGTAACCTCAGGGTTGCTGACTCGATGCGGGCCTACCTTAGACCTTAGTTACATGAATTTTAATGTAAACAAAAAGGGTACTATTTATGGTCTTCTTTCTCAACCTTGCAACAACAACGCAACCTGGACTATTGCACGGTGCAACAATCTTGTATCTAAACAACCAAACTGAATTGCAAGAGAGCTCTCTACAAGACCACACCCTGTACGTACGACATCCCACAAACGAGTAGAAAGAACGCGCAGCACTCCAAAATGATGCCAACAGTGTGACCAAACAATGATGCCACAAGAGCTCAAAAATGCTAGCTCTAAATTAAGTTAATTTTTCACTAACCTTACAATTATGAGATGGATATATATACACACCTAACTTAATATATACAAGCAATGCTGCATCAATCAGCTTAGTCATCATATCGCCTTGGGACAATAATGGTTCTTCCTCTTCTAGATTTTCTAACACTCCCCACCGAAGAGGCATTGTTGTCGTTACCTTCCGCAAGGTTAGCCAAGCCTTCTCCATGAGGCTGTAACTCAAATGTTTCATCTTGACTATCTGTGTTTTTGCTGATTTCTAAAGCATAGAGTTTTTGTATAGGTCTCTTTAACTTTCCTCCTGAAGTCTTTACCAGTGCAGACCTAACTAAATTGTCTTTGCCAACAAACAACTCTTCAATTATGCCAAGCTTCCAGCATTGCCTTGGTCTTTCATCCCCAATCATTACCACTTCTCCCACCTTGATACAATTTGCATTGGAGCCCTTTACCTTGCCTGATGGGTAATAATTGAGTTCTGGCAAGTATTCCATCTGCCACCTCTTCCATAACTGACCTTGTAGCTCTTCAAGGTACCTGAACCGTCTGGTTAACTCTCCTTGAGTGCTCTGGATAGGCTGCAAGTCTTCTGGCACACTGGGGTTTGATGTTAATCGTTTACCACAAAGAAAATGATTTGGTGTCAATGGCTCTGCATCCTGCATACTGTTGTAAACAAAAGTGATAGGCCTACTGTTCACCATTGCTTCTACTTCACATAAAACAGTAGAGAATTCTTCTTTGCTCAAATGAGCATTAGCTAAAAGTTTCTTTAATGGACACTTTACACTTCTCACTAGCCTTTCCCAAAATCCTCCCCACCATGGTGCTCTCTCAACAATAAACTCCCACTGTACCCCTTGGTGTGAAAAGTAGGATTGGAATCCTTCCTCTTTTAGCAAGGACCAAATTTCTTGGAGTTCCTTTGCAGCCTTTTTGAAGGTTTTTGCATTATCCGATATGATTTTATTTGGGAAACCCCTTCTGTTCACAAACCTTTTAAAGGCCAAAAGAAATACATCACTACTTAAGTTGCTTACCAACTCCAAATGGATTGCTCTGGTGGTAGCACAGGTGAAAAGACATATATAACCTTTGTTAGACTCCCCTCGCTCATACACATAGACTGGCCCTGCAAAGTCTACTCCCACTACATCAAATGGGGCAGTATAGACACACCGTTCTCTTGGAAGTGGAGCCACCTTTTCATAATAAGGCTTTGCACTCCAACGCTTGCAAACCACACATTTATGCGAGACTTTTTTTACTACTTGTCTAATTTTGGGAATCCAAAATTGTTGTCTAATCTCTATTATCACTTCTCTAACTCCCGCATGTAACAGCTTATGATGAGTATCCAGGATCAAAAGGTCCACAAAGTGCCCCCCAGAAGGTAGCAAAATTGGATGTCTTTTCTCCTCTGGAAGCCCAGAAAACTGTAGTCTACCTCCTACTCTCAATAAATCCTGATCCAAAAACACATCCAAACCCTTGAGCGCAGAATGTGTTGGTAGAACCTGTAATGGATGGCTGGTGAGCAATTCTCTCTCTTCACCAAATTTTTCCTTCTGCATATATACCACCCAGTATTTCCTGGCTTGCTGAATCTCATTACTGTTCAGAATTCCTTCCCTTCTTGTTTCTCCCTTAATGTTGTTGGTAAATCTATATACCCATGCTGTCACTCTTAACAATCTTTTCAGACTGCTAATGTTCTCAAGCTTCAATATGGGGTCCTGCTGCATAACTTGACAACTGTTCACAGCGCATTTTCTCACCTCACTCACCCATGCTTCTTCAGCCTGGCATTCTCCTACAATAGGCTGATTGGAAGGCCAGTTTTCACTTCCAAGTTTTAGCCACTCTGGCCCATTCCACCACAAACTTGACTGTGAAAGATCTTTCACTGAAATTCCTCGGGTTGGTAAATCAGCGGGGTTTTGGATGCCTGGACAATGCTTCCATTGCTTGGGATCTGTGTGCGCTTGAATTTCCTCCACCCTATTGGCAACAAATGGTTTCCATTTCCTTGCCTGACTTCTTAACCAGTGCCAAACTATAGTGGAGTCTGTCCAATAATAGCTTGGAATTTCATAGAGGGCCAAAGACTTTCGCACTGTAATTGCAAGCCGACTAGCAATAACGGCACCCATCAATTCCAACCTTGGAACAGAAAGCCTTTTCAAAGGTGCTACTCTACTCTTTGCAGCAACCAACCTGCAACTTACTTCCTCTTGCAATGCGCCTCTTATATAAATACAAGTTGCATAGGCTTCCTCACTTGCATCACAAAAGATGTGCAGCTCCAAATTGTCTGGACTATTGTTCAACTCTCCAAAGTACCATCTTGGGATTTCAATGTCTCCAAGATGTGCCAATTCTTTGAACCAATATTTCCACCTTGTCTCATTCTCAGCCAGCTCTACTAAAGATTTCCCATTGAAGGTAAACAAATCATCATCTTGCTGCCAAACAATGCCTAGCACCTTTGCATCTATTGCCCACAACTCCTTAATACCAGAATCCTCAATACTTTCTGCTGCATCAGGTACTACACAGGAATGACTCATAAACTCTTGTAATTGCGAATGATTGGTCTGCCATTTTCTAAGCTCCATGCCAGCCTCCCTCATTATAGCTCTAGCCTCCATGAATATCTGTTTAGCCATTTCTGTATTATCCACGGAACACAGCAAATCATCAACATAAAATTTTTCCTTATGTGTTCAATAGTGTTAGGATAGACTTCAGAATATTTCTTAAAATGGTACTGCATAGTAGCTGCCAACAGAAATGGACTAGAGCTGAGGCCAAACAACACTGACTTCATTCTATATGCTTGAACCTTAGGTTCATTTTCCAACAAGTCTTTCGTATCCACCCACAGATACCTTACTGCATCTCTGTCCTCTGGTTTTAACTTTATCCGCAAAAAGGCTTGCTTCACATCTGCAGTCAATGCTACTCTACCAAACCTGAATCTCAGTAACAAGGAAAATAAATCTGCATTTAAATTTGGCCCAGCATCCAAACAGTCATTCAAGGACACACCACCTTTGGTTTGGCTGAGCCATCAAAAACTACCCTCAGTTTGGTGGTAGTTTTGTCTCGCCGTACCACTGCATGGTGTGGCAGATAATGTGCCTCCTGGCTCACCAGCTCACCTTGCACCCTTTCAGCATAGCCCTCCCTTACATAACTTAGGATGGCCTCATCGTATTCAATTAACAACTCCTCATTTTTTCTTAGCCTGTACAATGAAGTCTCCAACCTCCGATTAGCTAGCTGAAGGTTTGAACCGGGTTTGCAAGAATCCTTCCATGGTAGGCCAACTTCATAGCAACCATCTCTAAACCCAATCCCTTTTTCAAATTGCTCTAAAACATCATTGTTCACTGTACTTGCTGGTTGTCCTTTATGCCAATAGATTCAAGTTCCCAAAACGCTTTCAAATGCCTTTCCAGACCATGGCTGTTCTCCTCAATCTTAACAAAAAGAAGAGCCTTAACTTCCATTTCATTGCAATAACTACCATGTAGCATCCAGCCTAGCTTACTTTCAATAGCTACCTGGCCTTGAGATGTACGGACAATATTACCAGTGATGAAGTCCCAATAATAGTCAGCTCCAATCAAAAGACTAATATCTTCTGTTCCCTCAAACTTATTATTGCCCAAATTAATTCCTTTAACTTGCAATTCTTGGACACATGCCATATCTAAACAAGTAGTGACTGGAGCACAAAGTTCCTCAATCTCTACAGTTTGGACCTTGATAGTGGGACTTTGCGGTAACAACCCTTTAACCAGAACTTCTACCTTCTTAAATTTGGTTCGGTTTTGAACGGAACCCCCAAACCCAGAAATTCTTAAATTTTCCCTCTTAAGTTCTTTAAACTTCAATTTTCTGGAAATTCTGGTCTTAATAAAACTACACTGGCTACCACTATCAAACAACACTCTTACAGTAGCTTCTCCCTCATTCCCAATTAATAAGGCTGCAGTTGTTTGCAATAATCCCCTTTACTTTTACTCCCTTGCATAGCAGTGGCATGTGCCACTGATGTCTCTACTTCTGGGGTAGGCCTACTAAGAGTGTTTTCACACAATAATGGCTGATGCCTACCATGACATTTTTTGCACAAAATTTTAAACTTACAAAACCTTGCTCTATGACCTATCAAAAAACATTTAAAACATGCTGTGGACTTAGTTACCCTGTCCTTTCTCTCCTCAAAGGGTAAGGCCTCAGCCACCTCACATTTATATGACTTGTGGTTGCCTTCGCAAAATATGCATTCCTTGATTCCCTTTAATTTATTCTCAGAGGAGGCATGTAGAGCTGACACTGTACCTGGGCTATTCCTTTTTGTGGAAACTTTGGTGCTGTGCCTGCCTTTGTCCCTTTGTTTACCATCCCACTGTGCAAACTCAACTCCCTCTCGTCTTGCTAATTCGGTGCCTAAAAGACTTAACATCTGCTGAAGGGGGATGTACACATGTTCTGCAGAGTGTCCCCTACTTAATTGAAGCAAAATTGAGCTAGGCAATTTAGACTCCAGTGTAGGAACCAACATTATACCATACTTTTCCATTCCTACACCCAAGTTGTCCAGGGACCTAGTTCTAATTTCAAATTCATCATATAACTGCCGTAACTCCTTGACACTATTAGGATTATTAACAGGAGGTATAGCTAAAAGTGCACGGAGGTGGCTTTTAATTAAGATCTCTGGCTTACCAAACCGTTTCTTTAATATATCCCAAGCCACATTATAATTAGCCTCTGTTAATGCTAATCCTGCTATAGTCTTTGCTGCCTCCCCTTCCAAGAGGGACCGCAAATAATTAAACTTCTCCACGGCACTTAACACTTGACTAGAATGAACTGCTGATTGAAAACTGTCTGCCCATCCTTGCCATTCCTGAATACTCCCAGAAAATGTTTTGAGTACAAGCCTCGGTAATTGAACTACTATCTGTTAACCTTAACTTCATTATCAGACCTGGTCTCTAACTGTACTGAGCTACTAAACTCTTTTGCTCGGAGGCCTACGTTAATTATATCATCAATAATCTCTTCAAAGTAAATTATGTTGTTTTCTATTTCATCCTCTTCTATAAGAGCCTCAATTTTAACATTTACCTCACTTAGAGCAACCTTTTTAGTTTCTAATATGGAAAGCTGCGCAGTCACTAAGCGTAAATCCTCTTGCTCTATGGCAGAATCTATAGTGGCAATGACCTTTGTAATTAGACCTTTGTAGGCGCTTCTCCTTTTTATAAATTTGTTCAATTCAGATGCACTCATCTTCAATGTAAACAACCCTTGGGCTCAATACCAAATGAGCTGAATTGGCAGAAATACTTAACCAAACTGATCAAACGCAAATTTTACTTTCAAATAAACTGAATTGCTAGGTGGGGTACTAACCAACACCAGTATGGAATACCAATTTTTCCACCCAAGTAACTGGCGCACTGGTCTGCAACCTTCGCCTACGAATAATAAACCAAATTAACCAAACTGGTAAATGTAGGCCAAAAACAACGACAGACAAGTAGCCAAGTTTCGCAATTGGGCAACCAAACTTTCTACCCTGGCACCTTAATTCAATAATAACCCAAAATTAACCAAACCGGTAAAATGTAGGCCAAAACAACGACAGACGACTGGCCAAGTTTCGCAATTGGGCGACCAAACTTTTTACCCTGGGACCTTAATTCAATAATAACCCAAATTAACCAAACCGGTAAAATGTAGGCCAAAACAACGACAGACGACTGGCCAAGTTTCGCAATTGGGCTACCAAACTTTTTACCCTGGGACCTTAATTCAATAATAACCCAAATTAACCAAACCGGTAAAATGTAGGCCAAAACAACGACAGACGACTGGCCAAGTTTCGCAATTGGGCTACCAAACTTTTTACCCTGGGACCTTAATTCAATAATAACCCAAAATTAACCAAACCGGTAAAATGTAGGCCAAAACAACGACAGACGACTGGCCAAGTTTCGCAATTGGGCTACCAAACTTTCTACCCTGGGACCTTAATTCAATAATACTCAACCCGTCTAGGCCTAACTTGGGCTACAATTTGCACAATCAGAACTTTGCCGAAAAATAGTCACTGACTCAGTCTTGGGGTAGAATCCGGTTCGAAGGACCATGTTATTTTTATTTATTTGTCGGGTTCAAAATCCCAGCTGAGCCGTGAACGGCCAAATTCTAAAGGGCCAGTTCTATCTGAAGCCCAAGTTAAGCTAAATTAAAACTTACGGATTTGAGATCCTATTAGGTCCTACCTCAGGGTAACCTCAGGGTTGCTGACTCGATGCGGGCCTACCTTAGACCTTAGTTACATGAATTTTAATCTAAACAAAAAGGGTACTATTTATGGTCTTCTTTCTCAACCTTGCAACAACAACGCAACCTGGACTATTGCACGGTGCAACAATCTTGTATCTAAACAACCAAACTGAATTGCAAGAGAGCTCTCTACAAGACCACACCCTGTACGTACGACATCCCACAAACGAGTAGAAAGAACGCGCAGCACCCAAAATGATGCCAACAGTGTGACCAAACAATGATGCCACAAGAGCTCAAAAATGCTAGCTCTAAATTAAGTTAATTTTTCACTAACCTTACAATTATGAGATGGATATATATACACACCTTAACTTAATATATACAAGCAATGCTGCATCAATCAGCTTAGTCATCATATCGCCTTGGGACAATAATGGTTCTTCCTCTTCTAGATTTTCTAACACTCCCCACCGAAGAGGCATTGTTGTCGTTACCTTCCGCAAGGTTAGCCAAGCCTTCTCCATGAGGCTGTAACTCAAATGTTTCATCTTGACTATCTGTGTTTTTGCTGATTTCTAAAGCATAGAGTTTTTGTATAGGTCTCTTTAACTTTCCTCCTGAAGTCTTTACCAGTGCAGACCTAACTAAATTGTCTTTGCCAACAAACAACTCTTCAATTATGCCAAGCTTCCAGCATTGCCTTGGTCTTTCATCCCCAATCATTACCACTTCTCCCACCTTGATACAATTTGCATTGGAGCCCTTTACCTTGCCTGATGGGTAATAATTGAGTTCTGGCAAGTATTCCATCTGCCACCTCTTCCATAACTGACCTTGTAGCTCTTCAAGGTACCTGAACCGTCTGGTTAACTCTCCTTGAGTGCTCTGGATAGGCTGCAAGTCTTCTGGCACACTGGGGTTTGATGTTAATCGTTTACCACAAAGAAAATGATTTGGTGTCAATGGCTCTGCATCCTGCATACTGTTGTAAACAAAAGTGATAGGCCTACTGTTCACCATTGCTTCTACTTCACATAAAACAGTAGAGAATTCTTCTTTGCTCAAATGAGCATTAGCTAAAAGTTTCTTTAATGGACACTTTACACTTCTCACTAGCCTTTCCCAAAATCCTCCCCACCATGGTGCTCTCTCAACAATAAACTCCCACTGTACCCCTTGGTGTGAAAAGTAGGATTGGAATCCTTCCTCTTTTAGCAAGGACCAAATTTCTTGGAGTTCCTTTGCAGCCTTTTTGAAGGTTTTTGCATTATCCGATATGATTTTATTTGGGAAACCCCTTCTGTTCACAAACCTTTTAAAGGCCAAAAGAAATACATCACTACTTAAGTTGCTTACCAACTCCAAATGGATTGCTCTGGTGGTAGCACAGGTGAAAAGACATATATAACCTTTGTTAGACTCCCCTCGCTCATACACATAGACTGGCCCTGCAAAGTCTACTCCCACTACATCAAATGGGGCAGTATAGACACACCGTTCTCTTGGAAGTGGAGCCACCTTTTCATAATAAGGCTTTGCACTCCAACGCTTGCAAACCACACATTTATGCGAGACTTTTTTTACTACTTGTCTAATTTTGGGAATCCAAAATTGTTGTCTAATCTCTATTATCACTTCTCTAACTCCCGCATGTAACAGCTTATGATGAGTATCCAGGATCAAAAGGTCCACAAAGTGCCCCCCAGAAGGTAGCAAAATTGGATGTCTTTTCTCCTCTGGAAGCCCAGAAAACTGTAGTCTACCTCCTACTCTCAATAAATCCTGATCCAAAAACACATCCAAACCCTTGAGCGCAGAATGTGTTGGTAGAACCTGTAATGGATGGCTGGTGAGCAATTCTCTCTCTTCACCAAATTTTTCCTTCTGCATATATACCACCCAGTATTTCCTGGCTTGCTGAATCTCATTACTGTTCAGAATTCCTTCCCTTCTTGTTTCTCCCTTAATGTTGTTGGTAAATCTATATACCCATGCTGTCACTCTTAACAATCTTTTCAGACTGCTAATGTTCTCAAGCTTCAATATGGGGTCCTGCTGCATAACTTGACAACTGTTCACAGCGCATTTTCTCACCTCACTCACCCATGCTTCTTCAGCCTGGCATTCTCCTACAATAGGCTGATTGGAAGGCCAGTTTTCACTTCCAAGTTTTAGCCACTCTGGCCCATTCCACCACAAACTTGACTGTGAAAGATCTTTCACTGAAATTCCTCGGGTTGGTAAATCAGCGGGGTTTTGGATGCCTGGACAATGCTTCCATTGCTTGGGATCTGTGTGCGCTTGAATTTCCTCCACCCTATTGGCAACAAATGGTTTCCATTTCCTTGCCTGACTTCTTAACCAGTGCCAAACTATAGTGGAGTCTGTCCAATAATAGCTTGGAATTTCATAGAGGGCCAAAGACTTTCGCACTGTAATTGCAAGCCGACTAGCAATAACGGCACCCATCAATTCCAACCTTGGAACAGAAAGCCTTTTCAAAGGTGCTACTCTACTCTTTGCAGCAACCAACCTGCAACTTACTTCCTCTTGCAATGCGCCTCTTATATAAATACAAGTTGCATAGGCTTCCTCACTTGCATCACAAAAGATGTGCAGCTCCAAATTGTCTGGACTATTGTTCAACTCTCCAAAGTACCATCTTGGGATTTCAATGTCTCCAAGATGTGCCAATTCTTTGAACCAATATTTCCACCTTGTCTCATTCTCAGCCAGCTCTACTAAAGATTTCCCATTGAAGGTAAACAAATCATCATCTTGCTGCCAAACAATGCCTAGCACCTTTGCATCTATTGCCCACAACTCCTTAATACCAGAATCCTCAATACTTTCTGCTGCATCAGGTACTACACAGGAATGACTCATAAACTCTTGTAATTGCGAATGATTGGTCTGCCATTTTCTAAGCTCCATGCCAGCCTCCCTCATTATAGCTCTAGCCTCCATGAATATCTGTTTAGCCATTTCTGTATTATCCACGGAACACAGCAAATCATCAACATAAAAATTTTTCCTTATGTGTTCAATAGTGTTAGGATAGACTTCAGAATATTTCTTAAAATGGTACTGCATAGTAGCTGCCAACAGAAATGGACTAGAGCTGAGGCCAAACAACACTGACTTCATTCTATATGCTTGAACCTTAGGTTCATTTTCCAACAAGTCTTTCGTATCCACCCACAGATACCTTACTGCATCTCTGTCCTCTGGTTTTAACTTTATCCGCAAAAAGGCTTGCTTCACATCTGCAGTCAATGCTACTCTACCAAACCTGAATCTCAGTAACAAGGAAAATAAATCTGCATTTAAATTTGGCCCAGCATCCAAACAGTCATTCAAGGACACACCACCTTTGGTTTGGCTGAGCCATCAAAAACTACCCTCAGTTTGGTGGTAGTTTTGTCTCGCCGTACCACTGCATGGTGTGGCAGATAATGTGCCTCCTGGCTCACCAGCTCACCTTGCACCCTTTCAGCATAGCCCTCCCTTACATAACTTAGGATGGCTCTTCGTATTCAATTAACAACTCCTCATTTTTTCTTAGCCTGTACAATGAAGTCTCCAACCTCCGATTAGCTAGCTGAAGGTTTGAACCGGGTTTGCAAGAATCCTTCCATGGTAGGCCAACTTCATAGCAACCATCTCTAAACCCAATCCCTTTTTCAAATTGCTCTAAAACATCATTGTTCACTGTACTTGCCTGGTTGTCCTTTATGCCAATAGATTCAAGTTCCCAAAACGCTTTCAAATGCCTTTCCAGACCATGGCTGTTCTCCTCAATCTTAACAAAAAGAAGAGCCTTAACTTCCATTTCATTGCAATAACTACCATGTAGCATCCAGCCTAGCTTACTTTCAATAGCTACCTGGCCTTGAGATGTACGGACAATATTACCAGTGATGAAGTCCCAATAATAGTCAGCTCCAATCAAAAGACTAATATCTTCTGTTCCCTCAAACTTATTATTGCCCAAATTAATTCCTTTAACTTGCAATTCTTGGACACATGCCATATCTAAACAAGTAGTGACTGGAGCACAAAGTTCCTCAATCTCTACAGTTTGGACCTTGATAGTGGGACTTTGCGGTAACAACCCTTTAACCAGAACTTCTACCTTCTTAAATTTGGTTCGGTTTTGAACGGAACCCCCAAACCCAGAAATTCTTAAATTTTCCCTCTTAAGTTCTTTAAACTTCAATTTTCTGGAAATTCTGGTCTTAATAAAACTACACTGGCTACCACTATCAAACAACACTCTTACAGTAGCTTCTCCCTCATTCCCAATTAATAAGGCTGCAGTTGTTTGCAATAATCCCCCTTTACTTTTACTCCCTTGCATAGCAGTGGCATGTGCCACTGATGTCTCTACTTCTGGGGTAGGCCTACTAAGAGTGTTTTCACACAATAATGGCTGATGCCTACCATGACATTTTTTGCACAAAATTTTAAACTTACAAAACCTTGCTCTATGACCTATCAAAAAACATTTAAAACATGCTGTGGACTTAGTTACCCTGTCCTTTCTCTCCTCAAAGGGTAAGGCCTCAGCCACCTCACATTTATATGACTTGTGGTTGCCTTCGCAAAATATGCATTCCTTGATTCCCTTTAATTTATTCTCAGAGGAGGCATGTAGAGCTGACACTGTACCTGGGCTATTCCTTTTTGTGGAAACTTTGGTGCTGTGCCTGCCTTTGTCCCTTTTTTTACCATCCCACTGTGCAAACTCAACTCCCTCTCGTCTTGCTAATTCGGTGCCTAAAAGACTTAACATCTGCTGAAGGGGGATGTACACATGTTCTGCAGAGTGTCCCCTACTTAATTCAAGCAAAATTGAGCTAGGCAATTTAGACTCCAGTGTAGGAACCAACATTATACCATACTTTTCCATTCCTACACCCAAGTTGTCCAGGGACCTAGTTCTAATTTCAAATTCATCATATAACTGCCGTAACTCCTTGACACTATTAGGATTATTAACAGGAGGTATAGCTAAAAGTGCACGGAGGTGGCTTTTAATTAAGATCTCTGGCTTACCAAACCGTTTCTTTTATATCCCAAGCCACATTATAATTAGCCTCTGTTAATGCTAATCCTGCTATAGTCTTTGCTGCCTCCCCTTCCAAGAGGGACCGCAAATAATTAAACTTCTCCACGGCACTTAACACTTGACTAGAATGAACTGCTGATTGAAAACTGTCTGCCCATCCTTGCCATTCCTGAATACTCCCAGAAAATGTTTTGAGTACAAGCCTCGGTAATTGAACTACAGATCTGTTAACCTTAACTTCATTATCAGACCTGGTCTCTAACTGTACTGAGCTACTAAACTCTTTTGCTCGGAGGCCTACGTTAATTATATCATCAATAATCTCTTCAAAGTAAATTATGTTGTTTTCTATTTCATCCTCTTCTATAAGAGCCTCAATTTTAACATTTACCTCACTTAGAGCAACCTTTTTAGTTTCTAATATGGAAAGCTGCGCAGTCACTAAGCGTAAATCCTCTTGCTCTATGGCAGAATCTATAGTGGCAATGACCTTTGTAATTAGACCTTTGTAGGCGCTTCTCCTTTTTATAAATTTGTTCAATTCAGATGCACTCATCTTCAATGTAAACAACCCTTGGGCTCAATACCAAATGAGCTGAATTGGCAGAAATACTTAACCAAACTGATCAAACGCAAATTTTACTTCAAATAAACTGAATTGCTAGGTGGGGTACAACCAACACCAGTATGGAATACCAATTTTTTCCACCCAAGTAACTGGCGCACTGGTCTGCAACCTTCGCCTCGAACAATAAACCAAATAACCAAACTGGTAAATGTAGGCCAAAAACAACGACAGACAAGTAGCCAAGTTCGCAATTGGGCAACCAAACTTTACCCTGGACCTTAATTCAATAATAACCCAAAATTAACCAAACCGGTAAAATGTAGGCCAAAACAACGACAGACGACTGGCCAAGTTTCGCAATTGGGCGACCAAACTTTTTACCCTGGGACCTTAATTCAATAAACCCAAATTAACCAAACCGTAAAATGTAGGCCAAAACAACGACAGACGACTGGCCAAGTTCGCAATTGGGCTACCAAACTTTTTACCCTGGGACCTTAATTCAATAATAACCCAAATAACCAAACCGGTAAAATGTAGGCCAAAACAACGACAGACGACTGGCCAAGTTTCGCAATTGGGCTACCAAAACTTTTTACCCTGGGACCTTAATTCAATAAACCCAAAATTACCAAACCGGTAAAATGTAGGCCAAAACAACGACAGACGACTGGCCAAGTTTCGCAATTGGGCTACCAAACTTTCTACCCTGGGACCTTAATTCAATAATACTCAACCCGTCTAGGCCTAACTTGGGCTACAATTTGCACAATCAGAACTTTGCGAAAAATAGTCCACTGACTCAGTCTTGGGGTAGAATCCGGTTCGAAGGACCATGTTATTTTTAATTTGTCGGGTTCAAAATCCCAGCTGAGCCGTGAACGGCCAAATTCTAAAGGGCCAGTTCTATCTGAAGCCCAAGTTAAGCTAAATTAAAACTTACGGATTTGAGATCCTATTAGGTCCTACCTCAGGGTAACCTCAGGGTTGCTGACTCGATGCGGGCCTACCTTAGACCTTAGTTACATGAATTTTAATGAAACAAAAAGGGTACTATTATGGTCTTCTTCTCAACCTTGCAACAACAACGCAACCTGGACTATTGCACGGTGCAACAATCTTGTATCTAAACAACCAAACTGAATTGCAAGAGAGCTCTCTACAAGACCACACCCTGTACGTACGACATCCCACAAACGAGTAGAAAGAACGCGCAGCACTCCAAAATGATGAACAGTGTGACCAAACAATGATGCCACAAGAGCTCAAAATGCTAGCTCTAAATTAAGTTAATTTTTCACTAACCTTACAATTATGAGATGGATATATAACACACCTTAACTTAATATATACAAGCAATGCTGCATCAATCAGCTTAGTCATCATATCGCCTTGGGACAATAATGGTTCTTCCTCTTCTAGATTTCTAACACTCCCACCGAAGAGGCATTGTTGTCGTTACCTTCCGCAAGGTTAGCCAAGCCTTCTCCATGAGGCTGTAACTCAAATGTTTCATCTTGACTATCTGTGTTTTTGCTGATTTCTAAAGCATAGAGTTTTTGTATAGGTCTCTTTAACTTTCCTCCTGAAGTCTTTACCAGTGCAGACCTACTAAATTGTCTTTGCCAACAAACAACTCTTCAATTATGCCAAGCTTCCAGCATTGCCTTGGTCTTTCATCCCCAATCATTACCACTTCTCCCACCTTGATACAATTTGCATTGGAGCCCTTTACCTTGCCTGATGGGTAATAATTGAGTTCTGGCAAGTATTCCATCTGCCACCTCTTCCATAACTGACCTTGTAGCTCTCAAGGTACCTGAACCGTCTGGTTAACTCTCCTTGAGTGCTCTGGATAGGCTGCAAGTCTTCTGGCACACTGGGGTTTGATGTTAATCGTTTACCACAAAGAAAATGATTTGGTGTCAATGGCTCTGCATCCTGCATACTTGTAAACAAAAGTGATAGGCCTACTGTTCACCATTGCTTCTACTTCACATAAAACAGTAGAGAATTCTTCTTTGCTCAAATGAGCATTAGCTAAAAGTTTCTTTAATGGACACTTTACACTTCTCACTAGCCTTCCCAAAATCCTCCCCACCATGGTGCTCTCTCAACAAATAAACTCCACTGTACCCCTTGGTGTGAAAAGTAGGATTGGAATCCTTCCTCTTTTAGCAAGGACCAAATTTCTTGAGTTCCTTTGCAGCCTTTTTGAAGGTTTTTGCATTATCCGATATGATTTATTTGGGAAACCCCTTCTGTTCACAAACCTTTTAAAGGCCAAAAGAAATACATCACTACTTAAGTTGCTTACCAAACTCCAAATGGATTGCTCTGGTGGTAGCACAGGTGAAAAGACATATATAACCTTTGTTAGACTCCCCTCGCTCATACACATAGACTGGCCCTGCAAAGTCTACTCCACTACATCAAATGGCGGCAGTATAGACACCGTTCTCTTGGAAGTGGAGCCACCTTTTCATAATAAGGCTTTGCACTCCAACGCTTGCAAACCACACATTTATGCGAGACTTTTTTACTACTTGTCTAATTTTGGAATCCAAAATTGTTGCTAATCTCTATTATCACTTCTCTAACTCCCGCATGTACAGCTTATGATGAGTATCCAGGATCAAAGGTCCACAAGTGCCCCCAGAAGGTAGCAAAATTGGATGTCTTTTCTCCTCTGGAAGCCCAGAAAACTGTAGTCTACCTCCTACTCTCAATAAATCCTGATCCAAAAACACATCCAAACCCTTGAGCGCGAATGTGTTGGTAGAACCTGTAATGGATGGCTGGTGAGCAATTCTCTCTCTCACCAAATTTTTCCTTCTGCATATATACCACCCAGTATTTCCTGGCTTGCTGAATCTCATTACTGTTCAGAATTCCTTCCCTTTTCTCCCTTAATGTTGTTGGTAAATCTATATACCCATGCTGTCACTCTTAACAATCTTTCAGACTGCTAATGTTCTCAAGCTTCAATATGGGGTCCTGCTGCATAACTTGACAACTGTTCACAGCGCATTTTCTCACCTCACTCACCCATGCTTCTTCAGCCTGGCATTCTCCACAATAGGCTGTTGGAAGGCCAGTTTTCACTTCCAAGTTTTAGCCACTCTGGCCCATTCCACCACAAACTTGACTGTGAAAGATCTTTCACTGAAATTCCTCGGGTTGGTAAATCAGCGGGGTTTTGGATGCCTGGACAATGCTTCCATTGCTTGGGATCTGTGTGCGCTTGAATTTCCTCCACCCTATTGGCAACAAATGGTTTCCATTTCCTTGCCTGACTTCTTAACCAGTGCCAAACTATAGTGGAGTCTGTCCAATAATAGCTTGGAATTTCATAGAGGGCCAAAGACTTTCGCACTGTAATTGCAAGCCGACTAGCAATAACGGCACCCATCAATTCCAACCTTGGAACAGAAAGCCTTTTCAAAGGTGCTACTCTACTCTTTGCAGCAACCAACCTGCAACTTACTTCCTCTTGCAATGCGCCTCTTATATAAATACAAGTTGCATAGGCTTCCTCACTTGCATCACAAAAGATGTGCAGCTCCAAATTGTCTGGACTATTGTTCAACTCTCCAAAGTACCATCTTGGGATTTCAATGTCTCCAAGATGTGCCAATTCTTTGAACCAATATTTCCACCTTGTCTCATTCTCAGCCAGCTCTACTAAAGATTTCCCATTGAAGGTAAACAAATCATCATCTTGCTGCCAAACAATGCCTAGCACCTTTGCATCTATTGCCCACAACTCCTTAATACCAGAATCCTCAATACTTTCTGCTGCATCAGGTACTACACAGGAATGACTCATAAACTCTTGTAATTGCGAATGATTGGTCTGCCATTTTCTAAGCTCCATGCCAGCCTCCCTCATTATAGCTCTAGCCTCCATGAATATCTGTTTAGCCATTTCTGTATTATCCACGGAACACAGCAAATCATCAACATAAAAATTTTTCCTTATGTGTTCAATAGTGTTAGGATAGACTTCAGAAATTTCTTAAAATGGTACTGCATAGTAGCTGCCAACAGAAATGGACTAGAGCTGAGGCCAAACAACACTGACTTCATTCTATATGCTTGAACTTAGGTTCATTTTCCAACAAGTCTTTCGTATCCACCCACAGATACCTTACTGCATCTCTGTCCTCTGGTTTTAACTTTATCCGCAAAAAGGCTTGCTTCACATCTGCAGTCAATGCTACTCTACCAAACCTGAATCTCAGTAACAAGGAAAATAAATCTGCATTTAAATTTGGCCCAGCATCCAAACAGTCATTCAAGGACACACCACCTTTGGTTTGGCTGAGCCATCAAAAACTACCCTCAGTTTGGTGGTAGTTTTGTCTCGCCGTACCACTGCATGGTGTGGCAGATAATGTGCCTCCTGGCTCACCAGCTCACCTTGCACCCTTTCAGCATAGCCCTCCCTTACATAACTTAGGATGGCCTCATCGTATTCAATTAACAACTCCTCATTTTTTCTTAGCCTGTACAATGAAGTCTCCAACCTCCGATTAGCTAGCTGAAGGTTTGAACCGGGTTTGCAAGAATCCTTCCATGGTAGGCCAACTTCATAGCAACCATCTCTAAACCCAATCCCTTTTTCAAATTGCTCTAAAACATCATTGTTCACTGTACTTGGCTGGTTGTCCTTTATGCCAATAGATTCAAGTTCCCAAAACGCTTTCAAATGCCTTTCCAGACCATGGCTGTTCTCCTCAATCTTAACAAAAAGAAGAGCCTTAACTTCCATTTCATTGCAATAACTACCATGTAGCATCCAGCCTAGCTTACTTTCAATAGCTACCTGGCCTTGAGATGTACGGACAATATTACCAGTGATGAAGTCCCAATAATAGTCAGCTCCAATCAAAAGACTAATATCTTCTGTTCCCTCAAACTTATTATTGCCCAAATTAATTCCTTTAACTTGCAATTCTTGGACACATGCCATATCTAAACAAGTAGTGACTGGAGCACAAAGTTCCTCAATCTCTACAGTTTGGACCTTGATAGTGGGACTTTGCGGTAACAACCCTTTAACCAGAACTTCTACCTTCTTAAATTTGGTTCGGTTTTGAACGGAACCCCCAAACCCAGAAATTCTTAAATTTTCCCTCTTAAGTTCTTTAAACTTCAATTTTCTGGAAATTCTGGTCTTAATAAAACTACACTGGCTACCACTATCAAACAACACTCTTACAGTAGCTTCTCCCTCATTCCCAATTAATAAGGCTGCAGTTGTTTGCAATAATCCCCCTTTACTTTTACTCCCTTGCATAGCAGTGGCATGTGCCACTGATGTCTCTACTTCTGGGGTAGGCCTACTAAGAGTGTTTTCACACAATAATGGCTGATGCCTACCATGACATTTTTTGCACAAAATTTTAAACTTACAAAACCTTGCTCTATGACCTATCAAAAAACATTTAAAACATGCTGTGGACTTAGTTACCCTGTCCTTTCTCTCCTCAAAGGGTAAGGCCTCAGCCACCTCACATTTATATGACTTGTGGTTGCCTTCGCAAAATATGCATTCCTTGATTCCCTTTAATTTATTCTCAGAGGAGGCATGTAGAGCTGACACTGTACCTGGGCTATTCCTTTTTGTGGAAACTTTGGTGCTGTGCCTGCCTTTGTCCCTTTGTTTACCATCCCACTGTGCAAACTCAACTCCCTCTCGTCTTGCTAATTCGGTGCCTAAAAGACTTAACATCTGCTGAAGGGGGATGTACACATGTTCTGCAGAGTGTCCCCTACTTAATTGAAGCAAAATTGAGCTAGGCAATTTAGACTCCAGTGTAGGAACCAACATTATACCATACTTTTCCATTCCTACACCCAAGTTGTCCAGGGACCTAGTTCTAATTTCAAATTCATCATATAACTGCCGTAACTCCTTGACACTATTAGGATTATTAACAGGAGGTATAGCTAAAAGTGCACGGAGGTGGCTTTTAATTAAGATCTCTGGCTTACCAAACCGTTTCTTTAATATATCCCAAGCCACATTATAATTAGCCTCTGTTAATGCTAATCCTGCTATAGTCTTTGCTGCCTCCCCTTCCAAGAGGGACCGCAAATAATTAAACTTCTCCACGGCACTTAACACTTGACTAGAATGAACTGCTGATTGAAAACTGTCTGCCCATCCTTGCCATTCCTGAATACTCCCAGAAAATGTTTTGAGTACAAGCCTCGGTAATTGAACTACATATCTGTTAACCTTAACTTCATTATCAGACCTGGTCTCTAACTGTACTGAGCTACTAAACTCTTTTGCTCGGAGGCCTACGTTAATTATATCATCAATAATCTCTTCAAAGTAAATTATGTTGTTTTCTATTTCATCCTCTTCTATAAGAGCCTCAATTTTAACATTTACCTCACTTAGAGCAACCTTTTTAGTTTCTAATATGGAAAGCTGCGCAGTCACTAAGCGTAAATCCTCTTGCTCTATGGCAGAATCTATAGTGGCAATGACCTTTGTAATTAGACCTTTGTAGGCGCTTCTCCTTTTTATAAATTTGTTCAATTCAGATGCACTCATCTTCAATGTAAACAACCCTTGGGCTCAATACCAAATGAGCTGAATTGGCAGAAATACTTAACCAAACTGATCAAACGCAAATTTTACTTTCAAATAAACTGAATTGCTAGGTGGGGTACTAACCAACACCAGTATGGAATACCAATTTTTCCACCCAAGTAACTGGCGCACTGGTCTGCAACCTTCGCCTACGAATAATAAACCAAATTAACCAAACTGGTAAATGTAGGCCAAAAACAACGACAGACAAGTAGCCAAGTTTCGCAATTGGGCAACCAAACTTTCTACCCTGGCACCTTAATTCAATAATAACCCAAAATTAACCAAACCGGTAAAATGTAGGCCAAAACAACGACAGACGACTGGCCAAGTTTCGCAATTGGGCGACCAAACTTTTTACCCTGGGACCTTAATTCAATAATAACCCAAATTAACCAAACCGGTAAAATGTAGGCCAAAACAACGACAGACGACTGGCCAAGTTTCGCAATTGGGCTACCAAACTTTTTACCCTGGGACCTTAATTCAATAATAACCCAAATTAACCAAACCGGTAAAATGTAGGCCAAAACAACGACAGACGACTGGCCAAGTTTCGCAATTGGGCTACCAAACTTTTTACCCTGGGACCTTAATTCAATAATAACCCAAAATTAACCAAACCGGTAAAATGTAGGCCAAAACAACGACAGACGACTGGCCAAGTTTCGCAATTGGGCTACCAAACTTTCTACCCTGGGACCTTAATTCAATAATACTCAACCCGTCTAGGCCTAACTTGGGCTACAATTTGCACAATCAGAACTTTGCCGAAAAATAGTCACTGACTCAGTCTTGGGGTAGAATCCGGTTCGAAGGACCATGTTATTTTTATTTATTTGTCGGGTTCAAAATCCCAGCTGAGCCGTGAACGGCCAAATTCTAAAGGGCCAGTTCTATCTGAAGCCCAAGTTAAGCTAAATTAAAACTTACGGATTTGAGATCCTATTAGGTCCTACCTCAGGGTAACCTCAGGGTTGCTGACTCGATGCGGGCCTACCTTAGACCTTAGTTACATGAATTTTAATGTAAACAAAAAGGGTACTATTTATGGTCTTCTTTCTCAACCTTGCAACAACAACGCAACCTGGACTATTGCACGGTGCAACAATCTTGTATCTAAACAACCAAACTGAATTGCAAGAGAGCTCTCTACAAGACCACACCCTGTACGTACGACATCCCACAAACGAGTAGAAAGAACGCGCAGCACCCAAAATGATGCCAACAGTGTGACCAAACAATGATGCCACAAGAGCTCAAAAATGCTAGCTCTAAATTAAGTTAATTTTTCACTAACCTTACAATTATGAGATGGATATATATACACACCTTAACTTAATATATACAAGCAATGCTGCATCAATCAGCTTAGTCATCATATCGCCTTGGGACAATAATGGTTCTTCCTCTTCTAGATTTTCTAACACTCCCCACCGAAGAGGCATTGTTGTCGTTACCTTCCGCAAGGTTAGCCAAGCCTTCTCCATGAGGCTGTAACTCAAATGTTTCATCTTGACTATCTGTGTTTTTGCTGATTTCTAAAGCATAGAGTTTTTGTATAGGTCTCTTTAACTTTCCTCCTGAAGTCTTTACCAGTGCAGACCTAACTAAATTGTCTTTGCCAACAAACAACTCTTCAATTATGCCAAGCTTCCAGCATTGCCTTGGTCTTTCATCCCCAATCATTACCACTTCTCCCACCTTGATACAATTTGCATTGGAGCCCTTTACCTTGCCTGATGGGTAATAATTGAGTTCTGGCAAGTATTCCATCTGCCACCTCTTCCATAACTGACCTTGTAGCTCTTCAAGGTACCTGAACCGTCTGGTTAACTCTCCTTGAGTGCTCTGGATAGGCTGCAAGTCTTCTGGCACACTGGGGTTTGATGTTAATCGTTTACCACAAAGAAAATGATTTGGTGTCAATGGCTCTGCATCCTGCATACTGTTGTAAACAAAAGTGATAGGCCTACTGTTCACCATTGCTTCTACTTCACATAAAACAGTAGAGAATTCTTCTTTGCTCAAATGAGCATTAGCTAAAAGTTTCTTTAATGGACACTTTACACTTCTCACTAGCCTTTCCCAAAATCCTCCCCACCATGGTGCTCTCTCAACAATAAACTCCCACTGTACCCCTTGGTGTGAAAAGTAGGATTGGAATCCTTCCTCTTTTAGCAAGGACCAAATTTCTTGGAGTTCCTTTGCAGCCTTTTTGAAGGTTTTTGCATTATCCGATATGATTTTATTTGGGAAACCCCTTCTGTTCACAAACCTTTTAAAGGCCAAAAGAAATACATCACTACTTAAGTTGCTTACCAACTCCAAATGGATTGCTCTGGTGGTAGCACAGGTGAAAAGACATATATAACCTTTGTTAGACTCCCCTCGCTCATACACATAGACTGGCCCTGCAAAGTCTACTCCCACTACATCAAATGGGGCAGTATAGACACACCGTTCTCTTGGAAGTGGAGCCACCTTTTCATAATAAGGCTTTGCACTCCAACGCTTGCAAACCACACATTTATGCGAGACTTTTTTTACTACTTGTCTAATTTTGGGAATCCAAAATTGTTGTCTAATCTCTATTATCACTTCTCTAACTCCCGCATGTAACAGCTTATGATGAGTATCCAGGATCAAAAGGTCCACAAAGTGCCCCCCAGAAGGTAGCAAAATTGGATGTCTTTTCTCCTCTGGAAGCCCAGAAAACTGTAGTCTACCTCCTACTCTCAATAAATCCTGATCCAAAAACACATCCAAACCCTTGAGCGCAGAATGTGTTGGTAGAACCTGTAATGGATGGCTGGTGAGCAATTCTCTCTCTTCACCAAATTTTTCCTTCTGCATATATACCACCCAGTATTTCCTGGCTTGCTGAATCTCATTACTGTTCAGAATTCCTTCCCTTCTTGTTTCTCCCTTAATGTTGTTGGTAAATCTATATACCCATGCTGTCACTCTTAACAATCTTTTCAGACTGCTAATGTTCTCAAGCTTCAATATGGGGTCCTGCTGCATAACTTGACAACTGTTCACAGCGCATTTTCTCACCTCACTCACCCATGCTTCTTCAGCCTGGCATTCTCCTACAATAGGCTGATTGGAAGGCCAGTTTTCACTTCCAAGTTTTAGCCACTCTGGCCCATTCCACCACAAACTTGACTGTGAAAGATCTTTCACTGAAATTCCTCGGGTTGGTAAATCAGCGGGGTTTTGGATGCCTGGACAATGCTTCCATTGCTTGGGATCTGTGTGCGCTTGAATTTCCTCCACCCTATTGGCAACAAATGGTTTCCATTTCCTTGCCTGACTTCTTAACCAGTGCCAAACTATAGTGGAGTCTGTCCAATAATAGCTTGGAATTTCATAGAGGGCCAAAGACTTTCGCACTGTAATTGCAAGCCGACTAGCAATAACGGCACCCATCAATTCCAACCTTGGAACAGAAAGCCTTTTCAAAGGTGCTACTCTACTCTTTGCAGCAACCAACCTGCAACTTACTTCCTCTTGCAATGCGCCTCTTATATAAATACAAGTTGCATAGGCTTCCTCACTTGCATCACAAAAGATGTGCAGCTCCAAATTGTCTGGACTATTGTTCAACTCTCCAAAGTACCATCTTGGGATTTCAATGTCTCCAAGATGTGCCAATTCTTTGAACCAATATTTCCACCTTGTCTCATTCTCAGCCAGCTCTACTAAAGATTTCCCATTGAAGGTAAACAAATCATCATCTTGCTGCCAAACAATGCCTAGCACCTTTGCATCTATTGCCCACAACTCCTTAATACCAGAATCCTCAATACTTTCTGCTGCATCAGGTACTACACAGGAATGACTCATAAACTCTTGTAATTGCGAATGATTGGTCTGCCATTTTCTAAGCTCCATGCCAGCCTCCCTCATTATAGCTCTAGCCTCCATGAATATCTGTTTAGCCATTTCTGTATTATCCACGGAACACAGCAAATCATCAACATAAAATTTTTCCTTATGTGTTCAATAGTGTTAGGATAGACTTCAGAATATTTCTTAAAATGGTACTGCATAGTAGCTGCCAACAGAAATGGACTAGAGCTGAGGCCAAACAACACTGACTTCATTCTATATGCTTGAACCTTAGGTTCATTTTCCAACAAGTCTTTCGTATCCACCCACAGATACCTTACTGCATCTCTGTCCTCTGGTTTTAACTTTATCCGCAAAAAGGCTTGCTTCACATCTGCAGTCAATGCTACTCTACCAAACCTGAATCTCAGTAACAAGGAAAATAAATCTGCATTTAAATTTGGCCCAGCATCCAAACAGTCATTCAAGGACACACCACCTTTGGTTTGGCTGAGCCATCAAAAACTACCCTCAGTTTGGTGGTAGTTTTGTCTCGCCGTACCACTGCATGGTGTGGCAGATAATGTGCCTCCTGGCTCACCAGCTCACCTTGCACCCTTTCAGCATAGCCCTCCCTTACATAACTTAGGATGGCCTCATCGTATTCAATTAACAACTCCTCATTTTTTCTTAGCCTGTACAATGAAGTCTCCAACCTCCGATTAGCTAGCTGAAGGTTTGAACCGGGTTTGCAAGAATCCTTCCATGGTAGGCCAACTTCATAGCAACCATCTCTAAACCCAATCCCTTTTTCAAATTGCTCTAAAACATCATTGTTCACTGTACTTGCCTGGTTGTCCTTTATGCCAATAGATTCAAGTTCCCAAAACGCTTTCAAATGCCTTTCCAGACCATGGCTGTTCTCCTCAATCTTAACAAAAAGAAGAGCCTTAACTTCCATTTCATTGCAATAACTACCATGTAGCATCCAGCCTAGCTTACTTTCAATAGCTACCTGGCCTTGAGATGTACGGACAATATTACCAGTGATGAAGTCCCAATAATAGTCAGCTCCAATCAAAAGACTAATATCTTCTGTTCCCTCAAACTTATTATTGCCCAAATTAATTCCTTTAACTTGCAATTCTTGGACACATGCCATATCTAAACAAGTAGTGACTGGAGCACAAAGTTCCTCAATCTCTACAGTTTGGACCTTGATAGTGGGACTTTGCGGTAACAACCCTTTAACCAGAACTTCTACCTTCTTAAATTTGGTTCGGTTTTGAACGGAACCCCCAAACCCAGAAATTCTTAAATTTTCCCTCTTAAGTTCTTTAAACTTCAATTTTCTGGAAATTCTGGTCTTAATAAAACTACACTGGCTACCACTATCAAACAACACTCTTACAGTAGCTTCTCCCTCATTCCCAATTAATAAGGCTGCAGTTGTTTGCAATAATCCCCCTTTACTTTTACTCCCTTGCATAGCAGTGGCATGTGCCACTGATGTCTCTACTTCTGGGGTAGGCCTACTAAGAGTGTTTTCACACAATAATGGCTGATGCCTACCATGACATTTTTTGCACAAAATTTTAAACTTACAAAACCTTGCTCTATGACCTATCAAAAAACATTTAAAACATGCTGTGGACTTAGTTACCCTGTCCTTTCTCTCCTCAAAGGGTAAGGCCTCAGCCACCTCACATTTATATGACTTGTGGTTGCCTTCGCAAAATATGCATTCCTTGATTCCCTTTAATTTATTCTCAGAGGAGGCATGTAGAGCTGACACTGTACCTGGGCTATTCCTTTTTGTGGAAACTTTGGTGCTGTGCCTGCCTTTGTCCCTTTGTTTACCATCCCACTGTGCAAACTCAACTCCCTCTCGTCTTGCTAATTCGGTGCCTAAAAGACTTAACATCTGCTGAAGGGGGATGTACACATGTTCTGCAGAGTGTCCCCTACTTAATTCAAGCAAAATTGAGCTAGGCAATTTAGACTCCAGTGTAGGAACCAACATTATACCATACTTTTCCATTCCTACACCCAAGTTGTCCAGGGACCTAGTTCTAATTTCAAATTCATCATATAACTGCCGTAACTCCTTGACACTATTAGGATTATTAACAGGAGGTATAGCTAAAAGTGCACGGAGGTGGCTTTTAATTAAGATCTCTGGCTTACCAAACCGTTTCTTTAATATATCCCAAGCCACATTATAATTAGCCTCTGTTAATGCTAATCCTGCTATAGTCTTTGCTGCCTCCCCTTCCAAGAGGGACCGCAAATAATTAAACTTCTCCACGGCACTTAACACTTGACTAGAATGAACTGCTGATTGAAAACTGTCTGCCCATCCTTGCCATTCCTGAATACTCCCAGAAAATGTTTTGAGTACAAGCCTCGGTAATTGAACTACAGATCTGTTAACCTTAACTTCATTATCAGACCTGGTCTCTAACTGTACTGAGCTACTAAACTCTTTTGCTCGGAGGCCTACGTTAATTATATCATCAATAATCTCTTCAAAGTAAATTATGTTGTTTTCTATTTCATCCTCTTCTATAAGAGCCTCAATTTTAACATTTACCTCACTTAGAGCAACCTTTTTAGTTTCTAATATGGAAAGCTGCGCAGTCACTAAGCGTAAATCCTCTTGCTCTATGGCAGAATCTATAGTGGCAATGACCTTTGTAATTAGACCTTTGTAGGCGCTTCTCCTTTTTATAAATTTGTTCAATTCAGATGCACTCATCTTCAATGTAAACAACCCTTGGGCTCAATACCAAATGAGCTCAATTGGCAGAAATACTTAACCAAACTGATCAAACGCAAATTTTACTTTCAAATAAACTGAATTGCTAGGTGGGGTACTAACCAACACCAGTATGGAATACCAATTTTTCCACCCAAGTAACTGGCGCACTGGTCTGCAACCTTCGCCTACGAATAATAAACCAAATTAACCAAACTGGTAAATGTAGGCCAAAAACAACGACAGACAAGTAGCCAAGTTTCGCAATTGGGCAACCAAACTTTCTACCCTGGTACCTTAATTCAATAATAACCCAAAATTAACCAAACCGGTAAAATGTAGGCCAAAACAACGACAGACGACTGGCCAAGTTTCGCAATTGGGCGACCAAACTTTTTACCCTGGGACCTTAATTCAATAATAACCCAAATTAACCAAACCGGTAAAATGTAGGCCAAAACAACGACAGACGACTGGCCAAGTTTCGCAATTGGGCTACCAAACTTTTTACCCTGGGACCTTAATTCAATAATAACCCAAATTAACCAAACCGGTAAAATGTAGGCCAAAACAACGACAGACGACTGGCCAAGTTTCGCAATTGGGCTACCAAACTTTTTACCCTGGGACCTTAATTCAATAATAACCCAAAATTAACCAAACCGGTAAAATGTAGGCCAAAACAACGACAGACGACTGGCCAAGTTTCGCAATTGGGCTACCAAACTTTCTACCCTGGGACCTTAATTCAATAATACTCAACCCGTCTAGGCCTAACTTGGGCTACAATTTGCACAATCAGAACTTTGCCGAAAAATAGTCACTGACTCAGTCTTGGGTAGAATCCGGTTCGAAGGACCATGTTATTTTTATTTATTTGTCGGGTTCAAAATCCCAGCTGAGCCGTGAACGGCCAAATTCTAAAGGGCCAGTTCTATCTGAAGCCCAAGTTAAGCTAAATTAAAACTTACGGATTTGAGATCCTATTAGGTCCTACCTCAGGGTAACCTCAGGGTTGCTGACTCGATGCGGGCCTACCTTAGACCTTAGTTACATGAATTTTAATGTAAACAAAAAGGGTACTATTTATGGTCTTCTTTCTCAACCTTGCAACAACAACGCAACCTGGACTATTGCACGGTGCAACAATCTTGTATCTAAACAACCAAACTGAATTGCAAGAGAGCTCTCTACAAGACCACACCCTGTACGTACGACATCCCACAAACGAGTAGAAAGAACGCGCAGCACCCCAAAATGATGCCAACAGTGTGACCAAACAATGATGCCACAAGAGCTCAAAAATGCTAGCTCTAAATTAAGTTAATTTTTCACTAACCTTACAATTATGAGATGGATATATATACACCTTAACTTAATATATACAAGCAATGCTGCATCAATCAGCTTAGTCATCATATCGCCTTGGGACAACAATGGTTCTTCCTCTTTTAGATTTTCTAACAACCCTAGAGACCAAGAGAAATCAATGAAGGTGAAAGGTAGAACATGCAAAAGATCTATGGAGAAAAATGTGCTGGTTTGGAGGTGAAAAGCTGTGGGCTGGCCTGTAATAAGACAAACAGGAGTAGTTGAGAGAAGGTAGACCACAATGCCACCCACTGATTGGTAACAGTATCACCTCATAGAGGATGGAGCACACTGAAGTCTCCCAGGCAGAGGAAGGAGAGGAGAAGCTGTAAAAGGAGAGTAGAAATATCATTAACAGAAGCTTTCTGTGATGGGGGTCGGGTGACAAAAATAAATCGATACCTGAGAGGACTCATGCAAGAAACCTGAGCAGACTTTGCATGCCTTACGAAAACCCATCTAAAGGACTGCCAGGCGAACTGTGAAAACCGAGTTTTGTATTGACCAAAAAGAACTACATATTGACAACTATAACTTACAGTAGGCCCTCATTTGTGATTAATTGGGACTGAGAAAAATGTTACGAATTACAAAATCGCAAACAAGAAGATCCATTTTCAATGTAAAATGGCTAATTGGTTCCAAAAGCTCAAGGATGGCAGTGTAGTCTGGAAGCTAACCCAGGATTTTTGTCCTGACCCAAAATTCTCAGTTAAAGTTTTTTTCCTCTGCTGATTATTTACTATCTTTTGGGTATATATAATGAGATCCAGGGGTGTGTGGAGGTTACACCCTTGGGCAATTTGAGATATACAAGATAGCCATCAAGAATACGAAAATATACCCAAAATTCAGTTTTTGGCATTTCTTCACAACCACTCATCATGCAAATACAAATAATACATGCTTTTCTATGTTTTGGACCATGGCAAATCTAATTTCATGATCATTTTAACTCTAGGATTGATAAAAAACAATATGGCAGCCATATTTACCGCAAAATGGTCACTAATACCCACATATAACTTGAGTAACACATTTATTAGAAAATAGTGACATCATTCAGTATAGAGTTATGATAAAACTGATTCACATACATATATACAACATCATGGATTTTAATTACTTACAATAATATAATATTCCAGCACACAAAATTCAAGATGGCTACCATAATACACAATTCAGCATTATAGCCATTCCCGTTGATTGCCGTTTAATACAGAAACATTGATATAACAAAAATTCTATCAATTATTAATTAACAATACAAAGGTACACAAATGCAGATTGCAACGGTAGCATCTCAAGAAACCCCTATATAATCATGAGAATAAAAATTACAATGTTTATTATCCATTAGTCACTGTTAGCAAGTTCATCATTCTCAATTTGTTGTACCTGTATAGTGTACTCGTTGTAACACGCATTGCCTCCTTGGCAATCATAGAATATTGTACACGCTAAGCTATTGTTCTTGCAGCCACATCCCTGACTGCTGCAGGCCTGCTCACTGGTACACGAACACTTGAGTTTCAGTAACTCTGCTGGGGCCAGAGGTGTGTCATTGGGCACTGTTGTTGGGGTCAGACAGTTAGAGCCATCTTCCTTTGACAACCGTGTGTAGTTGGGTCGAGAATGGGTGGGGTCCAACGCAAGTGCGTTGCACCATATAGCAACCTTGAGGTGAGCTCATGCCACATTCTCTCAGAATGCCTCATTGGTGGGAGGCAGTGTGTGCTTTTGGAGCACCAGCAGCCATACTCTTGCCCACCTTGGCAGACCATACTAATCACGATGTTTCCAATCATAAGAGCTGGGAGAGTCCTGTGTAATTTCTGAGACACAGCTGTTAGTAGTGATTGCAAGGTTGGTGAAACAGAGTTTGCAGCTAAATCAGTGGCAATATGCTTCATATATGTGGTTTTATCATAATGCACTGCCTTGCATTCCGTCACAATCTGCTTGGCTACAGTTTTTATACTATGGGTCATAATCATCTACATCATCATCCTTAAGCATCCTTAGATTGACTAAAGCATTGTTATTGAATGTGATGATATTTGCATAGCCGGGTGAAGAGAGAACTAATAATTCACCACTAAAGTAATTACGGAGTTCATCAACTAAACCAGTGCGGCTCAATTTGTAACCAGAGTGATCAATATATTCCTGATGTAACTGAACAGAGTTCCATATGCGTGTCCTATCACCTGACATATCTATAAATCTATAATATGCTTCAGTCCCTGATCATCCTCTCCTTTAGAAGTTGAAGGAGACTGATTATACAATAAGATGTTCTTGTTACCCAGAAATTTACACATACAATCCCTGTGATACCTTGCATCCACTGCATGAAGGTCACTAATGCAGCTGTCTATTTGCACTCTGACTTCAATCGCCCAGGGGTCGGCACGAGCATGCATTTATCAAGTAAATAATCCTTATAGGGTTTCCCATCTTGCTTCAGTGAATGGGTAGTGTGACAGATATATACTGGGCGCCACCTTATCAGGATGTTTTGAGTCTTTCTCGATATCACAGGCTTTCCCACAATATAAACACTGCTTCGTGAAATCAAATGGGTTTCGAGACTGACGAAGTTTCTTCATTGTTTGGGGGTTCATCAACATCTAACTTGTGCTTCGCAAAATTAGTTACGGATACATATCTAGACCCACAGTTTTTATGGAAATGTATCTTTAGCTCCTCATTGTCTGCTAATTGCTGTTCAAGTTGTGTACATAGTCCATCCCCATAGGTCCTGCTGGCCTTGATTATAGAGTGAATATGTGAATTCTCATGGTTACAGGAAGTCTATACCTTCATCGCACATTGTTGTCCCAAGGCGATATGATGACTAAGCTGATTGATGCAGTATTGCTTGTATATATTAAGGTAAGGTGGATATTAAGGTAGGTTGATTTTGGAACTGTGATCTTGGACTAGTCTAGATAGAAAGGTATTAATGTATAAAAAACGTTGCACGAACTCATATTTGTGAAGATGATTGTATTTTTTGAGGATTGTTAATTATTTTTAAGTTGTAAAATTGCCAAATTTTACACGTAAAATCGCGCAATGTAAACAAACAAAATATCGGACCTTATTTCATCAAAATAATCAATTAAAATTTGACTTTTTTAACAAAACAATGCTTGAAACTTATTGTAAATGCATTATAGATGTTTATTAGTGTATTATTTTGTATTTTTTAATGATATTTACCTATAAAATGTGTATTAAATTAAGTTATTTTAGGATGCGTTATTTAATTGTGTTTATTTTCAGATATTTCATAAAAATAGGTAAAAAACGGAAGTCTGCAGTGTTAACTCGAAGTGATAGTGCCAAAAAATTCAGTGGCCAGCCTTCCCCTTTGGATAAAACAGAGCCTCCTACCCCCGCCAAGTTATTCAGTACAGTTATTTCCTTCAAAACAGCCACCCAGACTTGAAAGACTATGATATTGCTAAAATGATAGCAAAGGATGTGATTGAGATCTGGCAGGCAGTGAACCTGCGGCTGCCCCTGTATGAAGAATATTATGTAGTGAAATTGGTGGATAAAGTGTGCTTCAAGAAAGCAAGAGAGATAAACAGGAAATCTCTTTCTACAGTCCAGGAGCAGAATCTGGAGGAAAAGCTGGATAAACTTTTTGACATTTCTGCTTGCACCTGTAAGCTGAAGAAAGGAAAGGGACAAGAGCACCATTTGACTTTCACAAAGGAGCCGGGAACTGAAAGTGGAACATATCTTACTCACAGAGTCATCCCAATTAAAGGTGCGACTGGAGTTCTTCTTGGTGAAAAAGTTGCTAGTGTCTTGGAGGAGTTTAACAGTGTTCATACCCTGAAAGCTGTCCTCCTTGACCACACAAATACAAACACTGGCTGGGAGGGAGGCCTTGTAACAGCTCTGGAAAATAAAAATGAGCGGAAATTGCACACCATTGGCTGTTCACTCCATCAGAATGAGCTTCCTTTCAGAGCTGTTTTCAAGCATCCTGATGGCAGTACCAAAAGTCCCACTGCTTTCACTGGTCCGCTGGGAAAACTCTGTGAAATTGACTACCAAGATCTGCCACAAGTGGAATTCACCAAACTCAGTGGCCCCCTGGGTGACATGGAATTTGCTGAGGAGACACTGAATGATCTCAGTAGCGACCAGAGGCTTCTTTTGGAGTATATGCTTGGAATTTCCAGGGGCAAAGTCAACCCAAGATTTGCTGCCTGGAAAATTGGACCATTAAACCATGCAAGATGGTTGACTTTGGCAATTAGATTGATGTGTCTGTGGACCAGAGGTGCTTACCCTCCAGAACTACAGGATAAGCTTTACCAGGCCATCAAGTTCACTGTGGAAGTGTATGCAGTCAGTTGGTTTGAGATCAAAAGGGACAGCAAGTTCCACAATCAGCAGCTGTACATCTTCAACATGATCCAGAGATCAAGCAGCAGTCTGAAGAAATCCAGGGTGTTGCTTTCAAGAACCTGAAGTACAATGCTTTTGCCTTGCTGCCCGAGAATGTGCTGTACTCCATGATGAAGTCTGATGACTTGGAAGTGAGAGAAGCTGCTCTCAAGAAAATTCTGTCCATCAGGTAAGCATTTATTAATTTAAAAAAATGTGAAAAAAAAAATTTGATTATGGGGATTTATTTAATAAAAAAAAGCCCAAGTTCTATAAATCCCCATAATAATTTTTTTTTCACATTTTCTTATCCCAATTCCCCCCATCCCCTCTGATAATGGAAATAATCTTGCCTTCTTTCTGAAAAAAAATTCGATTATGGGGATTTATAGAACTTTTTTTTTTTTTTTTTTTTTTTAAGTTAAATTAAATCAGCAATTCTGAGACTAATAGGGATTAAATCTTAAAATGGAATAAAAAATAAATTAATTATTATTCTTTCAGAAGTGGGAAGCCAGCCAAGAAGAGGCTGAAGAAGATCAAAGCCATCAACATTGAAGCTACCCATTGCCATTGGTCAGAACTAATCAACCTTTCTCAAAGTGGCATCTGTGAACCTGCTCTCACAGAAGACTTTTCTGACCAGGAGCTTCAAGAAGCATTGCTGAATGGCACCAAGCTGGAGCTGCCTGATCTGCCTTCACATTCTCAGTGTGTTGAAAGGGCCGTGAAGCTGACATCTGAAGCTTCCCATACTGTTTATGGACTCGAATCAAGGCACAAACACATTCTGGCCAAAGCCCTAAGCCACCAGATGAGGCCTTCCTTTGCTTCTAAGGGCTCTTACAGTGAAAACTATGATGATCTTGGGATCTAAATGTGTCTATTTGACTCTGTACATATTTTTTTTTTTACTTTTTTTCAATAAAATTGTAACTTTTTTCAGGATTTTTAATGAAAATAGCATGATTTTTTCGGCCAAAAATTGTGAAAATGCGGTATTTTTCGGTACGATTTTTTTGACGATTTTTGAAACGGTTTCCTCAAAAAACGGTTAAAGCTAGGGATCTGAAATCTTTTGTCAGTTATCATCATATTAAGCCCTGACTATCTCAACTAGTCCAAAGTCGATATCTAAATAAATGCGGAAAATCAACCTACCTCAATGGGACAGGTACTAAGAACCTTTAAAAGAAGGGACAAGAAAGTAATGATTCCCCTACTGGAAACATTGATCATACCAAAACTTGAATACTGCTCAGTCTTGACATCCCCATGTAAAAAAGGAAGAAATTAATAAACTAGAAGAATCAGACATATTTTACGGCCAAGAACTCAACTACTGGGAAAGACTACATAACCTAAATCTGTACTCGCTGGGAAGAAGAAGAGAGAGGTCCACCATAATTTACATATGGAAAATTATCAAAAAACTGGTACCAAACCTTAAACTAAGCCAAATTACCATCCAAACAACTCTGGAAACTAGGAGAGGCAGAATGTGTAGCATTCCAAAATTAAAGGCCCAACAAGGGACCTCTTCAACACTGAAGGAAAACAGCTTGGTTGTCAGGGGGCCAAGACTTTTTAACCAGCTTCCAAAAGACCTTGGAAATGTCACAGGGGTCAAAGTTGGTCCTCAAAAGACGATATCTGGATCAGGACTGTACCAGATGAGCCAGATGTACCTGGCTGTTGCGATAGAGAGTGCAAGAGAGCAACTCACTGCTACACCAAGCAAGACCTAGGGGTGGGGCCACCAGCCACTAGCTTGACTTTTGTGTGAAGAGACACAAATGCACAGAAATGCTACGAGGTTTATATATTACAAATTTGTCCAAAAATTGTGACTAATTTGTCACACTAATTCATGACCCTTGGTGCTCTGGTCTAATCAAATTAGTGAAACTCACAAACTTCTTTACCAATTCATGATTTTCCCATACCTCTCTTCACTTTATCATGAAAAATTCATGGGAATCTCTGATTATACAGGATAATAAATTTTACATATAATAAACAGCCACAGTGGCACTGGGACAGCTGAGGTTTGGGGATGCTCACCCTGATATGATCATACAGGAACTATCCTGTACACAATACATCACTGTGAGAGAGAGAGAGAGAGTTACAGGGAAAAGAAGTACAGTACCTCAAAAGGCCTTGCAGCCCATACTGAGGAGGTACCAATGGCAATGGGTGCCAGGGACAATTTTCTACACCCTCAAATAGTGTGCAAGATTTGGTCTAACCTTTTCTTGAACTGATCCACAGAGGAACTGTTCACAACTTCTGAAGGTAACCTGTTCCACGTGTCAAACCAGGGAATTGTACAGAGAGAACACAATCTCCTTGTTCCGAAACTGAAATTGCCTCCTGATATAACCCAACAGCTTCTGGGCTTTCTTTTCCACCTTTACGCACTGTTTTGTAAACTTAAGGTCACTGCTAATTAGCACACCCAAGTCCTTTTCCAAATCAGTCGCCTCTATATTACTCCCCAACATCGAGTAGTCTGACTTGGGATTAGCGTAGCCAATGTGCATCACCTTGCATTTACCCAAGTTAAACGGCATTTGCCATTTCTCGGACCACTCTCCTATCCTACCTAGTAGGGTGGAGTGATTGTTTAGTTTAAAAAATCAGGGGTGTTAAATAGTTGTCAAATGTCTAAAAATGAGCATTGGTGGTGGTTTTTGGTGGTTGCTGGTGATATCGCATCAGCAACCACACTATATGTGCCACGCCCACATGCGACTCAAAAAACCCCCTTTATTTTGCCTATTTGGGGCTCTATAATAGCTAGAAGCACAATCTAAAAAGTGCATCTTATGATATTTTGATGCTGAGAACAACAAAATTACTTTCAAAAGTGTACATTGATGTATAAACATATTTTTTGAGAGTTAAATTAAAATCAGTAGCTGTTTTTGTCCAATCTACTTTATATTTACTTCTATTTTTCAGAATTTTTATAACCTATTCAATTAACACTAGTTTGACATCTTCAAGATTTTTAGTTACTTATGAAACGTAGAAGCCAGACAACAAAAGTCTTACACAGTGGCCATAGTTTTCCATCCATTAACAGTTTTCCTAATGGAAAATTACCTACCGCTGGACAAGTTGTTCAGAGTTTACTTAAGGAGTCAAACTGGAAAACCAAGGAAAACATCACAAAAGTTGCAGATGAGTTGAGGAAACAATGGATTTGGTGTAATGTTTATCACTATCCTTGCGCACCATTGAGACGAAGGTGGACAAACTAGCAGCAGACTTTTCATGGTAAGTCATCATAACTTTCTATCCTGGGTAGTACTAAATTAATTAAAAGAATGTCTTCTTAGCCAATAGTAAATTTTTTATTTTAAATATAATTTTGTTATGATGTGCTCTGTAAACCTGTGAATTAATTTATCTATGTATCTCAGCCAAAATTTCTAAACTAAAAAATATTGCGCCTCGGTGGTGCAGTGGTTAGCGTCGCTGACTACGAATCCATCGGCCCCGGGTTCGAGACCCGACGGCAGTCGGCGCGCAGCAAAACCCAGCTGTTCATCCTTCCACACAATAAAGAAAGTGGTTGGTAGATAAATGGGTACCCTAGGTGGCCTAGTGGTTAAATAGACATAAAGATCCTTTTCAAATGAGTGAAGTACACTACATACAAAAGTAATATTAATCGTAGGAATCAAAAGTAATATGAGGGCCACTCAATATATTTTGCCCAACCTTTTTTCTTTCTTTCCAAGTTTCCTTGTAAGTTCCAGAAATTTTGTACACAAGTACATACCTTTTTTACAAGTTTTTATTTTTTCACAGTCTCCATCTTTTTCTACGGCTTTCCTCCACCTCGAAACAAGGGCATTTATTCCTTGCTGGTGAAAGTCCGCTGGGTTCTGCTGGAGCCACCTCATCACCACTTCAACAACCTCATCACCACTTCAACAACCTCATCACCACTTCAACAACCTCATCGTCACTCTGAAACTTTCTTCCAAGAATAGCATTCTTCATTGGCCGAAACAAATGGAAGTCTGAAGGTGCCAGATCCGGGCTGTATGGAGGGTGGGGTAACACAGTCAAGCGCATTTTTCTGATGGCCTCTCTTCTTTGCAAACTGTTGTGTGGTCTTGCGTTATCGTGCAAAAGAAGGACGTCTTCCAGTTTTCTCTCCGGTCGAACTTGCTTTATATACGTCTCTGTATGGTAGCAGTATGTGCCTCTGAGTTGATTGTCCTTTCTTCGTAATGTCCACCAGAATTGCCCCTTTACAAGTCCCTAGTCAGGCCTCATTTAGAATATGCAGTTCAGTTTTGGTGCCCGTACTTGCGTGAGGATATTGATAGGTTAGAAAGGGTTCAACGTCGTGCCACGAAACTGATTCCGTCATTGCGTAATAAGCCTTATGAAGATAGGATTAGAGTTAAACCTGTATTCACTCGAAACTAGGAGATTAAGGGGGAAGCTTATTGAAGTTTTCAAAATCGTTAATAACGTCGATATTGTAAATTTTGACATTGTTCACTTTCGATAATAGTAATACTCGTAATAACGGATTTAAGTTGCGTGGCAGACGTTTCATTACTAACATCGCTAAAAACTTCTTTACGTTTAAATTAATTGATAAGTGGAATAATCTTCCCGCGTCAGTCGTTCATTCTACCAGCGTTAATATGTTTAAGAAACCGTCTTGACAGACATTTTAAAAGTATTAACGTTGTTTAAAAAAAAAAAAAAAAAGTTAGCAACAGGAGCTCTGGTGGTGGTGCTCGAGGATGAGTCTGTTGACGATGAATGCCAGCTTGTGACATGCCAGCGTGTGATGCCAGCAATTAAAAAAAAAAAAAAATTAGACTAACATGAACGTAGATGTAGCTCGTAGAGTAAACTAACCCACTTTTTGTTTAACTTTACCTACTTTTTTTTTCTTATCCTCCTTACTTTGCATGTCTGTAACTCTCTTTCTTGCATGTTTGTAGTTTGCATGGTTTGTAAGCGTTCTTATTTTACTTCTTTTATCTTTCACCCCTCTCCTATTCTCTCCGACTATTTTTCTGACTTGTCGGCAGTGGCCGGCGGATGATGATGGAGAGTCTTTTTTCTCTTTTTCTGAATGAATGTTAACCCACGAGTGATAGGTGTTCCTCCTTACTTAACCTCTTCTCTTCTCTTCTCTTCTCTTTCCTTTCTCTCGGGCTAACCTTAGAGTGGATCTTAGGGTCTTTGTTAACCTTAGCTTCTGTAGATCCCTTTCATGTCCCAGAAGATGGTGGCCATAACCTTTCCTGCAGAGGGAGCCATTTTTAACTTTTTCTTGCCTGGGGAGTCTGCGTGATGCCACTCCATGGATTGGCGTTTTGTTTCAGGTTCAAAATGGTGTACCCAAGTCTCATCCCCAGTCACAATTCGTGAAAGGAAGTCATCTGTCTCGTATCAAACCAACGACTTAGAAGCAATTTCTTTTCTTTGGATTTTGTGATCTTCAGTCAGTTCGCGAGGAACAAACCGTGAACACGCTTTTGAGTATCCCAGTTGCTGAATTATCATATTCACACTTCCTTCACTAATTCCTAGCTCCAGTGATAGCTCCTTATATGTGACGCGCAGATTTGATCGATTGATGCTATTAGCACGTTGCACAGTGCGAGCTGTGACAGCCGATGCTGGGCGACCGCTGCGTGGCTCATCATCGAGGCCAGCTCTCCCTCTCCGATGATCTCTCACGTTTAGACCAGCGTCCAACTGTGCTTCGATCAACAACAGCATCTCCGTAAACGTCTTGTAGATGTTTGTGAATATTTCCAACTGTTTCCTTCTCTGCGGTTAAGGACTCGATAACAGCTCTTTTTATGACGCACACCACTGTCAGACGCCATTTACGAAACTGCGTTAACCATCGGTTTTATACAAAGAGGGGAGGTTCAAACTGGACAAATCCAGTTATGTGAAGCGCAGAAAGTTCACACTTAAGCCCAAGACATTTCAGCCCCATGGCCTATTATTTAGCTAGGAAATAATGGTGGGGCAAAATGTATTGAGTACCCCTAATAATAATAGAAACCCAGTAATTGACCCATGTCAGATATATATATTATATATATATATATATATATATATATATATAGAAACGACGTAAGTATAGAGGAGCGTTCTGCACACTGGAAGAGAAATAACAAACAAATGAAAAATGAGGTGAACCGCCCGGGAATCGAACCCAGGATCTTCCGATTGCCTGTCAGATGCGCTATCCATTACACCACGGGCCTCGATCAGTCATATGTCGAAATTCTCCTACATAGGGCAGAAACCAATGCCCTGAGAGGGCGGTTCACCTCATTTTTCATTTGTTTGTTATTTCTCTTCCTCGTGTGCAGAACGCTCCTCCTATACTTACGTCGTTTCTATATATTAATATACTGCGTGGTCATTGCAGTTAAATGTACATATTCACGATTTGCGAGGGTGCCCTCTCAGGGCATTGGTTTCTGCCCTATGTAGGAGAATTTCGACTTATGACTGATCGAGGCCCGTGGTGTAATGGATAGTGCATCTGACCGGCAATCGGAAGATCCTGGGTTCGATTCCCGGGCGGTTCACCTCATTTTTCATTTGTTTATTTCTCTTCCTCGTGTGCAGAACGCTCCTCTATACTTACGTCGTTTCTATACATTAATATACTGCGTGGTCATTGCAGTTAAATGTGTATATATATATATATATATATATATATATGAAAATAAAAAGGTTTGTTGGCAGACTATAGTCCATATGACAGATATTATTAATGCAATGAGAGTTCACACACTAAGGATAAAAATATATACAATTGATTAGAAATAATACTGTAATGTCGAAGTTAAGTGGAGCTTACAGACAGACGTGTTTTCGTACCAAGAATTCCATAGCTTACAGGATAAATGGCAGGACTCATGGATAGCTTGGATAATCGGGTTGGTTGATTTTTTAATTCTTTGCATTAGACTGTATTGAGCACGCCTTGTTACCTCCGGGAAGCTCAGGACATTGCGGGTAGCGAACATTTGCGAAGCTGAGCATCTCGGGGGGGTAATTTATGTAAGAGTCTAAAAGACCTGTTATACAACAAATTTAGGGTTTTGCCAACCTTTTTTTATAATTCACCCAGAGTTGCTGTCCGTATATATTACTGCAGAAAGTACGAAAAAGAGTGTCTTTAGCTTCACTTGTACAAACTCGAAAGTTCCTTATGGCCATATTCGCTTTAGCACACAGGCTTCGAGATTGTGTTCTTATATCCGAGTCATCACTCAAGGAGCTGGCAATAGTTTGACCCAAATACTTAAACTCTTGTACTTCCTGAATTACTTCACCATTCATTTTAAGCCTTATATCATCTGGGTGATTACAGCTTTTAGGATAAAACTGCATAACCTTAGTTTTTGTAACATTAAAAAGATCATGTTTCTGCGAATACACTTCGCAGACTTTTAGTAGCCGATCCAGACCTTTAACAGAGGGACTTATTAACACCATATTGGCATAAACTAAGTTATTTATCCTTGTGTTATCTATACAACATCCTACTCTTGCCTCATTAAGTGAAGTAGTTAATCCGTCAATATACACATTAAATAGCATTGGGGAGAGCAAGGAGCCTTGTCTCACCCAGCAAGAGAAGCCAAAACACTCGGATAGTACATTGCCCCGACTAACGGTAAACGATTGGTGGAATACCAAAATTTCAGTACATTTAATATGTACATGGGAACCTTCCTGTCTTGTAGTTTTTCAAATAAAATAATGTGGTTCACCCTATCATATGCCTTATTTATATCTAGGAAACAGCTATAAATAGTTGAATTACTGTCAATGTATTTAGATATTGTTTCTATAAGTACATAGATACACAGGTCAGTTGAGTGGGACCTTTTAAAACCAAACTGATTAGGAGATGTCCATAGGAAATCATTTAATCGGAGTAACAAGAGTTTTTATAGTAGTTTCGAGAAGCAGGAAGCGACAGCAATAGGCCTGTAATTTTTGCTGGACAGAATGCCTTCGTACTTATTTTTGACCCCTACTTCTACACATATTCATGTATACTGGTCCTAATCTGGGTCTACCATAAAAGCACCACAAATCATAGGCGTCTTTCTATTCCCTCTTCAGGGGGGGGGGGGACAATAAAATCATTCCATCCAGGAATAATCTTAGTATGATAGTTGTTAGATTTAATCAGGGGGCTTTCTGCTTCTCTTAACAGGGGTACTATCTTACTATAATACCTATTTATGAGTTTACAGTGAGAATCATTTGAGCAAGGATTACTACAGGCAAGATGCAAAATTTCTAAATTATTAAAGAGGTGACTTGTTCTGTCTTTGTATTCTATTCTCTGTTGTATAATAACATTGACCAATCGACGCGATTATTCTTACCTATTGAGTTCTTGTTAAGTCCTGTTGCGCATAAATTGGTAAAGTTAATTAATATTTCTAATGGTCTATGATCAGAAAGAAGGAAGTCATGCAGAACATGAACTCTAACAATTCGATCCTTTAGATTATTACTAGTGAGACAATGATCAATCCACCTGGTGGTATCACTAACGTATGTAAAATTACCACTAGTTACTCCTAATACATCTACATCACTTATACTTAAAGTGGCCGACTCGCACACATTATTCTACAAAGAATTCCGAGTTCACATGCCCGTTAAAGTCCTCCATTATTATACAGTGAGAATATTTGGGGTTATCTGATAATTACTTAATTTTGTACAGCAAATCAATGTATTGATCTAGATTACTGCCGTTGTTGTATGGTAAATAGCAGTTTACAAGTAATATGCAATCATTGTTCACTTGTAATTCATTCGTCAGCCGGACTCTGTACTGAACGGGCGCATTTCCTGAGCTCTCTGATATTGCATCTACTTTTGTATATTGCTGAGAATTTTGCTTTTGGATAGTTTTGAATTTTATATACTTGCGTTTAAATTCACGTTGTTATAGTTAAGTAATCGAATATTAGTGGTTTTTAGCGATTTAGAAGTTTTCATAGCGTGCCGGCTTAATTTAACTTATACATGTGACGGTTTAAACTAATTTTTAACTCCGCGATGCCGTCGCAGAAAGCGTCGTGTGTTAGGTGTAGGGCTAACCGGTGGTATTCGGAATTTAGGGATTATAACGGCGGTCCTATGGCGATTACCGATAGATCAGTTTGTTTCTTTTGCGAGTTCATGGAGGAATTAGTTGACATAAAACGCAGTGTAGGTGAGGTAGCGGAAAGACTTGCAACGCTTGATGAGGGCAGGGGTAGGGCTACGGTTGACGGAAGCCGAACCAATACTAACGTTGAAGACGTTAGTAATTTGAAGGATGAGGTGCGTAACCTAGTTTCTAGTTTAGATAGCTTGTCGGGAAGGTTAGAAAGAGTTGAGGAAGAGGTTAAGGTTAGTCCGAGAGTAGTAGATAGCGAAAGATTTAGAGAGGTTAAGGGTGGAGCTAGGCCGCGTACGTTAGGTGATAGGAATCCCCCCCCCCATATCGAGGTTTCGAACCCTTTCGCCCATTTGGAAAGGGACGTGAATGAGGGGGAAACTATTTTAATTGGGGACTCTTTAGTGCGCCACATGGACAAAGAGTTCGTTGAACGGCATCCAACCAAGAGGAGGAGGGTCTGTCTCCCAGGGGCCAGGGTTGACAGAGTTAGAGACGAAGTGGATAGGATTGACGTTGCCTCCCGTCACTCAATGTTGGTGACGATGGTAGGAGGCAACGACTCGTATAGGCCCGATACGAGAGTGCCTGACCTTTTGGAGAGATATAGGGGGTTAATTAGGTCCCTGAAGGCGAGGTCAGATAGGTCTTTAGTTCTAGGTATTACCCCTAGGCACGGGTTGGGTCTTGGAATTACGTCAAAAACAATATTTTTGAATAACAAATTAGAAGAGATTTGTGCTGAGGAAAATGTACCCTTCGTAAAGCTGTGGTCCGAATTCAGTGATCCTAGCCTTTTTATAAAAGATGGGGGTGCATTTTAATGAAATAGGTAATGCTAGGCTAGGTAGGTTAATAGACGAAAACGTGCGAAAGCTGTATAGGTCAAAGCCTTCTTTAAACGTTGTGGGTCCGGGAAACGCCAGCCCGACGTGATAAATAGCTTAAAACGCGGGCCCGTGGTAAAAAATAACTTAAACGTCTTTTATTGTAACGCGCGTAGTATTAGAAATGAATTTAAGGCGATAATTTATTCCGGCAACTATGATATAGTTGCTATCACTGAAACTTGGTTAAATACCGTGACTCGGGACTTGTTGGGGGAACTTGATATACCGGGTTTTAAACTCTCTACTAATGATAGGTTGCATAGGTTTGGTGGAGGCGTTTTGCTGTACATTCGTAATTCCCTTAGGGCTATCGAGGTTAAGTTAGATTTTCCGGCAGCAATTAATGCGATATGTGTTGAAGTTAGGGCGCGTAGTATTAGTTTTAATTTTGTTGTTGTTTATAGACCTCCCGTTCAACCCCTCGATACAGATGCTAGATTTTACTCACTTCTTGGTAATTTTATTGACAATCGGAATAGTATAATTGTCGGAGACTTTAACTGCCCTAATGTTAATTATGAGAATTTTACTGGTAATGAGGAGGGTTTGAGATTGGTTGAGTTTATGGACGATAACTTTTTACGACAAATAGTTACCGAACCAACGCGCGGTGACAATATTTTAGATTTGGTGATGACGAACGGCGAGAATATAGTCGAAGGTTTAGAAGTAGGCGAGAGTTTAGGATGTAGTGATCATCAAATTCTTAGGTTTAAGTTAGCGATAAAAAACACTCAGGGTAGTAACGTAATAGAAGTCCCTGATTTTCGTAGGGCTAATTTTGATAGTTTTGCTGATAGGAGGAGAGTAGTGGACTGGGATAACTTATTTATGGGCAATGACACAAATGTGCATTGGGTGGCGTTTAAAGAAAGTTTTAGGAATATTGAAACGGAGCTTATTCTTCGTAGGCCTAAGCGTGCTAAAAATCGTGGTAGGCCGAAGTGGTGGTGGACCAGGGAAATAGGCGAGTTCATAAACGAGCGTAATAGAGCGTATAGACTTAGTAAGCGCAATGGCACGGCAGCTAACTTTAATAGATATGTCGAGCTTAGGCGTCAGGTTAAAAGATCAGTTAGGAATGCCAAGCGTAATTTAGATACTTATAGCTGGGGATAGTAAACATAATACAAAAACGTTTTTTGGATACGTAAATAATCGTAAGCCGGTAAAAGATAACAGGCCCTCTAGTGGATGTTAATGGCGCTTTGGCTTCTGATGCTCAGGCGATGGCGGGTATTTTCAATAACTTTTTTGCGACAGTTTTTACCGTAGAAGACGTAAATAATGTCCCCGACGTGGACGATATCGTTCCATTTAGTAGCGAGACTATTTTGGATGAAATAACTGTTTACGAGGGTGAGATTGCGCATTATATCGACAGGCTAAAAGTTAGCAAGGCTCCAGGCCCAGACGCTTTTTATCCCAGACATTTGAAAGACGTTATCGTACGCCCCTTAACGAAGATTTTCAATCAGTCACTCGAAACGGGGATTATTCCTGATGACTTCAAATTAGCTAACGTCACGCCTATTTTTGGAAAATGCGACCGCACAGTACCTAGCAATTATAGGCCCATTAGCTTAACGTCAATTGTCGGTAAACTTTTGGAATCCGTAGTTAGGGATCGTATCATCGATCACTTAGAAAGTAGAGATTTGATTAATAGTAGTCAGCATGGGTTTCGACGCCATAGGTCTTGTTTAACTAATTTGTTAGAATTTTATAACGAAATAGTGCGCGAATACGATAGGCATAGAGCAGCTGACGTTATTTATTTTAGATTTTAACACGTTGGCTCCCGAGCCTCATTTCTCGTTTTGTCCCAGGGTCCCAATACGATATCTTAATTAATTTTGATATGAGCGCCATAATATTTTTACACTATATCATATGTGAGGCAAGGATCACATAGATAGTGTTTTTGACCCACGACCCACTTGTGGGTAATATTACATATTACAACCTAGAGTCCCACACGACCCACCCGTGGGACGTTTTTAAAATTTTAGAGATATAACTATTACATTCATACTAACTCTTGTTTCTTTCTTTTCAGGTTTCTTTTGATAATGCTTATAAAAGAATTAGCAATATTCTAAATATAAATGCAAATTAGCAATAAAATATAAATTAGCAATACTAAATTAGTAAATTAGCATAATACTAAATTAGCAAAACTAAATATAAATTAGCAATATTCTAAATCTAAATAAAAATAGCAAACACCATAATGAGTGCTAATCCAAGCAAAGTGCCAGTAAATCTATTTTATACTTCTAAGAAAAGAAAAACAGTTGTAGATAGTTCCAGCAGTGAAGATGAAGATGATAATCTCCAATGTGATTTGTCTTCAGAAGATTCTCTTTATGATCCTTCTGGTACTTATAGCACCGATACAGAGATTTCTGAAGCAGAAGTTGAATCGGATTCTGAAAGTGACACTGAAAATGCAAATAATAATCAAGATGATACTTCAGGGAATGGGTGGCACCCAGTGGATGGTTCCCTGCAACACACTTTTACATTTATCGATTCAGGTTTGGGGTCAGCTACTGTTGTCACTCCTTATGATGCATATAAACTTATGGTAACTGATGAAATACTTGAACTGATAGTTGAGGAAACAAATCGCAATTATCACCAAAATACGACTGCTGGAAATACTAGGCTAACTAAACGGACAGACACCAACTGTGATGAAATAAAGAAGTTCTTGGGCATCATTATGTACATGGGAGTTATAAAATATCCAAAGATATCAAATTATTTGCAAAAAGATCCCTTCTTCAAAAATTCTTATATACCTCAAATAATGTCCCGAAACAGGTTTCAGGCACTGTTGCGATTTGTGCACTTTGCAAATAACCAAACCGCTGGAACAGACCGCTTACTGAAAATTAGGAACGTTCTAGAAATCCTTGGAAAAAATTTCACTTCTGCTAATACTCCGGGTGAATACATTGCTGTTGACGAAACAATGGTGCCATGGCGTGGACGGTTAGTTTTTCGTCAATACAATCCTGGGAAAGCAAATAAATACGGCATAAAAATTTATAAAGTATGTGATCCCCACGGTTACACATACACCAGTTGTGTCTATGCCGGGAAAAAAGGAAACATAAGACAACGAGGGCAAGCCACAGATGAACATACTCATGTAACCAAAATAGTATTAGATCTCACTAAAGATTATCTGGGGGCAGGCAGGATAATAGCCACAGATAACTTCTATACGTCCATTGCTTTAGCAAAAGAATTGCTAAAACATCAAACCCACCTTGTGGGCACACTAAGATCAAATAGAAAGGGCAACCCAAAAGATGTTACAAGCGCAAGGCTCCAAAAAAGGACAAATTATTGGCAGGCAACAAAATGGTGGAATTGTAGTGGCAAAGTGGAAGGATAGGCGTGATGTGCTAATGTTATCTACGAAACACGACCTTAGCTTCAAGGAAACAGGGCGAAGAGTGAATGATGTGGAAGTAAAGAAGCCAGAAATGATTCTCAGCTACAATGCGATGAAACAGGGAATAGATATCTCTGATCAAATGGCGAGTTACTTCACACACCTTAGAAAAAGCATCAGATGGTATCACAAGATTGCTTTTGAATACCTGCTCAACACAGCCGTAGTAAATGCTTTAGTGATATTTCGAAAGAATAATCAAAAGGTGCAAATTGCCGGGTTTAGAAAATTCATTATTGAATCACACTGTGATGTGGACAATCAAACGCCAACAACACCGAGAGCTGTAAGAGGACGAAGCACTAGTACCCGTCATAGCTTGAAAAGTTGCAGCGAAAGGGACAAATCGAACAGAATACGTCGTAAAAGATGTGTAGGCTGTTACAGCGAAATGAGAAAAACAATGAGCGCAAAGGAAGCAGATACAAAAACCAAAAAAGTAAATACATATTGTGCTGCATGTGAAGGTAATCCTTCCCTTTGCCTTGAGTGTTTCAATAACAGACATTAGGAATATTGGTCAATTCAAATTTTTGGGTATTTTCTAGTGGTGTAGGTACATGTGTTTGTTTCATATCTTTTCAAAAAATCAGACATTAGGAATATAGGTAAATTCAAATTTTGGGTATTTTCTACTGGTGTAGGCACATCTATTTTCTCCAAATATTTTCAAAAAACCCATTTTGGTTCCATGGTAAATAAAATATTTTTCGTTCCCTTCTGTTTTGCTAATTATATTTTCTGTTTACTCAGTCTTTTATTTTACCTCATTACATGGTGAAACTCGGTATGATATAAATGTGAAAATCAAAAGAAAAACGAAAAAAAAATTATAAAATATAGAAAAAAAATGTTGTTCTAGTGTACCATAATCACATACTTAAGCAATCGTAGCGTCCCAGCTCTCAAAAGGCTCATTGAAAAGAAATAATGAGACGACACACCGGAGGGTCGTGTGGTTCTGGCATACATACCACCACGACCCTCCGGTGGGTCGTGTGGGAGCCAACGTGTTAAGAAGGCGTTCGATACAGTTCCGCATAGGAGACTAATTGCGAAGGTCAAAGCGCACGGTATACGCGGTCAGGTAGCTAACTGGTTAGAAGAATGGCTTCGTGCTAGGAGACAGAGGGTCGTAGTTAAGGGTAGTGAATCGGGGTGGTTAGATGTAGGTAGCGGTGTCCCTCAGGGTTCAGTGTTAGGCCCATTGCTATTCGTAATTTACATTAACGACATAGATGGAGGATTGACTCGTAACGTGTCAAAATTCGCGGACGATACTCAAATAGGCGGTAAGGTTGTTAACGAGGACGATAGTAATAGGCTCCAAGACGATGTAAATAGGATTATGGAGTGGACATATAAGTGGCAGATGCAATTTAACGTAGACAAATGTAAAGTTTTGCATATAGGTTCTCGCAACAATAATTACACGTACACGATGGATGATAGGGAGTTAGCGAGCGTTGACGAGGAAGTAGATTTAGGCGTACGCGTATCTAAGGATTTAAAGGTTAGGAACCAGTGCCTGGAGTCTTGCGCAAAAGCTAATAGGATGTTAGGCTTCTTAGCGCGTAATTCCGAATTTAATTCGAAGGATATTATATTGCCCCTTTACAAGTCCCTAGTCAGGCCTCATTTAGAATATGCCGTTCAGTTTTGGTGCCCGTATTTGCGTGAGGATATTGATAGCTTAGAAAGGGTTCAGCGTCGTGCCACGAAACTTATTCCGTCATTGCGCAACAAGCCTTATGAAGATAGGATTAAAGAGCTAGACCTGTATTCACTCGAAACTAGGAGATTAAGGGGGGAGCTTATTGAAGTTTTCAAAATCGTTAATAACATCGATAACGTAAATTTTGACATTGTTCACTTTCGATAACAGTAATACTCGCAATAACGGATTTAAGTTGCGTGGCAGACGTTTCATTACTAATATCGCTAAAAACTTCTTTACGTTTAAAGTAATTGATAAATGGAATAATCTTTCCGCGTCAGTCGTTCATTCTACCAGCGTTAATATGTTTAAGAACCGTCTTGACAGACATTTTAAAACTATTAACGTTGTTTAAAATAAAAAAAAAAACAAAGTTAGCAACAGGAGCTTTGGTGGTGGTGCTCGAGGATGAGTCTGTTGACGATGAATGCCAGCTTGTGACATGCCAGCGTGTGATGCCAGCAATAAAAAATAATAAAAATAAAAAAAATAGACTAACACGAACGTAGATGTAGCTCGTAGCGTGAACTAACCCACTTTTTTTTTTCCCTTATCCTCTCCTTACTTTGCATGTCTGTAACTCTCTTTACTTGCATGTTTGTAGTTTGCATGGTATGACAGTGAGTTAAGACTGTGTTTGCATGGTTTGTAAGCGTTCTTATTTTACTTCTTTTCATCTTTCACCCCTCTCCTATTTTCTCCGACTATTTTTCTGACTTGTCGGCAGTGGCCGGCGGATGATGATGAGTCTTTTTTTCTCTTTTTCTAAATGAATGTTAACCCACGAGTGATAGGTGTTCCTCCTTACTTAACCCCCTACTCTTTCCTTTCTCTCGGGCTAACCTTAGAGTGGATCTTAGGGTCTTTGTTAGCCTTAGCTTCTGTAGATCTGTAGAATGCCTAACAACCTTACATTATCGCTTGTTAAAAATTTTGTTTTGACAAATTTTTCCTTATTAAGAAAGCAACACCACCAAAAGGCCTACCGTACATTAATTCATCTGACAAGTCTACTGCTGATGACGCATGGTACATAGTCATCATGGATGATAGAGAGGAATTTTAGCTCTTGCTTAGGTAGCCAGTGCTCCTGCAGGAGTATCAAATCTGCACTGTCACAGATTTTATGAACATCAACAGTTGTTGTTGTTGTTGTTGTTTAGCCGATCAGCCCACCCTGATCGAGCAAGCCGGCGGCACGCAGGTAACCGATCGCCCTCTCCGGAGTGGACCAGATGTTCAGCGCACTAGTAGTGATGTGTTGTGTTCTATGTTGTGCTAGAGTGGTACAGTCTGTCATTGTGTTCAATTGTTTGTGGTGTGTCCTGGCACAGGTGGCAGGTGTCGTCTGAGGAGTTGTCTAGTCTGTGTTTATATGTCTGTAAGTTGGGGTAATGTTCACATCGAAATCGTGCTAAGTTAACTCTATCCCGTCTGCTCAGGCTGATCTCTGACCTGTTAATGGGTGGCGGCTTCGCACCTAGGACCGCATTCGGACCGAGTCGTGTCAGTGCTTTGTGTGTGTGTGTGTGTGTGTGTGTGTGTGTGTGTGTATGTTTTCTGTACTGTGTGATGTCTGTGGGGCGTGGTATGGAATGGAGTATTTGGTTATAATGTGTCTCTGGTGTTATCTTAATGGTGCGAGGTGTCGGTGCGTGATTGTACATGTAGTGGCAAGGGTGTTGTGGGTTAGTTGTCGCTGCTGCCATGAATTGTGTTCCCCTCATGTCTAAATGTTCCCTAACTTTCAGTATTTTTGTTTGTGTGTGCAGGTGTTCTATTGGTATTGCTTGAGTGCATCCTGTAATGATACGAAGTGCGTTGTTTTGTATTGTCTGTAAGGTGTTTGTGTGTGTTTGAGATAATGGGTGCTCAGCATGGGCTAGCATAGTCCATAACTGAGCGAATATATTGTTTGTATATGAGTGTTGTTGTTTCCTGCTGGTGACCAAAGTTTGTGCCTGTCAGTACCCTAAGCGTGTTAAGTCTTGACGTACATTTGTTTTTAATGTCCTGAATGTGGTTTGCAAAATATAATGATGTGTTGTATGTGACCCCCAAGTATTTTGGTCCTGTGAGTGTGTGGAATGTTGTTGTTGTTTGGTGTAAGCTGTGGAGTTATCTGGCGTTCTTTTGTGTTGCTTGTAGGCAAGGTGATGGTTGATTTTGTGGGCGCTACTTTGAGTCTATTGTGTGTGAGCCAGTCTTGTATACTGTTTATGTATGTTTGGAGGTTATTTGTAGCGGTGTCGATGTTGTTGTGGGTGGATGTTAGAGTGATGTCATTTGCCAATGATGATAAGGTAAGCTTGTTATCTATGGGTGTTGGAATGCCATGTATGTATAAGCTGAACAGTGTTGGTGAGAGAACAGAGCTTTGAGGGACCCCGTTCGGAAAAAGCTTGTTTTTGGAAGACTTGCCATTAAATGTGACATGTATCTTATCTTCCTGAAAGATAGTTGCTCAGCCACCTTTTGGTGTTATTGTGCATGTTTGTGTTGAGTATTTTGTTTGAGAGGGAAGCGTGGGATAGCATCAAATGCGTTACTAATGTCTATTGTTGCTAATAGTGTACGTTGAGCTGGTCGTCTGGAATTGATGCCATCCATGATGTGCTGCGTGAGGTTAGTGAGTAATGTGGTTGAGTCGTGAGGTCTGAATCCATGTTGAGTAGGCGATAGTGGAATGTGTGGGTTGGTGATTTGTAAGATTAGTCTTTGTTACTTTGGAAGGTGTGCATAGTAAAGTAATGGGTCTATAGGAAGCTGGTTCTGTTGGATTTTTTAGTTTTAGTAGTGTAATAATTTTACCTTGTTTCCATATGTCAGGAATAATAGTGTTGGTATGAATATGTGCTGATATTTGTGAGCTAGTATTCCCTGTGGGCCCAAGTGTTTAAGGTGTATGTTAGATATGTTGTCTGGTCCAGTAGCCTTCGAATTCTTAATGTTTTTGATGATCTTGGTGGTCTGGTCTGGTCTGTATTGAAGGGTGTTAATGGTCGTGTCGAGTCTGTAGGTTTTCTTGTATCTGGCTGTTTGTCTGTCTGCGTGTTTCTGGTTGTTGTCTCTGTTTAAGTGACTTATCTTTGCGTAGTGCTTAACTAGAATGTTAGCTTGTTGTGTATATGTTGGGATATTATTTTGGCTGCGACAGATAGCCGCGTGTGAGGTGTGAATGCGCTGTTAAGTGGGTAATGCTGTTTATAGTCTTGTAAGCCTGGATGTATCTGTGGAGTGGTTTAGTGTTATGAATTCCCTAAATGTTTCTATTTGTTTTTCTTTGAGTTTGTTTATTTCTGTGTTGAGCTGTTTTATGGCTTCTTTGTGTGGTGTTTGTGTGTTATGTTTGAGGTTGTTACGTTGCCTTATGAAGTGGGCTACTTCTCTAATGTAATTTGGGTTGTATTTCCTAATGTTGCCCTTGGGTATGTATTTGTTTGCATTATTGATGATCTGATTAAATGTACTGATGTTTATGATGGGTGTGCTGTTTATGTGGTGAATTGTTCCTCAGTCTGTATTTTAAACTGTTCCCAATCCGCTTTCTTGTAATTTCTGTAAGTGTGCCTAAGGCTGTTGGGCAGTGTGTTTTAATGATGATGGGCAGGTGGTCTGATGACAGTTGTTTTTCTGTTCTCCAGTGTGTATGTGTTGCTAGTGAGGGGGAACAGAACGTTATGTCTGGGGAGGAGTTTGAGTATCCTGCTTGATGTGGTATTTGTGTGTACTGTATTAAGAACGAAGAGGCTGTTTAGTTGTGTGGCTATGTTGGCGCCTCTGGTGTTGCTTTGGTTGTGCAGGTACCAACTAGTGTCTTTAGCGTTGACGTCTCCTCCTAAGATGACATTAGTGAGAGAGGCCAGATTGTGTAACTGGATTGTAATTGGCTGGCACCTGAGGTGAACTATCTGGTGGGATGTAAATGTTGATTAGTGTGGTGGTGTGTTTTGCGCGCGTTTTAATGTTAACTGCCTGTATTTCTATCGTGTTATCTGCTTGGATTGCGTTTGTAATGTTTTGGGTGGCATCAGTGTAGCTAATCTACACTTGAATTCCTCACTGACCTTAAATTATGGTATATGAGACTATTTTCAACAAGTTATCCGCCATGACTGATAGAAAATTTATTATTAGTAAGATTATTATTATACACAGTACAACTTTCAGGCTATTATTTCAGCCTATTATTATTATTATTATTATTATTTTTATTATTATTATTTTGCCTGTTACCAAATCTCGTGGAAAAGTGAATAAACTCCTTAACAATAATACCGTCTGGCCACTGACTCATATTATACGGGTTGAAATGCGAATTTACACCTTTAATCATTATTTTAAATGAGTTATAATATGGCGATTTTGCTTAGTTTATTAACTAACAATATACTGTGTTCACCAATGACTTCTTCCACCATGTGTCGAATATCGCTTGCCTCGTTCGAGAGCTGAATTCGGACACAAAGAGGGTGAGATTCCCCATCGGTGGCCTCGCCGCGGAGACCGGTTGAGGAAACCTCCTGGAAGAGCGCCTGTTAACAGTGACCCACCGGTCCTCCTCCCTCGATCTCCCCGAGGCAGGGTTCGCCTGCCTTGGGGATGGGTGGCCCATCCCCTACTCTGTGGCTTGGTGAGGGTCTGTTAGCGGTGTTTATAACCTGACGACCGCGCGTGCCCCTCTTTCTTCGGTGGAAGGGGGGCTACTGCCCACCAAGCGAGGCGTTTGAGTAATCGAACGCCTCTCCCCTGCAGTGGAAGGTAGGGAAGAGGGCAATGATGCCTCGTTTCTTGGCACTGGACAGTCCCTGTTCCTCGGGAGCGGGGGTCCCTTTCCTGAACGGGAGGGGGGTTGACCACTTCCCCTGCATGCTACGTTTCCACCCCACCTGCAGGTGAGGGAATTAGGGACGAGGATTTTGTTTCCCTCGCTGCCCGACGCGCTTTTTGGAGATCTGACTTACTGAACAACTACCGAATAACTGGACTTTGGGAGGAGCGTCTCTTTCAACGCATCTAGCTCTGACCGGAATTGTTCTAACGAAATCGCATTTTTCTGATTTGACACCACGTGTTGGTGTTTCAGTTCAACTATCGACTTTTGTACTTCACTGTACTGTTTGAGGAGCACCGAGACGTCTACGTCACCCATAGAGATTACCGGTATTCTATGGAAATTAGTAACGTAAAAGGTAATATTGTTCTCATTATCCCAGAGGGTCGACATTTTATTTATAATGTCTTTTCGGGTATTCTCGCTTCTAGAATTACCTCTACGAGTTGGGAGGATAGCACTGAACAGGGTGTTTAACTGTACCCTTGCATGTTCTATTTCTTCCAAATCATGACAGACAGATACGAGAAGGTCTGACCTAATATGATCTACTTCGTTAAATATAAAACATAAAGGATTTTCTACAAGATTTTCAGCAGACGACCCTATTGTATCTGTAACTGCTTGCGGTAGAGTGTAGCTGGTGGGGGTGTGGAGATGGGGGGAACGCCGATAGGGGCCCCACTTCTCGTCCCTTTAAATCATACTCGGGGTACCACTGGTTCGATGCTCAGGCATCTTTTCACATTAATTATGTAACTATTACTAGCTATGACACAAAAAGTATACACGCGGAGTCACTGTACGATTATACCGTAATGAAACATACATTTCCCGCGATCACCGTCAAAACTTTTACTATTAAACGGAAGATTCGCAGTGTATATGGTGGGGATGCTAGAAGGAGTGCCTACTTGTCCCTTTAAATCATGTAAGCGCGTAAGTTTGTAAATATATCTAAAGTAATAAGAACTTTATCTATTTGCTTCGTTTTTCATTTAAGATTTCAGAGCCTTTACCTGGCCTTTTGAAAATATTTTCAACAGTTTATGTAGTTAAAATTCACTTGTTCGTAATTTTAAAGGGCCCGCTATTTCAAGGTCACTGTTTACCACCTCATTAGGTCCAAGAAGGTAGTGCCGGATGTCGCTAGAAAATTGAGGATATATTATATGTATTATTATTAATTAAGTATTGTGGACCCTCTAAAGAGATTGTAACTGGGTAATCTTGGCACATTTACAAATTTTATTGGACAGGAAACATAACGGTTCACTGACTTTAAACCCTGTTAATTTGATAGTAAGGAGGAGCACAAAACTGACAAGCGTCACTGGCACTGGCTTCGAATATATACATATATAAGGGTGGGGTTGAAAAATTTTCAACTATTGCTTCACTGGTAATAAGGTGGATTGAAGGGTGATAAAAAAGAATATGAGACTTAAAAAATTTTCAATTCATCCTAAGTACCCCATTTTTCCACCCCCAAAAAAATAGCTGCTAGCCAGTCATTATACGCTTCGTAACTCGAAAAGTATTCTTTACAAAAAGATTTACTGAAGCAAAATTTGTTTATTTGACATTTTTCTACCTCTTATAAATGTTTCAGATGTTTAATGAATTTTTTTTATTTTTCAGGTTTTTGTTGGATTTGGAATTGGTAATTTCTGATAATTAGTAACAAATATGGCTTCTGCTTCAAACATTAGAGCTACAAGGCGTCAGTGAAAACCACATTTTATATTTGGAACCGCACAAGAGCTTCCTCTTACAACATTGCCAACAAATAAACAGGTGGGAGAATACCATGTTCTTTTAAAAGAAGCCACTTCAGTGACTTCACATAACTGATATTTTCAACAAAATTACTGAAGATATACTCTATTTGGAGAAAAGCTTCAATTCCTGCAATAGCTGACAAATCAGTTTACGGTATATCAAATTAAAACGGTTCATCGGCAAAGCAAACGATCTTAGTAGATCAAGAAGTAATGTCAAAATGAGAGAATTTTAATGACACCTTGGAAGAATTATTCGATATCAGTGCCTGTAAATGCCCTTTTATCTCCCATCAAAACTTTGGCTGTCCTGAGAGCTGCGAAGATGTTCACATAAGATGCACCTGTCGAAGAGAACTGAAGGTACCAAAAGAAGAGCTTCTGTTTTTACAGGATCATCGATCGACGCGTACAATGAAAATAGGGTTGATAAAGTCATGACAAAAAGAATTCAAAAAATGCAGTCTAGGAAATTGCGGACAGAAGGAGAAATGGTTAAAAGAAGAAGAGAAATGAAGGACTCTCATATTTTAACCGAAATAGTGTTTTTCAGATGTAGAGAGTACTTCCACACAATATGAATTAGACCCACATCAGAGTGAATCAGACTGAGTCAGTTGACATACAAGGTCAAATGAGACTTCCATTGCCTACTGTAGCGATGGAAGCCGATAGATTTGGAATTTCAGATCGAGTAGCAGCTGCTTTAGTTGATTATTTATGGATCAATCACTAAAGAAGATAGTACGCTTTTGATTGACAAGAACAAAGTCCGACGGGAAAATGAGAAAAAGTTTGGTGATGGAGAGTAAAGCTAATCCTGCTGTCATATTTGCTATATTTTTTGACGGAAGAAAGGACAAGACTTTGATGAAGGTGAAGAAAGGAAACAAATGGTACGGAGACTCCATTAGAGAGGAACATTGTTTTGGTGTCTGAGCCAGGAAATGAATATTTAACCCATGTAGTTCCTTCTTCTGTAAAGCTCAAGATATAGCTGATAGTTTGTTATCCCTTCTTTCAAGAGTCAGCTATTAATGAGAGCATTCATCTCATAGGATGTGACAGTACAAATACCAACACAGGTGCCAAGGGTGGGATCATCCACCTCATAGAAGAAAAACTAAAGAAACCGTTACAATGGAGCATTTGTATGCTTCATACAAATGAACTTCCCCTTCGACACTTATTTGAACATTTTGATGGTAAAACAAAAGGTCCAACATGTTTCACTGGAAAAATCGGAGTAGCACTGAAAGAATGTGAAAAAATGCCTGCGTCAATTTCAAACCAATTAGAGAAGGCATTGATTTAACACATATCAGAAGAGGTTATCGATGATCTTAGCCAAGATCAACAGTATTTGTACTATTTGTACAAAATTGTTGTGGCTATAAGAATTGGGAATGTCCCGAAAGATTTGGAAAATACAAAACCCGGACCACTGAACCATTCTTGATGGCTGACATTAGCAAATCGTGTCTGCCGCCTATACATTGCAGAGAAAATTCTTTCATTGGCTCTTTATTCAATAATTTTCTTTGTTACATATTATGGACCAAGCTGGTTCGATATCAAGAGTAGACTATATATGGAATGGACCAAATCACATATTTGGAGCAATTAAAAGATTTCATCTTCTTCCAAAGGATGTTCAGAATGTAGTGAAACTATATTGCTAGAAACGCATATTTTGCTCATTGCGAAAATGTTCTGATAGCAATGTTATCAAATACATCAGAACAAAAACGAAACAGAGCAGTTGATTTCATCATGAACATTAGAACAAAGACGGAAAATGTGTCCAAAATCAGAGAATTTAAGGTTCATGAGATGAATTTCAATGCAAACGCATGGGATGATGATATTTACTGGTCATCTGTATATTCCCAAGAATCCCGTGATCGATTTATAAGAGCAAGAATTAGGTCTCGTTCATTGCTGCCATGTACGGAAACCAAGAAATAAATGACTTCACTTTTTGTCAATTAGCTTTTAATTAGAGAATGTTTTTGCATTACGACAGTTGGAGGAAAGGTACAGGGAAGGACAGAAGGCATTGCACATGGTTTTCATAGACTTAGAGAAGGCGTATGATAGGACACCGAGACAAGAGGTTTGGAGGTGCCTGAGGGAGATGTCCCAGAGAAGTATGTCAGATTGATCCAGGAAATGTATAGAGGGGTTACGATGAAAGTGAGGTGTAGTGTTGGTGTGATGGAGAGTTTTGGAGTTGGGGTTGGTCTGCATCAGGGGTCAGCACCGAGTCCATTCCTATTCAACGTGGTGTTGGATGTGTTGACTGAGGAGGTTAGAGGGGTTGCTCCTTGGTGCATGATATAGGCCGATGATGTAGTTTGTGCGCAGAGACAAGACAGGAGGTAGAACAACAGCTAGAAAATTGAAGGGAGGCATTGGAAAGTAGAGGTATGAAAGTTAGTCGGAAGAAGACTGAATATCCGAGATGTAATGTACAACCGGATGAAGGAGGGGGGAGTGATGTTAAACGGTGAACTGATCAAACGGGTAGATCGTTTTAAATACTTGGGATCAACAATCGAGGCAGAGGGAGAGGTGAATCGTAGGATACAGTCGGGATGGAGGAGCTGGAGAGAGGTGTCGGGAGTTCTCTTGATGTAGGATGCCGGTGAAGCTGAAAGGGAAGGTTTTCAAAACAGTGGTTAGGCCAGCCATGTTGTACGGAATGGAGACGGTGCCAATGAAGAAGACTGGTGACAGAAAGATGGATGTGGCTGAAATGAAAATGTTGCGATGGATGTGCGGTGTAACTAGAAGGGATCGAATCAGAAACGAACGGTGAAAGTAGTAGATGCGTCAAGAAAAGTCCAAGAAGCCAGACTGAGATGGTATGGGCATATGATGAGAAAGAGGGGATTACGTGGGACGTAGGGGTGCTGGAAATGGAGGTACCGGGACGGAGAAGAGGTGGAGGGATCGCGTGGCGGCAGACATCCGGGAGAAAAATTTGGACGACGATATGGTGCGTGACAAGAGAATGGAGACTCGAGAACAGCGACCCCACATAGAGATGGGATTTAAGTTGCAGAAGAGACTGAAATAATTCACCAAAATTTCATAAAAGCAAACACTTCACGATTTTTGAAAAGGGATATTTTTGGAAGTGTATTGATTGTGTGTTTCTGCAATTGTGGTAATGAAATGTCAATAATTTCTCTCGTTGATTAGTGTTGTTGTAGATTGTTTGAATATTCAAAATTATATAAGGTTATTAACTATTATGAAAGTAATATACTTCGGTCATCAAAGAATTTTCCCTTTATTTAGAAAAAAGCGATTTATTTGTGATATCATTTACCAAGGTAAATTTTGATAAAATTTAAAATTGAGAAAATAATTCATAAAAGAGCATTCTAATGTATTACTTTATTTCGAATCATTTTTATTCTAGTGTCTTTAATTGGATGCATATTTTTCAAGTTATAAGTATTTGTTTGACTAGCGGCCATTTTGTTTTTCTCAAAAATGCGCTACTAGGGCAAAATTGACTTTTCTTTTATATCACTTTATCTATAGAACCCAATACAGCAAATAAATCCAGTATTCCACAAAGAATTACGTTTCACCCCAACTATATATATATATATAGATATAGTGTGTTTTTACCTATTTGCCGTAGCACCCATTGATGTTCGAGGTAAACCATTTATTTGGAAACCCATTTTAATTTGCTCTGTGAGAGTCGGTTTTAAAGTTTAAAATTATTAAATAGCTAGCTCGTTAAGACAGTTACGTTTTTTTTTCGAATTGTTTAAAAGTAAATAGTTTCCTTCGAAATGCATATATTGGTTGTCATTATTTCCCACTAGGTATCATTCCCATCCAGAAGTGGGAATACGAGCGCGCTGTGTGCAGTTGCGTGTTTCCTATGAAAAATCAACCTAATGTGGGAAATTTTAAGGGAAAATGGGAATGGATCAATTTGATAATTGCCTCCTTTGAGATTCTCGCTCTTGGCTAGGAACTGAAATGGGAATGGCCAAATTTTGGGGAAGGCATCCATAACTGAATTTAAGTCAATGAAATGGCTGTTTCATAATTTCGTTCACAGAAAGTGAACAGGACTTTCGCACCTATTAATGTATGCAGCAGTTCGACATTTATTTGAAGGCGTAAGTTAAAATGGTTAACATTCCCTAATTTTGGATCAAGGATCATCATTTATCGATACCTTACTTGGCGCCATTCTTGTTCTCGTGTAAGTATTTACAATTTCGGTAATGGATGAGGTCAGTCTTTTAGTTCTTACTCCGATCACTTTTTTCTTAGATCGGAACGAGGATGCGATTCGCCCGTTATGGCATAGGCATACAGTAAAATATCATTATTAAAAATGCTACTACAAAGAATCCGTGTTCAGATTAAGTAGAATATTTCAAATTTCATAGACGTTTATTTTTTCAGCACTCTCATATGACTGATTACCCTCAATATGAAGAATTTGAAGCTAATCCTGGCAAAGGTACCACAAAATTTGACTCCTGATGAACTGAGTAGTTATTGCAAGTTTGTACATAGTACTGTAGCTATTTAAGTGTTTAAATATTAAATATTGAAAAATCTAACAGCATTTCATTAAACCTCACTGGATACATAATGTACATTCGAACCTTTGATTTTACGTTAACCGTAAAGGGTTAACGTAAAATCAAAGGTTCGAATGTAGGGTTAAGTTATGAATGCGTGTATTTGAAACGTTAGCAATTGGCATCTTCAGTCCTTAAAGGGTTAAAGTAAAAAAGATTTTTGTTTAATTTTGTGCTCTCTCTCTGTTTGAACTAAATTCCTTATGAAATAAAATTACACTGGAACACCCTTCTGTATAGAGCTAGTGTACAACACTATTTGTGGTCATTTAACGTCCTCCATAAATGGTAAAGAAAACCATTTAGGACTCGATATATCATCTGAATGCAGAAGACAGTCACCCATCCAACTACTGAACTGACTCAACATGATGCAAGTGTGCACCCCCAATTATAATTATTTAAGCTTTCACCATCGTTGATATGAATTTATGAAAACATACAAGTTTTATTATAAAGTGAAGGACTAAAGAAATACACCATCTTGGGCATAATTTGAAATTTTAACACTCAACAGGTGTCGGAACAAGTTTATTTTTTTACCCCAATTTTATAGAAATTATTTTGTGATGCTATGCCAGTCTCGAGGGAGCTTAACTTAAATAAATGCTATATAAAACCAGAGGACCTCCGGTCATATTTTTGTGGTATAAGGGGTTTGATGAATGTAAAATCATGCAATTGGCATTTATTGCTTACCTTGCACTCAAAGTTAGTAACACTGACGTAATTAACTCAGTTTTTGATGTAAACATTGGTTTACGCCTTTATTTCACTCAATTGTAAAAGTACCAAAACATATTGCATAAAGTAAAAATGAAACCCTATGTTAAGCTCGATTTAACCCAGGTTTAGGCGTTATCATACCTAAACCCATTAAGTTATCTGGCGCGCTATAATCTCAAAATCTTTACTTCACTTCGACAGTCATATGGGTCAGTCCTGCCTTAACGTTTTCTCGTACTCTTCCTAATTTAAAAGCAAATATAAACGAAATTTATACACAGTAGGTTTCAGCTTCCACAAAATTATGTGCCTGAACCAATACTTTTTATATAAATTGAAGTCTTCAGTCGTGATAGGAAATAATGCAAGATACTTTTAGCTAAATAATGTTTGAAGCCAAGGAAACGGCATCACCAATATCAAAAAGGTTAGATGATAGGTGTGAAATAAAACCAACCTTTATTTAATGACATTCTCACTTTGAGCACCACTACAAGTGGCATCACCATTATCTGTTCCTGTAGTATCGGTCTCTTTTCCAATCATAATTTCACTTCCATCCTCAACTTTATCTTGATGGACCAACTTCAAAAGATTATATTTGCAATATTTCGTCAAGTACTGTGGGAGAAGACCCAGACAACAGATATTTTTAAGAACATCAACATTCAGTACAAAATTGGGAGTTTTGTAATCAGCAAATGCCTCCAAGTTATATTCGCATATTATATCGGATAAACTCTTTAAAATTATCTCCCTCTGCAGAGAATTATTGTTTCTGGTTCTAAACGCGATATAAAAACTTGTTTTATACTTAGGAAAGTGATCAAAAATTATTTCTTTAGATGCTTTCTCAATATCTTCTACGAATGCTTTGCAAGTTTTCTGAACTGGAACCATTCTTACTAGATGTTGCGTTCTTGCTTTCTTGTGCTCGAGTAAGTTATCCATTATTGCCAGGGATAACTCGACAGGATTTGGGATAGTTGTTGAAATGAAGATGCAGTTGTTAACTCGAACAGACATTTGTTGAAATCTGTTTCTGCCTTTGTAAGCTTTGTTTGATTTCTGAAGAGCTTCAACTTCATTCTAGAAAAAAGAAGTTATGCTTATTAAATTACGACCTAACGGAGAGGAAACTAAATGCAAAGTTTTGGACAAAGTAAAACAAAACTTACTTCATTTCCGAATTTTATGGGTACAAAAAGAAAAGAAGCTGGATGCGAATTAAACGAGAACTCAAAGGCTGGCCTAAGTATTTACATCTACATAATTCACTAAAGCTATGTACAATGCAGTGTATGGCAAAGGCTTAAAACTGAAACCGAGAATTATTGGAGTAAATTCTCTTCTATTCGTTACCCCATATTTTCCTCTTGTTCACCTTCAAAAGAGGATAAATTTATAACACCATCTCTTAGTTTTGCTTGAATAATTTTCCAGGAAATTATTTAACCCTTTAATGCCCAGTGTGTGAAATTTTCATCGTTAACTTTGGAAGCAATTTTAGACCTTCCAGTTCCCAATGTGTGAAATTTAACACATTTCGTATTTTATTAATTATGAACAATAAAACTTTGTAAAATATATTTTTCAGTTATTTTGGGTCCAATTAAACGATTTTTATATCCCAATTTGTTTTTTTACTTTTCGACTTAATTTGGGTATGAAAGGGTTAAGGAAGGTTTAAAAAAAATGGTATGATTATAGTGTACCTTACAAAAAGTTTAATCATAAAAACAGTATTACCCTCTCCTACCATTTAAATTTTAAATCCCTCCCAAACTTACGTAACCCTTCATTAGTCGCGTGGGGTCAATATGACCCGACGCAATGCAAGAAACAATGTTGTATCTTTCAATGCAATTAATGAATGAGTGAAATAGCAGTGCTTCACTGGCGCTTCGACTGCCGAGGAGAACACAAGGAAGAGGGGTCGACCGCAGGTCGATCCTGAACCGTCGTTCGAACTCTCACAAAGATAGTGTGAGTGGAATACGGGAGGAGCAGCTAAAGAAGGAGAGAAAAGGCAATAGAAACAGCAAAGGGAGGAAGAAATCATACCCGAGCCACGTTAAACAGAGAGTAAGAGGCTAGCCAAACGAAGAAAGGAGAAAAGGGTGTCATTCGGTACAGGAGTGGAGCCACCCAACAAAAAGAGTAAGAGTGGAGCCTGAAAGGCAAAAAGAAACAGAGCGAGTAATAGCAAAGGCAAGCCAAATTAATGGTAGATGTGAAACAGAGAAGTGTCGCAAAGCCATAAGGGGGCTACAGTCCCCGTCATAAGATGCCCATGGGTGAGGCAAGTATGACCAATACACAGGCAGACTCAAAGCGTCGATCACGCTTACAAGAGGAAGGCCACTGACAAATCGAGAGCTTCAAGGTCCTCAGGAAATTCCTGGACACATCTTCCCACTGGCGTTGCCACCGGCGAAGGAGTGCATCTCAGAAAATCCACGTGAAGTTCGAAGCGGGAGAGGTGTGTTAGGGTCGAAAGGCAGAGATGACACCTCCCTCGCCGCAGCATCCGCGCGTTCGTTCCCCGGAACACCGACGTGGAAGGTACCCAACAAAAGGCGATCAACTTACGGCGTGATGAAAGGAGGACAAGCCAGTCCTGGATCTGTCACACCAGCAGATGGGGGAGAGACGAGAGATGACAGGGCCTCTAGAGCATTACGGGAGTCAAAATAAGTGACAAAAGACGTAGAGGAGAGTTGAAAGAAATCGAAGGGCAAAGAGAATAGCCGAGAATTCCGCCGTAAAGATGGAAGCCGCTGGGGAAAGGGATAGCCATTTAATTACTGACGGGAAGACTGCTGCGCAACCCACTCCAAGGGCGAGCGAGAGTAGTCAGTGAACACAGGGATAGAATCAGAACGGAATACAAACAATTGTCGGAGGGCGAAAGGGTGGAGCTGTGACTTTGGTGCAGTAGAGAGGAAAGAGCAGATACGAAGTGGAGGAAGGGAGGTAGAGGGAGGAGAGGAAAGCACTCACCCGTCCACCCCTGAAGAAGACAGGACAGTGGCCACCCGAAGACCATACGGTCGAACCAAGTGACGACGACGATCAAAGTAATTTGAAGTAGAAGGACCGAAGAGGAAGAGGGATTTGAAGAAAAAGTACCGAACGCGAAAGAGGTATTTTAAGCGCTCACGTGACTCCAAGGAATAGCAAGGGGTTGACTATCGCAACAAAGATATACAAGGCCCTCAAAGACACTGAATTACAAACCAAACTTGCCATGATAGGATTTGATAGGATTTGATGGGATTAATACAATGACTGGTTCAAATGGTAGAGCCATCAGATGCCTGAAAGAACTGCTTGCTAGAACCTTTGCAGTGGAGTATTTGCCTACTACACTGTAATAAGCTCCCCCTTCATCACGTCTTTGTTACTCTGGATGGAACAACAAAGAGCCTAGACTCGTTTTCAGGAAAGATAGGAGTTGAACTTGGTGGAAATGTATCTCAATGGGATGTGATTTCATTCAAGCCAATTAGGAATTCAAAATTTACAATTATTTCTAACGAAGTACTGGAGGACCTCAGCACTGATCAGTATTATGCTTACAGAATCTGTATGACTGTTATGCTTGGCTGTGTTGATCCTGATCTTGAGCTTCTTAAAGTTGGACTGATCTGTCATTGAAGGTGGTTGACTGGCATGTAGAATCCTCAGATTTTATACATCTCAAAGGAAGCCTTCCAAAGTTCTGGTCACACTTGCACAGTTTTGTATCTTGGTCTATTTTCCAAGTTGGTTCCAGATCAAGAAGTAGTATCGATGCACAGATGGTGCTAAGAACTTTTATGATATGGTCCAAAGGATCCTGAAATTTCCTCAAGGCAGGGAGCTATCTGTATTCTGTAAAAACCCTCTACCAAAATGCATACTATGCTCACCCTGAGAACGTATTAATTGCCATGCTTGCTAATTCAGACCCACAAATCCCCAACATCGCAGTTTACAAGGTATTTTTGGTCAGAGGGAATGAATCAGTTGAAACAGTGATAGACAATGACTTCGAAGGTGGTGACCTGATAATTGATTCAGATGAAGATATTGAAGTCCCAGAGTTACAGTCTGACTTCAGTGTTGTGCGAGATGGTAGTGTCAGGAGATTCATGGTGCCTAAAATCAATAACGAAGCTTGAGGGTATCTCAAAATAATAAACTTAAATTCACCTGACATTCATGAACCCCCTATCATAGCATCTCTAACCAACGTAGAAGTCATAAACATAAGGAAACACAAACTCAACCAGCCTTGTCATGATCAGGCTGTAGAGAGGCACATTAAACTTGTAACAGAGGCTTTCTCAACTGTGGCAGGATTTGAACGTCATGATGGCATTATTCGACAAAAGATAAAATCAAGAAAACTGATGAAAGTGTTCAATACAAAAATACAATATTCTGAAGCTGTTTAGATGATTATTTTTTATTACTTTGTTTAATGAGTGATAGATTGAATGTGTGTTATATGAATGTGTAATAATGAAAATTGCAACTCTTGGCCAGAAATAATGTAAGTAAGGATTTTTTTATGCATTATTGAGCCTGCAGCCCTCTGCAAATGTTTTAATCTGCTTCAGAGGTAAAAAATACATTATAAACAGTTTTTAAATTGTCTTTCTATCATGTCCAGAACCCAAGATAGGTTGCTGGGTTCAAATTTTGGTCCCATGCACATACCGTAAGATCGGGTAACTGGGCACCTGCAGGGATAACTGGGCTCTACTAAGTTTAAGATAAATTTTGTTATATAAACGCATGAATTATTTCCTTAAATTGTAGGTACCTACCTATGCAAAGGTACCTAAAATTTATGGAAAAAATAACGAATTTTACCTTAAAATTAGTAGGGCCCAGTTACCCCTGCAGGTGCCCAGTACCCCATCTTACGGTACAATTTGTATAAATTGGCCAGTAGCCGTCACAGTTTTGTATGCAACCACCCAAAATCAGTTTTGAAGTTTAATCCTGGACAAAAGACAACTATCTAGAGTCTAGACCCCCTCAATTTTCATCCTGGCACTTGATTTTTTCACTCCACCCTTGTTATTTTTATTTATTTGTCGGGTTCAAAATCCCAGCTGAGCCGTGAACGGCCAAATTCTAAAGGGCCAGTTCTATCTGAAGCCCAAGTTAAGCTAAATTAAAACTTACGGATTTGAGATCCTATTAGGTCCTACCTCAGGGTAACCTCAGGGTTGCTGACTCGATGCGGGCCTACCTTAGACCTTAGTTACATGAATTTTAATGTAAACAAAAAGGGTACTATTTATGGTCTTCTTTCTCAACCTTGCAACAACAACGCAACCTGGACTATTGCACGGTGCAACAATCTTGTATCTAAACAACCAAACTGAATTGCAAGAGAGCTCTCTACAAGACCACACCCTGTACGTACGACATCCCACAAACGAGTAGAAAGAACGCGCAGCACCCCAAAATGATGCCAACAGTGTGACCAAACAATGATGCCACAAGAGCTCAAAAATGCTAGCTCTAAATTAAGTTAATTTTTCACTAACCTTACAATTATGAGATGGATATATATACACACCTTAACTTAATATATACAAGCAATGCTGCATCAATCAGCTTAGTCATCATATCGCCTTGGGACAATAATGGTTCTTCCTCTTCTAGATTTTCTAACACTCCCCACCGAAGAGGCATTGTTGTCGTTACCTTCCGCAAGGTTAGCCAAGCCTTCTCCATGAGGCTGTAACTCAAATGTTTCATCTTGACTATCTGTGTTTTTGCTGATTTCTAAAGCATAGAGTTTTTGTATAGGTCTCTTTAACTTTCCTCCTGAAGTCTTTACCAGTGCAGACCTAACTAAATTGTCTTTGCCAACAAACAACTCTTCAATTATGCCAAGCTTCCAGCATTGCCTTGGTCTTTCATCCCCAATCATTACCACTTCTCCCACCTTGATACAATTTGCATTGGAGCCCTTTACCTTGCCTGATGGGTAATAATTGAGTTCTGGCAAGTATTCCATCTGCCACCTCTTCCATAACTGACCTTGTAGCTCTTCAAGGTACCTGAACCGTCTGGTTAACTCTCCTTGAGTGCTCTGGATAGGCTGCAAGTCTTCTGGCACACTGGGGTTTGATGTTAATCGTTTACCACAAAGAAAATGATTTGGTGTCAATGGCTCTGCATCCTGCATACTGTTGTAAACAAAAGTGATAGGCCTACTGTTCACCATTGCTTCTACTTCACATAAAACAGTAGAGAATTCTTCTTTGCTCAAATGAGCATTAGCTAAAAGTTTCTTTAATGGACACTTTACACTTCTCACTAGCCTTTCCCAAAATCCTCCCCACCATGGTGCTCTCTCAACAATAAACTCCCACTGTACCCCTTGGTGTGAAAAGTAGGATTGGAATCCTTCCTCTTTTAGCAAGGACCAAATTTCTTGGAGTTCCTTTGCAGCCTTTTTGAAGGTTTTTGCATTATCCGATATGATTTTATTTGGGAAACCCCTTCTGTTCACAAACCTTTTAAAGGCCAAAAGAAATACATCACTACTTAAGTTGCTTACCAACTCCAAATGGATTGCTCTGGTGGTAGCACAGGTGAAAAGACATATATAACCTTTGTTAGACTCCCCTCGCTCATACACATAGACTGGCCCTGCAAAGTCTACTCCCACTACATCAAATGGGGCAGTATAGACACACCGTTCTCTTGGAAGTGGAGCCACCTTTTCATAATAAGGCTTTGCACTCCAACGCTTGCAAACCACACATTTATGCGAGACTTTTTTTACTACTTGTCTAATTTTGGGAATCCAAAATTGTTGTCTAATCTCTATTATCACTTCTCTAACTCCCGCATGTAACAGCTTATGATGAGTATCCAGGATCAAAAGGTCCACAAAGTGCCCCCCAGAAGGTAGCAAAATTGGATGTCTTTTCTCCTCTGGAAGCCCAGAAAACTGTAGTCTACCTCCTACTCTCAATAAATCCTGATCCAAAAACACATCCAAACCCTTGAGCGCAGAATGTGTTGGTAGAACCTGTAATGGATGGCTGGTGAGCAATTCTCTCTCTTCACCAAATTTTTCCTTCTGCATATATACCACCCAGTATTTCCTGGCTTGCTGAATCTCATTACTGTTCAGAATTCCTTCCCTTCTTGTTTCTCCCTTAATGTTGTTGGTAAATCTATATACCCATGCTGTCACTCTTAACAATCTTTTCAGACTGCTAATGTTCTCAAGCTTCAATATGGGGTCCTGCTGCATAACTTGACAACTGTTCACAGCGCATTTTCTCACCTCACTCACCCATGCTTCTTCAGCCTGGCATTCTCCTACAATAGGCTGATTGGAAGGCCAGTTTTCACTTCCAAGTTTTAGCCACTCTGGCCCATTCCACCACAAACTTGACTGTGAAAGATCTTTCACTGAAATTCCTCGGGTTGGTAAATCAGCGGGGTTTTGGATGCCTGGACAATGCTTCCATTGCTTGGGATCTGTGTGCGCTTGAATTTCCTCCACCCTATTGGCAACAAATGGTTTCCATTTCCTTGCCTGACTTCTTAACCAGTGCCAAACTATAGTGGAGTCTGTCCAATAATAGCTTGGAATTTCATAGAGGGCCAAAGACTTTCGCACTGTAATTGCAAGCCGACTAGCAATAACGGCACCCATCAATTCCAACCTTGGAACAGAAAGCCTTTTCAAAGGTGCTACTCTACTCTTTGCAGCAACCAACCTGCAACTTACTTCCTCTTGCAATGCGCCTCTTATATAAATACAAGTTGCATAGGCTTCCTCACTTGCATCACAAAAGATGTGCAGCTCCAAATTGTCTGGACTATTGTTCAACTCTCCAAAGTACCATCTTGGGATTTCAATGTCTCCAAGATGTGCCAATTCTTTGAACCAATATTTCCACCTTGTCTCATTCTCAGCCAGCTCTACTAAAGATTTCCCATTGAAGGTAAACAAATCATCATCTTGCTGCCAAACAATGCCTAGCACCTTTGCATCTATTGCCCACAACTCCTTAATACCAGAATCCTCAATACTTTCTGCTGCATCAGGTACTACACAGGAATGACTCATAAACTCTTGTAATTGCGAATGATTGGTCTGCCATTTTCTAAGCTCCATGCCAGCCTCCCTCATTATAGCTCTAGCCTCCATGAATATCTGTTTAGCCATTTCTGTATTATCCACGGAACACAGCAAATCATCAACATAAAAATTTTTCCTTATGTGTTCAATAGTGTTAGGATAGACTTCAGAATATTTCTTAAAATGGTACTGCATAGTAGCTGCCAACAGAAATGGACTAGAGCTGAGGCCAAACAACACTGACTTCATTCTATATGCTTGAACCTTAGGTTCATTTTCCAACAAGTCTTTCGTATCCACCCACAGATACCTTACTGCATCTCTGTCCTCTGGTTTTAACTTTATCCGCAAAAAGGCTTGCTTCACATCTGCAGTCAATGCTACTCTACCAAACCTGTCTCAGTAACAAGGAAAATAAATCTGCATTTAAATTTGGCCCAGCATCCAAACAGTCATTCAAGGACACACCACCTTTGGTTTGGCTGAGCCATCAAAAACTACCCTCAGTTTGGTGGTAGTTTTGTCTCGCCGTACCACTGCATGGTGTGGCAGATAATGTGCCTCCTGGCTCACCAGCTCACCTTGCACCCTTTCAGCATAGCCCTCCCTTACATAACTTAGGATGGCCTCATTGTATTCAATTAACAACTCCTCATTTTTTCTTAGCCTGTACAATGAAGTCTCCAACCTCCGATTAGCTAGCTGAAGGTTTGAACCGGGTTTGCAAGAATCCTTCCATGGTAGGCCAACTTCATAGCAACCATCTCTAAACCCAATCCCTTTTTCAAATTGCTCTAAAACATCATTGTTCACTGTACTTGCCTGGTTGTCCTTTATGCCAATAGATTCAAGTTCCCAAAACGCTTTCAAATGCCTTTCCAGACCATGGCTGTTCTCCTCAATCTTAACAAAAAAGAGCCTTAACTTCCATTTCATTGCAATAACTACCATGTAGCATCCAGCCTAGCTTACTTTCAATAGCTACCTGGCCTTGAGATGTACGGACAATATTACCAGTGATGAAGTCCCAATAATAGTCAGCTCCAATCAAAAGACTAATATCTTCTGTTCCCTCAAACTTATTATTGCCCAAATTAATTCCTTTAACTTGCAATTCTTGGACACATGCCATATCTAAACAAGTAGTGACTGGAGCACAAAGTTCCTCAATCTCTACAGTTTGGACCTTGATAGTGGGACTTTGCGGTAACAACCCTTTAACCAGAACTTCTACCTTCTTAAATTTGGTTCGGTTTTGAACGGAACCCCCAAACCCAGAAATTCTTAAATTTTCCCTCTTAAGTTCTTTAAACTTCAATTTTCTGGAAATTCTGGTCTTAATAAAACTACACTGGCTACCACTATCAAACAACACTCTTACAGTAGCTTCTCCCTCATTCCCAATTAATAAGGCTGCAGTTGTTTGCAATAATCCCCCTTTACTTTTACTCCCTTGCATAGCAGTGGCATGTGCCACTGATGTCTCTACTTCTGGGGTAGGCCTACTAAGAGTGTTTTCACACAATAATGGCTGATGCCTACCATGACATTTTTTGCACAAAATTTTAAACTTACAAAACCTTGCTCTATGACCTTCAAAAAACATTTAAAACATGCTGTGGACTTAGTTACCCTGTCCTTTCTCTCCTCAAAGGGTAAGGCCTCAGCCACCTCACATTTATATGACTTGTGGTTGCCTTCGCAAAATATGCATTCCTTGATTCCCTTTAATTTATTCTCAGAGGAGGCATGTAGAGCTGACACTGTACCTGGGCTATTCCTTTTTGTGGAAACTTTGGTGCTGTGCCTGCCTTTGTCCCTTTGTTTACCATCCCACTGTGCAAACTCAACTCCCTCTCGTCTTGCTAATTCGGTGCCTAAAAGACTTAACATCTGCTGAAGGGGGATGTACACATGTTCTGCAGAGTGTCCCCTACTTAATTCAAGCAAAATTGAGCTAGGCAATTTAGACTCCAGTGTAGGAACCAACATTATACCATACTTTTCCATTCCTACACCCAAGTTGTCCAGGGACCTAGTTCTAATTTCAAATTCATCATATAACTGCCGTAACTCCTTGACACTATTAGGATTATTAACAGGAGGTATAGCTAAAAGTGCACGGAGGTGGCTTTTAATTAAGATCTCTGGCTTACCAAACCGTTTCTTTAATATATCCCAAGCCACATTATAATTAGCCTCTGTTAATGCTAATCCTGCTATAGTCTTTGCTGCCTCCCCTTCCAAGAGGGACCGCAAATAATTAAACTTCTCCACGGCACTTAACACTTGACTAGAATGAACTGCTGATTGAAAACTGTCTGCCCATCCTTGCCATTCCTGAATACTCCCAGAAAATGTTTTGAGTACAAGCCTCGGTAATTGAACTACAGATCTGTTAACCTTAACTTCATTATCAGACCTGGTCTCTAACTGTACTGAGCTACTAAACTCTTTTGCTCGGAGGCCTACGTTAATTATATCATCAATAATCTCTTCAAAGTAAATTATGTTGTTTTCTATTTCATCCTCTTCTATAAGAGCCTCAATTTTAACATTTACCTCACTTAGAGCAACCTTTTTAGTTTCTAATATGGAAAGCTGCGCAGTCACTAAGCGTAAATCCTCTTGCTCTATGGCAGAATCTATAGTGGCAATGACCTTTGTAATTAGACCTTTGTAGGCGCTTCTCCTTTTTATAAATTTGTTCAATTCAGATGCACTCATCTTCAATGTAAACAACCCTTGGGCTCAATACCAAATGAGCTGAATTGGCAGAAATACTTAACCAAACTGATCAAACGCAAATTTTACTTTCAAATAAACTGAATTGCTAGGTGGGGTACTAACCAACACCAGTATGGAATACCAATTTTTCCACCCAAGTAACTGGCGCACTGGTCTGCAACCTTCGCCTACGAATAATAAACCAAATTAACCAAACTGGTAAATGTAGGCCAAAAATGACAGACAAGTAGCCAAGTTTCGCAATTGGGCAACCAAACTTTCTACCCTGGTACCTTATAATTCAATAATAACCCAAAATTAACCAAACCGGTAAAATGTAGGCCAAAACAACGACAGACGACTGGCCAAGTTTCGCAATTGGGCTACCAAGCTTTTTACCCTGGGACCTTAATTCAATAACAACCCAAATTAACCAAACCGGTAAAATGTAGGCCAAAACAACGACAGACGACTGGCCAAGTTTCGCAATTGGGCTACCAAACTTTTTACCCTGGGACCTTAATTCAATAATAACCCAAAATTAACCAAACCGGTAAAATGTAGGCCAAAACAATGACAGACGACTGGCCAAGTTTCGCAATTGGGCTACCAAACTTTCTACCCTGGGACCTTAATTCAATAATACTCAACCCGTCTAGGCCTAACTTGGGCTACAATTTTCACAATCAGAACTTTGCCAAAAAATAGTCACTGACTCAGTCTTGGGGTAGAATCCGGTTTGAAGGACCATGTTATTTTTATTTATTTGTCGGGTTCAAAATCCCAGCTGAGCCATGAACGGCCAAATTCTAAAGGGCCAGTTCTATCTGAAGCCCAAGTTAAGCTAAATTAAAACTTACGGATTTGAGATCCTATTAGGTCCTACCTCAGGGTAACCTCAGGGTTGCTGACTCGATGCGGGCCTACCTTAGACCTTAGTTACATGAATTTTAATGTAAACAAAAAGGGTACTATTTATGGTCTTCTTTCTCAACCTTGCAACAACAACGCAACCTGGACTATTGCATGGTGCAACAATCTTGTATCTAAACAACCAAACTGAATTGCAAGAGAGCTCTCTACAAGACCACACCCTGTACATACGACATCCCACAAACGAGTAGAAAGAACGCGCAGCACCCCAAAATGATGCCAACAGTGTGACCAAACAATGATGCCACAAGAGCTCAAAGATGCTAGCTCTAAATTAAGTTAATTTTTCACTAACCTTACAATTATAAGATGGATATAAAGTATATATACCTTAACTTAATATATACAAGCAATGCTGCATCAATCAGCTTAGTCATCATATCGCCTTGGGACAACAATGGTTCTTCCTCTTCTAGATTTTCTAACAACCCTAGAGACCAAGAGAAATCAATGAAGGTGAAAGGTAGAACATGCAAAAGATCTATGGAGAAAAATGTGCTGGTTTGGAGGTGAAAAGCTGTGGGCTGGCCCGTAATAAGACAAACAGGAGTAGTTGAGAGAAGGTAGACCACAATGCCACCCACTGATTGGTAACAGTATCACCTCACAGAGGATGGAGCACACTGAAGTCTCCCAGGCAGAGGAAGGAGAGGAGAAGCTGTAAAAGGAGAGTAGAAATATCATTAACAGAAGCTTTCTGTGATGGGGGTCGGGTGACAAAAATAAATCGATACCTGAGAGGACTCATGCAAGAAACCTGAGCAGACTTTGCATGCCTTACGAAAACCCATCTAAAGGACTGCCAGGCGAACTGTGAAAACCAAGTTTTGTATTGACCAAAAAGAACTACATATTGACAACTATAACTTACAGTAGGCCCTCATTTGTGATTAATTGGGACTGAGAAAAATGTTACGAATTACAAAATCGCAAACAAGAAGATCCATTTTCAATGTAAAATGGCTAATTGGTTCCAAAAGCTCAAGGATGGCAGTGTAGTCTGGAAGCCAACCCAGGATTTTTGTCCTGACCCAAAATTCTCAGTTAGTTTTTTTCCTCTGCTGATTATTTACTATCTTTTGGGTATATATAATGAGATCCAGGGGTGTGTGGAGGTTACACCCTTGGGCAATTTTAGATATACAAGATAGCCATCAAGAATACGAAAATATACCCAAAATTCAGTTTTTGGCATTTCTTCACAACCACTCATCATGCAAATACAAATAATACATGCTTTTCTATGTTTTGGACCATGTCAAATCTAATTTCATGATCATTTTAACTCTAGGATTGATAAAAAACAATATGGCAGCCATATTTACCGCAAAATGGTCACTAATACCCACATATAACTTGAGTAACACATTTATTAGAAAATAGTGATATCATTCAGTATAGAGTTATGATAAAACTGATTCACATACATATATACAACCAGGGTTGTGGAGTCGGTCCAAAATTTTCCGACTCCGACTCCACACATTGTCAAAAATTCGACTCCGACTCCGACTCCTCTAGTGTTTCACTCTATAATTATCATAATAATAAGACATTTCATCACCACCACACTAAGTGTGAAATTTTATATTTTATATTTTATATTTTATATTTAAATAAATATTAATTGTATATTCTGAAAATGTAAAAAAAAAATATTAAAAAAACTTAATCTAGGGGGCTATCAATGAATAAGGTTTATTGACCAAAAAAACTAAATAACCTAAATGTTAGTATTTAGGATTTAGAAATTAAGGGTGACACAGGACAGAAATTGGAGTCGGAGTCGGAAGTTTTTTACCGACTCCGACTCCGCCCTGAAATGTGCGACTCCACGACTCCGACTCCACAACCCTGTATACATCATGGATTTTAATTACTTACAATAATATAATATTCCAGCACACAAAATTCAAGATGGCTACCATAATACACAATTCAGCATTATAGCCATTCCCGTTGATTGCCGTTTAATACACAAACTGATATAACAAAAATTCTATCAATTATTAATTAACAATACAAAGGTACACAAATGCAGATTGCAACGGTAACATCTCAAGAAACCCCTATATAATCATGAGAATAAAAATTACAATGTTTATTATCCATTAGTCACTGTTAGCAAGTTCATCATTCTCAATTTGTTGTACCTGTATAGTTGTACTCAATTTGTAACCAGAGTGATCAATATATTCCTAATGTAACTGAACAGAGTTCCATATCCGTGTGCTATCACCTGACATATCTATAAATCTATAATATGCTTCAGTCCCTGATGATCCTCTCCTTTAGAAGTTGAAGGAGACTGATTATACAATAAGATGTTCTTGTTACCCAGAAATTTACACATACAATCCCTGTGATACCTTGCATCCACTGCATGAAGGTCACTAATGCAGCTGTCTATTTGCACTCTGACTTCAATCGCCCAGGGGTCGGCACGAGCATGCATTTATCAAGTAAATAATCCTTATAGGGTTTCCCATCTTGCTTCAGTGAATGGGTAGTGTGACAGATATATACTGGGCACCACCTTATCAGGATGTTTTGAGTCTTTCTCGATATCACAGGCTTTCCCACAATATAAACACTGCTTCGTGAAATCAAATGGGTTTCGAGACTGACGAAGTTTCTTCATTGTTTGGGGGTTCATCAACATCTAACTTGTGCTTTGCAAAATTAGTTACGGATGCATATCTAGACCCACAGTTTTTATGGAAATGTATCTTTAGCTCCTCATTGTCTGCTAATTGCTGTTCAAGTTGTGTACATAGTCCATCCCCATAGGTGCTGCTGGCCTTGATTATAGAGTGAATATGTGAATTCTCATGGTTACAGGAAGTCTATACCTTCATTGCACATTGTTGTCCCAAGGCGATATGATGACTAAGCTGATTGATGCAGTATTGCTTGTATATATTAAGGTAAGGTGGATATTAAGGTAGGTTGATTTTGGAACTGTGATCTTGGACTAGTCTAGATAGAAAGGTATTAATGTATAAAAAACGTTGCACGAACTCATATTTGTGAAGATGATTGTATTTTTTGAGGATTGTTAATTATTTTTAAGTTGTAAAATTGCCAAATTTTACACGTAAAATCGCGCAATGTAAACAAACAAAATATCGGACCTTATTTCATCAAAATAATCAATTAAAATTTGACTTTTTTAACAAAACAATGCTTGAAACTTATTGTAAATGCATTATAGATGTTTATTAGTGTATTATTTTGTATTTTTTAATGATATTTACCTATAAAATGTGTATTAAATTAAGTTATTTTAGGATGCGTTATTTAATTGTGTTTATTTTCAGATATTTCATAAAAATAGGTAAAAAACGGAAGTCTGCAGTGTTAACTCGAAGTGATAGTGCCAAAAAATTCAGTGGCCAGCCTTCCCCTTTGGATAAAACAGAGCCTCCTACCCTCGGCCAAGTTATTCAGTACAGTTATTTCCTTCAAAACAGCCACCCAGACTTGAAAGACTATGATATTGCTAAAATGATAGCAAAGGATGTGATTGAGATCTGGCAGGCAGTGAACCTGCGGCTGCCCCTGTATGAGGAATATTATGTAGTGAAATTGGTGGATAAAGTGTGCTTCAAGAAAGCAAGAGAGATAAACAGGAAATCTCTTTCTACAGTCCAGGAGCAGAATCTGGAGGAAAAGCTGGATAAACTTTTTGACATTTCTGCTTGCACCTGTAAGCTGAAGAAAGGAAAGGGACAAGAGCACCATTTGACTTTCACAAAGGAGCCGGGAACTGAAAGTGGAACATATCTTACTCACAGTCATATCCCAATTAAAGGTGCGACTGGAGTTCTTCTTGGTGAAAAAGTTGCTAGTGTCTTGGAGGAGTTTAACAGTGTTCATACCCTGAAAGCTGTCCTCCTTGACCACACAAATACAAACACTGGCTGGGAGGGAGGCCTTGTAACAGCTCTGGAAAATAAAAATGAGCGGAAATTGCACACCATTGGCTGTTCACTCCATCAGAATGAGCTTCCTTTCAGAGCTGTTTTCAAGCATCCTGATGGCAGTACCAAAAGTCCCACTGCTTTCACTGGTCCGCTGGGAAAACACTGCGAAATTGACTACCAAGATCTGCCACAAGTGGAATTCACCAAACTCAGTGGCCCCCTGGGTGACATGGAATTTGCTGAGGAGACACTGAATGATCTCAGTAGCGACCAGAGGCTTCTTTTGGAGTATATGCTTGGAATTTCCAGGGGCAAAGTCAACCCAAGATTTGCTGCCTGGAAAATTGGACCATTAAACCATGCAAGATGGTTGACTTTGGCAATTAGATTGATGTGTCTGTGGACCAGAGGTGCTTACCCTCCAGAACTACAGGATAAGCTTTACCAGGCCATCAAGTTCACTGTGGAAGTGTATGCAGTCAGTTGGTTTGAGATCAAAAGGGACAGCAAGTTCCACAATCAGCAGCTGTACATCTTCAACATGATCCAGAGGATCAAGCAGCAGTCTGAAGAAATCCAGGGTGTTGCTTTCAAGAACCTGAAGTACAATGCTTTTGCCTTGCTGCCCGAGAATGTGCTGTACTCCATGATGAAGTATGATGACTTGGAAGTGAGAGAAGCTGCTCAAGAAAATTCTGTCCATCAGGTAAGCATTTATTAATTTAAAAAATGTGAAAAAAAAAATTTGATTATGGGGATTAATTTAATAAAAAAAAGCCCAAGTTCTATAAATCCCCATAATAAATTTTTTTTTCACATTTTCTTATCCCAATTCCCCCCATCCCCTCTGATAATGGAAATAATCTTGCCTTCTTTCTAAAAAAAAATTCAATTTTTTTTTTAAGTTAAATTAAATCAGCAATTCTGAGACTAATAGGGATTAAATCTTAAAATGGAATAAAAAATAAATTAATTATTATTCTTTCAGAAGTGGGAAGCCAGCCAAGAAGAGGCTGAAGAAGATCAAAGCCATCAACATTGAAGCTACCCATTGCCATTGGTCAGAACTAATCAACCTTTCTCAAAGTGGCATCTGTGAACCTGCTCTCACAGAAGACTTTTCTGACCAGGAGCTTCAAGAAGCATTGCTGAATGGCACCAAGCTGGAGCTGCCTGATCTGCCTTCACATTCTCAGTGTGTTGAAAGGGCCGTGAAGCTGACATCTGAAGCTTCCCATACTGTTTATGGACTCGAATCAAGGCACAAACACATTCTGGCCAAAGCCCTAAGCCACCAGATGAGGCCTTCCTTTGCTTCTAAGGGCTCTTACAGTGAAAACTATGATGATCTTGGGATCTAAATGTGTCTATTTGACTCTGTACATATTTTTTTTTTTTTACTTTTTTTCAATAAAATTGTAACTTTTTTCAGGATTTTTAATGAAAATAGCATGATTTTTTCGCCCAAAAATTGTGAAAATGCGGTATTTTTCGGTACGATTTTTTTTACGATTTTTGAAACGGTTTCCTCAAAAAACGGTTAAAGCTAGGGATCTGAAATCTTTTGTCAGTTATCAACATATTAAGCCCTGACTATCTCAACTAGTCCAAAGTCGATATCTAAAACAATGCGGAAAATCAACCTACCTTAATGGGACAGGTACTAAGAACCTTTAAAAGAAGGGACAAGAAAGTAATGATTCCCCTACTGGAAACATTGATCATACCAAAACTTGAATACTGCTCAGTCTTGACATCCCCATGTAAAAAAGGAAGAAATTAATAAACTAGAAGAAAATCAGACATATTTTACAGCCAAGAACTCAACTACTGGGAAAGACTACATAACCTAAATCTGTACTCGCTGGGAAGAAGAAGAGAGGTCCACCATAATTTACATATGGAAAATTATCAAAAAACTGGTACCAAACCTTAAACTAAGCCAAATTACCATCCAAACAACTCTGGAAACTAGGAGAGGCAGAATGTGTAGCATTCCAAAATTAAAGGCCCAACAAGGGACCTCTTCAACACTGAAGGAAAACAGCTTGGTTGTCAGGGGGACAAGACTTTTTAACCAGCTTCCAAAAGACTTTGGAAATGTCACAGGGGTCAAAGTTGGTCCTCAAAAGACGATGTCTGGATCAGGACTGTACCAGATGAGCCAGGTGTACCTGGCTGTTGCGATAGTGTGTGCAAGAGAGCAACTCACTGCTACACCAAGCAAGACCTAGGGGTGGGGGCACCAGCCACTAGCTTGACTTTTGTGTGAAGAGACACAAATGCACAGAAATGCTACGAGGTTTATATATTACAAATTTGTCCAAAAATTGTGACTAATTTGTCACACTAATTCATGACCCTTGGTGCTCTGGTCTAATCAAATTAGTGAAACTCACAAATTATCCTGCCATCACAAACTTCTTTACCAATTCATGATTTTCCCATACCTCTCTCCACTTTATCATGAAAAATTCATGGGAATCTCTGATTATACAGTATAATAAATTTTACATATAATAAACAGCCACAGTGGCACTGGGACAGCTGAGGTTTGGGGATGCTCACCCTGATATGATCATACAGGAACTACCCTGTACACAATACATCACAGAGAGAGAGAGTGAGTTACAGGGAAAAGAAGTACAGTACCTCAAAAGGCCTTGCAGCCCATACTGAGGAGGTACCAATGGCAATGGGTGCCAGGGAAAATTTTCTACACCCTCAAATAGTGTGCAAGATTTGGTCTAACCTTTTCTTGAACTGATCCACAGAGGAACTGTTCACAACTTCTGAAGGTAACCTGTTCCACATGTCACAGATCTTATATGTAAAGTAATTCCCACACACACTAGTCCTAAACTGTTTCAAATCCAACTTCCAACCATTGTTGCAAGTTGGGTTATCATTTAAACTAAACATGCTTCTAAAATCAACATCGTTGAACCCGCGTAAGAGCTTGAAAACCACGATCAGTTGACCACGCAGCCTCCAAGTTTCCAGCAAAAACAAGTTCAGGGCGCGTAACTGTCGACTGTAGCCCATATGCCTAATGGAAGGGATTAACTTTGTGGCCCTTGCCTGCACTCGCTCCAGCCTCTCAATATCTTTCCTGAGAGTGGGCAACCAGAACTGCACAGCATACTTCAGGTGCGGCTGAACCAGGGAATTGTACAGAGAGAACACAATCTCATTGTTCCAAAACTGAAATTGCCTCCTGATATAACCCAACAGCTTCTGGGCTTTCTTTTCCACCTTTACGCACTGTTTTGTAAACTTAAGGTCACTGCTAATTAGCACACCCAAGTCCTTTTCCAAATCAGTCGCCTCTATATTACTCCCCAACATCGAGTAGTCTGACTTGGGATTAGCGTAGCCAATGTGCATCACCTTGCATTTACCCAAGTTAAACGGCATTTGCCATTTCTCGGACCACTCTCCTATCCTACCTAGTAGGGTGGAGTGATTGTTTAGTTTAAAAAATCAGGGGTGTTAAATAGTTGTCAAATGTCTAAAAATGAGCATTGGTGGTGGTTTTTGGTGGTTGCTGGTGATATCGCACACATGCAACTCAAAAAAACCCCTTTATTTTGCCTATTTAGGGCTCTATAATAGCTAGAAGCACAATCTAAAAAGTGCATCTTATGATATTTTGATGCTGAGAACAACAAAATTACTTTCAAAAGTGTACATTGATGTATAAACATATTTTTTGAGAGTTAAATTAAAATCAGTAGCTGTTTTTGTCCAATCTACTTTATATTTACTTCTATTTTTCAGAATTTTTATAACCTATTCAATTAACACTAGTTTGACATCTTCAAGATTTTTAGTTACTTATGAAACGTAGAAGCCAGACAACAAAAGTCTTACACAGTGGCCATAGTTTTCCATCCATTAACAGTTTTCCTAATGGAAAATTACCTACCGCTGGACAAGTTGTTCAGAGTTTACTTAAGGAGCCAAACTGGAAAACCAAGGAAAACATCACAAAAGTTGCAGATGAGTTGAGGAACCAATGGATTTGGTGTAATGTTTATCACTATCCTTGCGCACCATTGAGACGAAGGTGGACAAACTAGCAGCAGACTTTTCATGGTAAGTCATCATAACTTTCTATCCTGGGTAGTACTAAATTAATTAAAAGAATGTCTTCTTAGCCAATAGTAAATTTTTTATTTTAAATATAATTTTGTTGTGATGTGCTCTGTAAACCTGTGAATTAATTTATCTATGTATTTCAGCCAAAATTTCTAAACTAAAAAATATTTAAGCGATTTGTGACCACAATTTTTAATTAAGAAAATAATATTGATTTTTTTTTTTTAATATTTCAACTTCGAAAATGCATCAACAGGTTTCATTGATACTCTGTCACAGAGAGAGGTTCAACTAGAATTGTTTGTCAGAGCGCTTGATTGTTTGATATTTTTTCTGAGGATCTTTCTCAATGACGAAAATTGGAGGAGTTTAAACTGAGGATGACTCAGGATGATTTCTCCTTCTATGAGGATCAAAAATCTGTGAGGCTAGGATACTGTTCAAGATTTGAGGAAAAGCTCACAGAGGCAGATGTTAGATACAGGAGAAGAATAACTGACGAACAATGAGCAGAATTATGGTTAGTCAGAGAGTACATCATGACTTGAACCATTTTAATCAAACCTTTGATGTTTTTTTATTATATATATATATATATATATATATATATATATATATATATATAATTATATATTATATATATATATATATATATCAAAGCTATTGACTTCTCCTTAGGGAAATGGAGCTTACAGATGAACAGAAGGACCAACACAATGGCAAACATTTTCATTTATTTTTTGTACTTCAGATGTTTCAACAAATCTTTTGTCATCATCAGTGAATTAAGTCTTAAAACCTTAAAACAAAAATAAAAAATGAAAATTACATCAATACAATTAAAATCATTAAAATTACATCACTACAAAAAATTAAAATCATTAAAATTAAATTAAATTACCTCAACAGGTAAATACACAATGTTTACATCAACCTCCATACTTGACAAAACCTAAGAGAAAACTGTATGGTTAGTAAATTAGAAGGTATGATATGTCTATGAAAATCGGTTGGTTAGTTAAAAGAGCTGTAATTTGTAAGATGAACTATTATTGTTAATGGGGGGGTTTGTTTCTATAGATGTACAAAGATTCTAAAATTCAGAGTTCTGTGAGGTTATTGGTTATTGGATCTAGTTAGAATTTCAAACTGAGTTTTGTGAAGGGGATGGTTGTTTTCATTACTATGGTTTCTAATTGCGGATTGTGGTGGGCTACTGAGGGGATGGTTGGTACGGACTGATAAGCCGAAATGTTGAGAAAGGCGTACCTCCAGTTGGAGTTGAGTACTGCCAATATACACAACCTTACAGCTGTTGCACATGTATTTGTAAACAACATTAGGGCATACAGTTTTGGGGAATTCATCTTTGAACTTTAAAAAATTTGATAATTTAAGCAGGTTGACAAAGGCAAATCTAAAATTTATTTGGGGATAACTAGACTTGAGCAGTTTGGACAATTCACCTCAAATACGCAATGATAAATAACCATAAAAAGGTAATTTAATATATCTGGTTTCTTTTTGTACTGTAGTTATGGGGAGTTTAGTATTAAAAGTGTTATTTAAAAATTTCTTTAATTGGTTATCAAAAAGATTAGAAGGGTAGTAATTATTAATAAAGTACTGTCTTAAAAATTTAAATTCTTCATTTAATGAAAAGTAATCTGAACAAATACGGTAACTTCTTGTTAATAATGTTACTATAGCACTAATCTTATATTTATAAAACACACAACTTAAATAATTGGTTCCCAAGCCAACTTGTTAACAACTCATTTGATTTTGCTAGAGAGATAAGAGAGATCAATCATGCCGATTCTCTTGCTATGGCCAGTTTTGATGTCTCGTCATTGTTTACTAATGTCCTGTTAAAAGAAACATTAAATATCATACTAAACAAGTTATTCACTACTGATAATGCTCTTATTAATGGCCTCACTCACACTCAATTTATAAACCTCCTTGAAATAGCATGTTTTGATAATCTTTTCTTATTTAATAGCAACCTTTACAGCCAAATTGATAGGGTAGCTATGGGTTCCCCATTGAGCCCAACACTAGCAAATGCATTTCTTTGCCATTACGAAGAAATTTGGTTGAAAAGTTGTCCTAATAGTTTTAAACCCATATATTACAGAAGATACGTGGATGACACTTTCTTAATATTTAAACATCCTTCATACGCAAAACTTTTTCTTCATTATCTTAATAAACAACATAGTAATATTAAGTACACATGTGAAAATGAAACAAATAATAGTTTACCTTTCCTGGATGTTCTAGTTAAACAGGCTCATCATAAGTTCCAGACCCCACTATTTTGAAAACAAACTTTTACTGGCTTGGGAACCAATTATTTAATTTGTATGTTTTATAAATATAAGATTAGTGCTATAGTAACATTATTAACAAGAAGTTACCGTATTTGTTCAGATTACTTTTCATTAAACAAAGAATTTAAATTTTTAAGACAGTACTGTACTTTATTAATAATTACTACCCTTCTAATCTTTTTGATAACCAATTAAAGAAATTTTTAAACAACACTTTTAATACTAAACTCCCCATAACTACAGTACAAAAAGAAACCAGATATATTAAATTACCTTTTTATGGTTATTTATCATTGCGTATTCGAGGTGAATTGTCCAAACTGCTCAAGTCTAGTTATCCCCAAATAAATTTTAGATTTGCCTTCGTCAACCCACTTAAATTATCAAATTTTTTAAAGTTCAAAGATGAATTCCCCAAAACTGTATGCCCTAATATTGTTTACAAATACATGTGCAACAGCTGTAAGGCTGCGTATATTGGCAGTACTCAACTCTAACTGGAGGTATGCCTCTCTCAACATTTCGGCTTATCAGTCTGTACCAACCATCCCCTCAGTAGCCCACCACAATCCGCAATTAGAAACCATAGTAATGAAAACAACCATCCCCTTCACAAAACTCAGTTTGAAATTCTAACTAGATCCAATAACCTCACAGAACTCCAAATTTTAGAATCTTTGTACATCTATAGAAACAAACCCTCCATTAACAATAATAGTTCATCTTACAAATTACAGCTCTTTTAACTAACCAACCAATTTTCATAGACATATGAGGCATTGCGTGGAAGAAGGGCGACCTAGCCAAAATCAAATCTTTGAGAAAAATACATTTTAAGTTGGAGAGGTATTTATCGACAATTAGGTAGAAGAAGGGCAACCTAGCCATTTTTGGTGAAAATGAATTATTGCTGTTTTCAGTAGCTTAATATATTATATTAAGCTACTGAAAACCAGCAATAATTCATTTTTGCCAAAAATGGCTAGGTCACCCTTCTTCCACGCAACGCCTCATATCATACCTTCTAATTTACTAACCATACAGTTTTCTCTTAGGTTTTGTCAAGTATGGAAGTTGATGTAAACTGTGTATTTACCTGTTGAGGTAATTTAATTTAATTTTAATGATTTTAATTTTGTATTGATGCAATTTTAATTATTTTTATTTTAAGGTTTTAATTTTAATGGTTTTAATATTGTATTGATGTAATTTTTTTGTTTTTTTTGTTTTAAGGTTTTAAGACTTAATTCACTGATGATGACAAAAGATGTCGAAACGTCTGAAGTACAAAAAATAAATGAAAATGTTTGCCATTGTGTTCGTCCTTCTGTTCATATATAACACTGGTATGCATCAATTTTGCTGTCAAGGGTTTTGTAAGTGATTCTTATAGAGTTTTTCCTGCTGATTTCGAATCTGCAATCCGTTTTTCTCAATCAGCTCAGGTTATCCGACTATGGCCTCATAAGTAAAATAAAATTTTTCGTGATTTTGTCAAAGCGGAATTGGAAGAGTAACATCTATCATCACTTGTTTCACTTGTATAATATCTTTTTTTACTTTTCAGGCATATAGATAAAATATTTCATAATGAATAGAGCGTGTAAAAATGATCCCAATAGATTCTGCTACATATGTGGGACGGTTACCATGCCAAATAACCAGTCCCAAATCACTAAATTTGTGAAGACAATGTATAGAGCATACTTTGGAATTAAGCTAGGGGACCAGGACAAAAATTTTGCCCCTCATATGTGCTGCAAGACGTGCATTGAAAATTTGAGAAGATGGAGCAAAGGCAGAGCGAAATCTTTGCCTTTTGGAATTCCCATGATTTGGAGAGAAGGAAAGGATCACGTGACAGATTGCTATTTCTGCATGACAAACCTCCAAGGTGGGCTTATAAATTTATTTTTCTTAAATATTTTGAAATCCTTGTATGAAACTTGACATAATATTCACCATAATGTAATAGTCACCATAATGGTAATCATACATTTACATATACATATTGTTATAGAAAATACATTTGCACATACATATTGTTATACAAGTTACATTTACATATACAATGATTGTATATTTTCTTTCTTTTTCATTCATATTGTCCCCGAAGGGACAATATGAATGAAAAAGAAAGAAAATATACGGACTCCATCGACCTATTTCATATCTTACAGACCGCAGCCTTCCCTCACGAGCCGCCACTGTCTGAATGCTTCTTCTATTTCATATGCAAGTTTTATATCCATGTTTCTGTGTTTCTATTTTCAGGAGTTAACAAGAAGAATAAACACATTGTTGTATACCCTGACATTCCTTCTGCTGAGACCTGTACCCCATGGTCCTGGAATTCCAATACCCAACCCACCTCAAACCCTGGACTTCGATGATTCTGATGATGAATCAATGACCAATGCCAATGACCATTCCCAGTCGTATATACCTCAAAATACCGCTTCAAATGAGCCGAGGCCTCTCAACCATGCCAAACTTAATGATCTTACCAGGGATTTAGGACTTTCCAAATTAGCTGCCGAGATCTTGGGCTCACGACTTCGAGAGGACAACTTGCTGGCTCCGGGAACAACATTCTCCTGGTATAGGAAACGAGAGGACGAATTCCGCAAGTTTTTTGCAGTGCATGAAAATACCTCTTCCTTAGTGTACTGCTGCAATGTTGAGGGGCTAATCGAATCCTTGGGCCTGCCATATAACGCATCAGAATGGAGGCTATTTATGGACTCATCTAAACAAAGTTTGAAAGTAGTACTTCTCAACATTGGGAATAGGGTTGCATCAGTCCCTGTAGCACATTCCGTACAACTTACTGAGAGCTACGATAACATGAAAATTTTACTGGATGCTCTCGTATACGACCAACATAACTAAAGGATCTGTGGAGATTTGAAGGTAATACTAATATCATAAGTAAACTATTGCTATTGACTATGTTGTTTTTCCAAAGGTTATTTGAGAGTGTATAAGAACACTTAACTTCCCCACAGAAGTGATACAGTCCAATGCATAGATTTTTTTATCTGATAGAACAAATTCTCTAAATTCTTTAAATATTTTCATTTTTTTTCAGATTGTGGCATTTGTATTGGGAATGCAAGGGGGATACATGAAATACCCATGTTTCCTCTGCAAATGGGATAGCCGAGCAGATGAGAAGCACTATGCACAGCGTGAATAGGCATCCAGAGAGAATTTTGAACCTGGGTCGCATAATGTCGTTTCAGTGCCCCTTGTACCACCAACAAAAATTTTGCTCCCACCACTTCATATTAAGCTGGGCTTGATGAAAAATTTCATCAAATCAATGAATAAGGAGGGTTCAGCATTCCGATATCTCGAGAGTAAATTTCCTCATATATCTGATGCTAAACTAAATGCTGGGGTTTTTGATGGTCCTCAAATTCGAACTTTGATCAAGGATACTCAGTTCGAAAACGCAATGACTCCAACTGAGAAGAATGCCTGGCAGGCATTCAAATCAGTTGTCACTGATTTTCTTGGCAAGCGTAGAAGTCCAGAATACGAGTCCATTGTCGAAAACTTGATGGAAGCTTTCAAAGCTCATGGGTCGCGCATGTCCATAAAAATGCACTTTTTGTGGTCCCACTTGGACTATTTTCCTGAAAATTGCGGGGATTATAGTGAGGAACAGGGTGAATGATTTCACCAAGGTATCAAAATAATGGAAGAGGGGTACCATGGAAACTGGGATATCAATATGCTGGCGGACTATTGCTGGTGTTTGAAGCGAGACGTGCCCGAAGAAAAAAACAGATGGAAAGCCAAAAAAACTTCATTCCTTCCTCAATAAACTTTTTTCCATATTCATTGTATGAATAAAAGTATTTATTCACACAATGTTTTCATTTTTCACGAGTGTTCTTATAATGTTACTCGTATCTACAGTTTAAGCTAAAAAAATCAATAAATTTGGGGATAAAATTGGACTTATAATAAATGGCCAATAGAGAAAAACCTGACCTGATTGAGGAAAACCAATGTCATTTTCGAATTCAGCATGGTCGAATTATATAATATGAGCTGAAAAAACCCTCACAGCAGACAAAAAAATTTCATATGCATACCAGTGTAATATATATATATATATATATATTGGCATAGTAAATCTAGTCATCTAGTCATACTAAATGTTCAGTGAATGAAGCCAGAGAGAAGAGGCAAGTGCATCACAACCTTAACCAGACAGTCCAGACACTACTGGTAGCTCTAGCGAAACTCCATCAGAAGACTCTCAAGATGATCCACAGCCTGTTGGTTCCTCTCATTGTAATTACCAAGATCTGGAGAACCTGTGCAGAGCTGTTGATTGGTAAATTAGCACTTGTGAATTGTGATTGTTCTTTAATAACTGTACTTAGTTGTATGTGCCATGTCATTTTGGTAGACTTAAAATGGCTATCATTTTTCTCAACTTCAAAATACAATCTTGCAGGTATTCAATTTCCGACAGAGCAGGTGCAGCGGTAGCGTCAGCAATTTTAAAAGATTTTGGCATTATCACTGATGATGACAACACTAACGTCATTGACAGGTAAGATTTCAAAATTATCATTATTACATTTTCATCCACATTTCCTAAGCTTTTTTAACAAAATAACAATTACTACTACTACTACTAAGTAAAGTAATTTTATTTAATTATACATATTATACATTGTAACATGGAAAAATAAATTTCAAATATATTGGGCTCAGGCATAAAAGTCAGTGTATTTAGCCCATCATTGTTCATTGTTTCCTGTTGTACATATTCCTGTTTATCAGTGCTACCTCCAGCCTTATAAATTTGTAAATAATTTTCATTAATACAGGAGTAAACTACGAAGGCAACAGTGTAAGTACCGTGAACAGATCAGAGCTGAGGAAGAAGTATTCTTTGGTTTTGTGGACAGCATTTATGTTGATGGCCAACAGGATGGTACTGTGACAATTACAGAGTTAGAGGGGTGACATTATCAACAAACCAAAGTAGAAGAGCACTATGTTATAGTCGGAGAACCAGGTAAGCCACTATTTTCTATGGTATGTTTTAAATTTTTAGTGGATAGCATAAATTTGGTCTTAGTAACATTAAGGAGTAAGAACTATGCGATAGTTATATATGTTCATTGGTCATACCTGGTAATCTACTGATCTCAAATACAGGGTGTACATAAAGTCAGGATCTATTTTTGTGAAATAATTATTTTTTTCTATTTTTCTTTTCAGAAGCCCTTAGAATGAATACAAAAGAGCTTGTGGCAATAGTAACTTGGCAAATCGAGGGAAAGAAATACAATGACATCAGAGAAGTTTAGAAGGAGATTTCATAAGCCGGGGCCAAACAAGACAATACAAAAATTGGTGAACAAATTTAAATGAATGGGATCTGTAAATGATGAAGCAGGACGACCGTGTATGTCAGATCTTACCATGAATGCAGTACGCGGAATTATCACCGAGGAGCCACGTACGTACGTTCGTGCTGCATCACACAGACTCAGCCTCCCGACGTCATCTGTGCACAAAATTCTGAAAGTTAATTTGCAGAAGAAAAGCTATCATTTGCAGGTTTTACATGATTTACATGAGGAAGATTTCCCTCAATGAAGTGCTGTGTGTGCTGATCTCGTAGAACAAATCTGGAGTGATAATTTAATGGACAACATTCTCTCTAGTGATGAAGCCACTTTCCATACGTGTGAAAAAGTAAATCGCCATAACTGTCAAATTTGGGCAGATGAAAGACCAAATGATTTCGTCCAAAATTGGGAAAGAGACTCACCTAAAGTTAATGTCTGGATGGGTTTAACAAAATCTAAGGTTTATGGTCCTTTTTTCTTTGCTGAAGCTACAGTTACGGGGCTTATTTATCTGGACATGTTGCAGCAATTCCTTGAACCTCAGCTGATTGGGGATAGGATTGTTAGTACCATTGTCTATCAACATGATGGCACTCCTTGTCACTATGCCAAAATTGTTCAGGATTATCTAAATGGACATTAGGGTGTTTCATAAATTAAAAGTTTGGAAAAATTTTAATCCACATGGATCCTCTTGTTCCATTTGCTGAGGAGACTGATAAACCGAAGTATTAATTCAATAGTTTAAAGTTTACGGGTCCCCAGTTTGATGCTCTGGCAGATCATAAACGGAAAAAATTAAACAAAAATCTGTCAATGAATTTTTATTCAACAAACGAGTACCATTTCACTACACATTTTCACAAAGATACAAAAAACATAACCACTTCTTGCGAATCATTTGTCCATGAAATCCTTCTTGGTTTTATTCGGGTATTTCGCCCTATGCTGCATCACAGTTTTGAGCAAATACTGCTTCTGCTCTTCGTTCTTCGTCAGAGAACAGTTGAACTCTTTGGTGAGCGCGATGGCTCTTTCGGCCCGATCGTTGACGACAGAGATTTTGTTAACAGTTGCCGCTGCTTGCTTGAAGCCCTCTACTTCAGTCCACTCGGCAACTGGCTTTTTCAAGAATTCTGTGTCCAAGTCGAATGCATGGAAGAAAGCCATCGTCTTTCCTGTCACGAACTCCGCCAGGTGTTTCGAGGCAAGATTCCTGACGTTCTTCCCTTGGGGTCGCTTGAGTTCCTTTTTCGATGCGGGCTTACCCAAACTGACGACCATCTGAGCCTTTTCTTCATCTGCCACATCTGCGTCGAAGAATGCCATGGCAATAAGAGTCTCAGAGATGTACCATAGGTGTCGAGACATGGCTTCTTGCGCAGCGTTAACACACGAATATCCCGACATGGCAAAGGCTTCCGCGTCACGCAGAAATTCCAGATCAACTGCGGCAGCCTTGCTTGAGGTTGCAGCACGAGTCCAACCTCGGATGTAGACGAGGGACACGAAGAGACCTACGGCTGTCAGAGCTTCCAACTCGTGACTCGACATCTTGAACTGCTTCTTCAGTAGAATTACTTTCAAGGAGTAGATGGCTATCGCCATCCATCGAGCGTGATGGTAAGCGCCAGGGGCTCTGAGAGGGAAATCCACCACTTTTGCTTCTCCCAGGAAGATGAGAACCAACTGTAGCAGTTCCTTGTAGTCATCGCGCTGATGCGACGTGCTCACCATCCCTCTCACCAGCAGGACTGACTTCTCCCTCAGTTCCCTCATAGTCATATTGACTTGAGCAAAATCGTACGGCCGCACGTCCAACCGGTCGATGAACTTCCATTGTGCCTGAAACCTCTTGAAAACGGGTATATCGGGGCCACTTGAAGGGCCGTATGCACGCTTGAAGACGGAGCTGAGGATGACTTCATAGATGTGATGCCGACAGGGGAAGTACATGAGTTCTCTGCCAAGACCTTTCTCAATCAGGACGCAGGCCCCGATATGAATCCCGGTGTTCGACGCTGTCGTGTCGAAAGACAGTCCCCGCACGCGCTCTTCCATCCTGTGTTCCTTGACCAAATCCAAGCAAACTCGCGCTATCTTCTCGCCGGTTCCGGACGTCACCTTAGGAACGCCGAGCAACTTCTCCTTGCCGTCGCCAGAGACGAGGACGGCGATCCGGTCAACGCTCTCCTTCCATTGCTCATTGTCAGGTAGGAGCTTACCGTCCCAATGCAAGACAAGAGGCTGACCAGGACAAACTTCGTCGGATTGATAACTTTCAGCAGCCACCTTCCTGAGAGCCTTGCGTGTGCGGTACATGGTACTGGCAGAAATGGACAGTTCATCCAAGTCAAAACCTAGTGATTTAGCCGCTGCAGCGTACGACATAGCTGAATCGCGGTACGAAATATTCAGCCGATCGTAGGTAGTCGTCACATCCTGTGAGATCAGATTCCTGCGTCGCTTCTTGGTATTTCCCTTGGAGGAGGATGGAAAAACTTCCACGGTTGGGTCAACGACATCTGAGTCAGTCTCTGACGAAGTTGAAATCACTAAAGCCCCCGTATCTTCTGCAGCTCCTTGTTCCTTCCTGGCCTTCTCCTGTTGTTCCTTAATCTTGTCCAGCCTCTTCCTTTTCCTGATCTCCTTATAGTGAAGCTTCATGTCAACAGGGCCCATGCTGCAGGAATTTGGATCTTCACGCTGCATGTCGAGAAAGTGGATGTCCTCCTGATTCTTCATCATTTCCTTAGCCTGTGAATGAGCAATGTCCATGATCTCCTTCGCTATTGCCTCCTTGAACATCGCCTCCTTCACTCGGAAGGACTCTGCTTTATGTGACTTGTGCTTCACAAGCCGGTCGTATTCCTTGAGAAGGGATTCCATCTTCCTCAAGGCCGAATCTCGACGCATCATGGGGATTCTCGCTCTCTCCCAAAATATGAGACAGGCATCCAGGCACAGGTTCAGGCATTTAGTACGTCCAAATTTTTGCTCCTTTTGGTGGTAAAAGTACTTTTTGAGTACTTGCAACTGAGTTGGAAGGCCACTTGATGTGATGTTCGCATCCGTCTGGCCAATAAGAAACACTTCTGTTTTCGCTCTGGTAGACACCTGGAAAAGAAAAACTAAATAATTCCACAGAAATAATTTCACATCGTAATTAATTTCATTAATTAAATAAAGAAAAGCAATAACTGGGACTCGAACCAGTGTCATAGCCGTTTGGCGGCATCGCTCAAGTCGGCGTACACAGCACACTATCCACTACACCATCTAGGGAGTGGATAGTGTGCTGTGTATGCCGACTTGAACGATGCCGCCAAACGGCTATGACACTGGTTCGAGTCCCAGTTACTGCTTTTCTTTATTTATAAAAGTGATACATGTACACTACGTTCTCGTTTGACAATTCATTAATTTAAATAATTTCAATACCGCAGTAAAATTACATTAATTAGTATCATAATAATTACCAGCTTAGTTGTCCAATGCAAACAGACTAATTAATTTCATACGTGTAATAATAATAATAAATATCACTACCTACCACAGTAAAATGACAGAAGAAGTTAAATAATAATAAATTTCAATACCACAGTAAAATGAGATAATTAGTAGCATATATAATTACCTCCATAGTTGTCCAATAGGCTATACAACACGAACCGCTCAAGTGACGAAGAAAACCGTCTTCACTGCAGGCAGGCGAGAAATGAACTGACAAAAAGTCGTCAAAGTTGGGGACCTCTAAATGCAACGCGATCTGGTTCAAACTTGCACAAACGTGTTTTCTTGTTCTTTAGAATACGGAGAAACGTGTGGATTAAAACTCCAAGCTCATTTTTATTTTACCCTATAGGTATGAAACACCCTAATGGACATTTTCCAAATCGCTGGATCAGACGCAGAAGCAACAGACCTTGGCCAGCGAGATCACCAGATTTAACCCCTTAGATTTCTTTGCATGGGGCTTTATCAAATTGCACGTCTATCAGACAAAGATTACAAGTCTTGAAAACTTACGTATACGAACTGCTGCAGATAACATAACCCCGCAAATGCTCCAGAATGTGTTTAGAAATGCTGCGGAACGATTTGAGCTGTGCAGGGATACTGATGGGCATCACGTTGAATCCTACTCTTAATTATTTAATAAATGTTACCACTTTATCATTTTATGATTGAACTCCATATAATTTCCAAGTGCTTCACAAAAATAGATCCTGACTTTATGTACACCCTGTACATTTATTATCTCAAGTTTTGTTTAAAATGTTTCAGGAGGACATTATCTGACATGTTACCCCAGAGAATGGGAATGGTGTATCAATTGCACTAAGTCTCTATGAAGCAGTGAAGGACACTGATCTGGAAAACAACCTGCAAGTCATGGGGTCAGATGGAACTGCAGTGATGACTGGACATTAGCGTGTAGCATCATTGGGCAAAGTGTAACAGATCAAGAGGCACATTTCAGGTTTTGTACAATTGACCTCCCTAAATTCAAAAATGAAAAAAAAATTTTGTGACAAGTGCAACACCTCCTTTTTCACATGTGAAAATCGTGAAAATTGCTAGTTACCCATAACTTTTGGACACTTGCTTTCCTAGGGTTTGAGCTATCATTTGACCCCTTACAATGTACCGCTTTTCAGGAAAATTAGAAAAATTTATTTTTGGAATAAACATATACACTGTAGGTAGGTAGACTAGATAGTTTTATTTAGTAAATGATACATTAAAATCTTGTTTAGTTTTGAATGATGGCATAAAGTCACGGGATTTAAGTACTGCTCTAATGTAACCATCTCTTGAATCCTTTCCATACACTGCCCCAGACGCTTCAGTTACCATCCTAACACAGCGTTCTAAACCTTGGGAGTGACATGGTATCCAGACAACAAGGGGCTCTTCAGTGATCTTATCGAGTTGTTCGACAGAGAACTGCTTCATGAGTGGTGGTTCCAATGTGCACTCCTCCACTGGTGGAAGTAAATCTTTCAAATTCTGAGCACTTTGTTTTATCTTTGGTAGCCGAAATTCTCTGACTTGCTGTTGAGTAGGTTTGGGAGCTCGTTGAATGGTCTTCATTACATCGATAGCCAATTTCCAGTTTGCTTGATCTGCAAGCAGTGCCAGTAGAACATTTTCAGGGTGAGCCCAATATGCATTTCTTTGGATCACAGGCTATGTGACAGTCTTGCTAGGTGGTGGCAGTAATCGTAGCAGCTTGATTTGCTCCAGGAAATGTTTTGGGCCATCTGTGCACCTTGGATGGCACTTGATGCTAAACCACATGGGTCCATAGTGGCACATGACAAACTGTGTGAGTGAATACAGTTCATCACTTGGCTGCGCCATCGCTACATATAGCCAACAAATTCTGCTGGCAGTTGTAACCCATCTTGCATGGGAGATTGGTCCAGGCTTCTCTCATAGAAGATCTTCATTAATGACACCAGTCCTTATCGCTTTCATCATTCTGTAGAGGTAGGCTTGGTCACGACTCAATTCAGTAAGGTCAACATCCGGGAGTGTGTGGCCATCAGCAATACATTGAATTCCTCTAGAGGAAAGTGGCAAACTTTCACATGTGGCCAAAGCTTTGCCAATTGGTCCTTTCCATTGAGTTGCAGATTCTGTTGGGCTGATGAGTTCCTTGCACAAGTGGCGCAGTGGGAGTTCATTTAAATGCAGACTACAGATGAACCAGTGCAAAGGGCAACCCATCATTTAAATGCAGACTACAGATGAACCAGTGCAAAGGGCAACCCATCATTTAAATGCAGACTACAGATGAACCAGTGCAAAGGGCAACCCATCATTTAAATGCAGACTACAGATGAACCAGTGCAAAGGGCAACCCAGGTGGCACTCTAGCAGGTGTATTGCTCCACTTCTGTGCCCTGTGCTTGTGGCTGTGCTGTCGGCTCCCACTGCAATTATCTTGTCTGCAATACCCATTTCTTCAATCACATTTTGAAGTCCATCCGCAATGACAGTGCCAGTTCCTCATTCCAGTGTCAGATGGCTTAGATAGAAGGTTCCAGGCTCTCTGACCAGCACATAGTGGTCCTCAACTTTCTTTGTGCTGTACCATTTGTTCCCCTTTTTCTCTTTGACAAGTGTCATGTCTTTCCACCCATCAAAAAATAAAGCATTGACTTCCACATCGTGGTAAGTTACTGCTTCCTTCAGATCCCTCCATACCTTCTGCCGTGCTCTCCATACTTTGTGGTGGTCAATTACGTTTATCTGATCATCAAAACTAATGATGCCATAGTCAACCAATGTTGCAGTGCTGATAGCTGCAGCAGCCCTGTTCAATACACCATACCAGTCAGCTTCCAAAGCAACAGTGGGAATTGGTGTGATGTTCCTGTCCTCCTGGGCACTATCACCCATCCACTCATCACCAACACTTTCACCACTGGAGTCTGCTTCTGCTTGAGCTGATTCGACCACATCTGCAGAGGATGCTCTCTCTTGCCATTCCATTTTTCTTCTATTCTCCTCTTCTTGTCTTTCTTGCATCCACTCCTCTCTTGACTTCCTTCTCTCCATTATCTGAGTCACATTCGTATCCACCCAACTGATCTGCATGAGCCACGTGGTTCTCTGGTCGATCAGAAAAGCATGCTTTTGTCGTGGAACTTTCATTTTTTTTTCACAGTGGCATGCAGACAGATCATCGCATTGGCAGACAGCTATGTCAAACAATTGATTCAGGCTTTCCTCGAACTTCTTGGTTTTTGTGGCCTGCTTGCCTTGCTTCGATGCTTGTGAGCATTTTCCCACCAATCAGAGCAGCTTGGTCTTCACATTCTTGATTGGCTGTGATGGAATGTTAGCACGATTCCAAAGGTCATTGAGTGTTTGGCATACCTCTGGAAGAATCTCCCTGTTGCTGGTGTACTTGTTCTCCTTCAAGAAGAGGAAATGCCTTGCAACTTGAATACAGGTTGGAAGTTCAGACAGAGGAAGCTCTGATAGTGGAGAACCGAAGACAATGTGGCTGGCAGATCCCAGTGTTCTTTGTGTGCTCATTGTACCAGCAAAACTCAACAAGTATCACACAGGAACACTGAAACAAAAACACAAACGTATAAACAAAAAATATATATGATTATGAGTATATATATATATGTATAAGGCTTGGTTTATTGGTAAACAATAAGTTTACCAATATATATATAAAAATATACTGCACACACATATGTATTACGTATATAAATATCCATAGGTGTGTATATATACACCCTAAGATATATAAACACATTTCTTTTTGTTGTGCTTTACATTGTTTGTGTGTATAATGTATATATCCAAAACACACCTTTCGTTAGTACCTTGGGGTTTTTGAACACCCCATCCAAAGAAAAAACACGTTTCTCTCAAGCGAGCTAGCATAGAACTAAGAAATTCCAGGGGATGACTCACTGAGAATAATTAGAAAGCTGCCAGAAGTACCATGTCACTCACTGTTGCCAACTGTAATTAACAAGAATTTTGTATTTTTTACATGCGAAAAAGGAGGTGTTCTGCTTGTTGCAGAATTTTTTTTATTTCTTTTCTGAAATCAGCAAGGTTGATTGTACAAAACCTGAAATGTGCCTCCAGATCACTCATGATGCTACACGCTACTGGACATAATTGAGGGGCAATCAGAGTCTTTGAAGAGCTTATTGGAAGACCACTGCAAAGGATCATATGCCTCTTACATTGTAATGAGCTATCTCTTCGTCATGTTTTCATGGAGCTCAATGGGACTATGAAGAGCCCTGATAGTTTCTCAGGGCCAATAGGAAAACAGCTAGGTGGTATGGTTTCTGAATGGGATGTCAAATTTAAGCCAATCAGAAATCAGAATTTCGCTATATTGCCCAATGATGTAATTGATGATCTCAGTCGTGACCAATACTATGCTTATAGAATATGCATGGCAGTCATGCTAGGGACTATTGAAAAGGACCTTGAGCTTTTAGAAGTTGGGTCATTAAATCACTCAAGATGGCTGACATTAGGTTGTAGAATACTCAGATTCTATGTTTCACAGAAAAAGCAGAGTTCAGTATTGATAACTGTTGCTGAGTTCTGTTTAAAAGTATATTTCCCCAGCTGGTTTGAAATCAAGAAGAATCACTTAGTGACTGATGGTTCACGAAACTTCTTTTCAATGCTGAGCAGAATCTCCAAGTTTCCTAATAAGAAAGTAAAAGACATTGCCCTAAAAACTCAAAGGAATGCTTTTTTTGCTCACCCCGAAAACATTATACTATCAATACTTTGTGATGAGGACAGAGAGAGAAGAAACCCTGCAGTAAATAAGATCCTGGCACTGAGGGGTGAAGTAGAGAAAACAACCCAGGACATCAGTCAAAATGGATTTCACCAGCAGAGATTTGGAAGTTGAGGATGATGTGAATGATGATGTTTATGACAGTTTGAGTTATACAAGAGACTGCACTGTCAGGAAATTTAAGGTGCCTATAATCAATAAAAATGCTAAATCATATGACAAGATGAGTAACCTTGATAACTTGACAGTAGAGCCTCCAATAGTTACCCATCTTACATCAACTGAACTTGCGAACATTAGAAAAAATCCTTTGAAGTTCAAACAGCCATGCCACAATCAAGTGGTAGAACGCCATATCAAGCTTGTGACTGAGGCATCTGCAGCTGTCATTGGGTTCAACAGAAGAGATGGCATGATCCAGTAGTGTATAAAATCTTGTAAACTGATAAAAAAGTTTAATACAAAGCAAGAATTTGTTTAGATTCTACATTTATTTGATGAAATTTTATAGTGTAAATTTGTAATATATGGTCAATATGCATTACTTTTTCATGAAAATGTGTTAAAACTCTGTTTTACACTTTTGGAAATAATTTTATCCGTCTCAGCATAAAAAAAAAATCAAACAGTTTTTAGATTGTGTTTCTACCTATTATAGAACCCAAAATAGGCAAAATACAGGCTTTTTTACAGTTGCATATGGATGTGGTACATATAGGGTGTGGTTGCTGATGCAGTATCACTTGCAACCACCCAAAACCACTACCAATGTTCATTTTTACACATTTCACAACTATCTAGCACCCCCAATTTTTGAAATATTGATTTTCATAAAAATACACTCCACCCTACTACCTAAGTCTGCATGCAGTTGCTCGATTGCTTCAGGCATCCCAACATTGGCCCCAAGCTTGATGTCATCAGCGAATTTGGCAATCCGACTGATGATGCCACCGTCGATATCATTTATGTAAATGATAAACAACAGTGGCCCCAAAACAGAACCCTGAGGAACCCCACTAGTGACCGAGGCCCAACCCGAACTAACCCCTTTAATTACAACCCTCTGCCACCTATTCTTCAGCCAGTTTTCAATCCACCTACCTACTTCCCCACCGATACCCAGCGCGTGCAATTTCGCCATTAGCTGGCAGTGAGGTACCTTATAAAAGGCATTCTGAGAGTTGAGATAAAGTATATCAATCGCCCTACTCTTTTATCATACTCACTCAACATGATGTGGCAAAACTCGAGCAAGTTGGTGAGACACGACCTATGCCATCTAAGCCCATGTTGGGAGTCCCCAAGCAGCTTGTACGAATCCAAATGGTTAACGATCCTATCCGCTATTATCCTTTCTAATAATTTACCTACAACTGTACAACTGAAGTGAGACTAATGGGATGATAGTTCCCTGGACTTTCGTGATCCCCTTTCTTAAAGATAGGGGTCACATTGGCTTCCCTCCAGTCACCAGGCACCTGCCCATCTCCAACAATTTGTTGAAGACTGTAGCCAGGTGGGCTAGCCCTGCTCAAAAATCAACTTTTTCTTATTTTCATAGGTTTCTGTACTTTTTCCCATGCTTTTTGACCTGAAAAGCCCGAAAATCACAACCATTTTGACCTAGGTTGTTGGGAAGCATTGCCACATGGAGCTTTACGTTTTCTGCCTTGAAATCAGCCAAAAGCACCAGTTCCGGGGTCCCTTGAATCATGTTTTGCACTATAACTTTTTATCTAAACAAGATAGAGCAACAAAATAGGCACCAAATTAAAGTGTTTTTAATCCTCTTTCTAACTTATACAATTATGATAGTCTTGGAACAAGAAATGGCACATTGGTACATACAAAGATTTCAGAAATATCACAATTCGTTTTCTCACACTCAAGGCAGACAATGCGCCTTATTCATGACACAAATTTGAGATTAACATTTTGTCACAAGTCTAATCGATCAAGAAGTGAAAGCATTACATGATGATTAATTTCATAATGACATTTACACAGTCAGTTGTTGAGAGTTTGTTTCTTGAAGCTGTCAAAGTGGCGTCTGTTGAACTCCACAGCTTGAAGGAGATAACAACAGATGCCAAGCAAAGGGACTATGACATTTGCAAAGTCGCTCATCATCTTGACACCACGTTCAGCAATGTCATTCACCGCTTTCAGATTCTTAACATAGTCCAACGCTTTTCTGTAGTCCTCATTCTGTGGTCAAGACGTGACAGGTTCCAGAAGCCACTCGGATCCAATGTTCAGTGTGTCCAGCAGGAAATGTGATTCTGGGCCAATGAGATCAACCAGGGTGGTCTTAGCTGTGACTCTCTGGAATAGAGGCTTTCCTGTTCTGAAGCTGTCTGGCTTCTCAGTGGCATGTAACTGGGCAGCAATGTCATGCTTCAATGTGTCACTCAATCTACTGCTGAACAGGGCAAATGGCACGACTTCCTGCGTCAGGTACCATTTGTGGTTTTCCATCTTATTAAGTACTGCATCAGCAAGCTCTGGGTCAGTTTTCTTGTACTTCAACATGTCCTGGATTAGACTTAGATCATTCACGGGAGCATCTGCAGCAGACATTGACATCATCCATACAGGAGTGTAGAACAGCGCAAGGAAGGTGTTGAGTCTTTCCAGCTTTGATACAGTGTCTTCGTCATACTCAAGTTGATCTGCAAACATCAGCATTTTCATGGAGTACAGGTTTCTGGCCATCCATCTGGCCTGATGAATGGCGCCTGGTCGACTCCAGTGAATACCTCGAGGAGGCATTCCTCCAAGAACAATGACTGTCAGTTCAGCCATTTCCCTGTAGTCGGCTCTTGGAAGCCTTTCTGCTGTTAGAATGTCTTGGAGTATTTCTTCACTGTTCTTCTTTTCCTTCAGCCATTTGCTGTTGATAGCCAGCATCTTTGGGTTTTCCTTGGACAAGTCCGTCCAAACATCCTTCAGATGCTCAAACCAGGGATTATCTGGCCCCTTCACCTTCCCAAACAGCTTCTCCCAAACTGCTCCTACTAGGATTTCCAGGATGTGATGTTGACAGGCCAGATAAAACACCTTTTTGTTCAGCATTTTCTCTAGCAGTTTGGCAGCTCCTCTGTGAACTCCACTGTTACTGGATGTAGCGTCAAAAACAAGGGCAGTAACATTATCCGTAAGTTCCCATGTCTCCAGTAAATCCATTGAAGCCTCAGCCTGAGCTGTGCCAGAAGAATTGTCGATGACAGGTACTCCCAATAACTTTCCTTCAGTGTATGAAGGTGGACCAGACACTAGCACAGCTAAAGTCTCTGAGGTACTTCCAGGTTCACTGCCCAAGACATCTTTGAGCAACTTTCCATCCCAGTGTAAGGCAGCGTACTGTGGGGGATTTTCACAAAACTTGGACATGTGACTCTGGCTGATATTATACCTGGACAGCATTCTGTTGCGACGTGTTGTTGAGGTTGAGATAACGAAGTTATCCATATCAGCCCCTCCAGCTTTCAAGGTGGCAGAAACCATGGCAGTAACTTGATTGTCTGATAAACCAAGACGATCAGCTGTATTGCAGATGACATCACATTCCATGACCTTCCTTAGAAACGTCAAAGTCACACTAGTCACAGTGTCTTGATGGTGAGAACATCCAGGACGAGGCTGATGGTAATCCATGTCCTCTGTGTTAGCGTCGTTGTCAGTCGAGTCACCCCAGGTAATGTCATCCACATGAACAACTGCCTCTTGTTCTGCTGCAGCTGTAAAATAGTACAACATGTTAAGACAGTAATTGTTAAGTACATGCTAAATATCGCAATGGAGTAAAACTTAAAACTTTTTGTAACGTTCAAAGTAATTAGTTTTACCTTGTTCTTGTCTATGCTGCAGTCTTTCATTCCTCGCTGCTTGCTGCAGGGATCTTGTCTCAAAAATCTTGTCATGACCAGACATATGACCTTTCCTCTCAGTCTTTTGGTCTTCGTAGAACCTGATATCCTCATCTTTCTTCTCTCTGGATAACAGTCTGTTGTTCTGTATTTCCTGGATTGCATCTGGAGCTCCTATATCGAACAGGCTGCCTAATTCCAGCACAAATGCTCCTCTTTTTCCTCCAGGGTTACTTGCTCTTCCTTTGCTTTTCACCAGAGCACGATGTTTCTCGTGTAGTTTCATGAAGAGCTTCATTGCGTTGTACTTGGTCATTGTCTTGATCCTAGCCATCTGCCAGAATGGGATGATAGATTCAACTGTTTCATATGCAAGGTCTTGAACCATGGGCCTCCCTGCATTTTCCGGTAAATTCTGAAGATTAAGGAAATACTGGAACGCCTGTCTGTTGGTGGGAAGCTGGGAACCACTGATAAAAGCTGAAGGGTATCCAACCAGGAAAGTTTCAGTGAGAGATCTGGTAGATGGCCCAGTTGACACCTGCCTGTGGACAGTACGTGGAGGTTCTGAGATATCAACTGTGCGCCCACGGAGCTCCATCAGCTCCTTGCTTAATGCCATTGTGAAGTTGTAACTTGTAGATGGTTTTCTAGATTCTGATTGAGTTTCTGTTGTTTCCTGAAAAATGATAGATAATTATTATTATTATTATTATTAATTATTATTTATTTATTATTATTATTATTATTATTATATTATTAATTAATTAATTTTATGCTCTTTCATTTGATACCTAATTTGTTGCTCTATCTTGTTTAGATCAAAAGTTAAAGTGCAAAACATAATTCAAGGGACCCCGGAATTGGCGCTTTGGCCAATTTCAAGGCAGAAAATTTAAAGCTCCATGCGGCAATGCTTCCCAACATCCTAGGTCAAAATAGTTGTGATTTTCGGCTTTTTCAGGTCAAAAAGCATGGGAAAATGTACAGAAACCTATGAAAATAAGAAAAAGTCGATTTTTGAACAGGCCTACAGGTGGGCGCACCTTCCGCAACACTCTGGGGAGAAACTGGTCTGGCCCAGGAGCCTTAAACGTGCTGTTTGTCTATTCTATCGGCAATGACTGTCGTGGTACATCAAACACTATCCAGGCCAGCACCTTCATGCCTCACGCCTCACTCGGGGATGACGCGGGTGTCCTCCCTGGTGAACACTCCCGCAAAGTACTCATTAAGCAGTGGCCTGTGAGCGAATAAATGTGAGGATTCGGGGATTAGGGGGTGATGCAGTCACACTGCATGAAGCTGTGCAGCTGAGGGTAGGGTTAGGAGCATGTAAGGAAGTGTGGATCTTCAAATTCATTGTGCTGAAAGAGGAATCAATGCCACAATGCCATGCGATTTTTTGCTTGGTATTGATTTCTTAGGGGCAATAAATTTGAGTATGGATGTTGGTTGGGGCATTGTGTTAAAGGAGCGAGAACAAGTAGTGAATATGAGAATGTTTCCAAGTAGAGGTGTAGACCCAGCTGCTTACAGCACCCAACCCACCCCAACTGGCAGCCACATCCTTTGGCTTCTTTGGGCCATCAGTAGGCCCCTTCCCACCATTTTTTTTTATCAGCTCTTCTTTGCACCCTCCCCTCCCTCCACTTTGCATTGCAGTTCCATGCATTCCATGTGGGTCACTGGCAATTTGTGACACTGTTTTTGCACCCCAGCCCCCAGTTGCACCACTAGGCCTACCCTTTCTCTGCAGTCTCAAGTTCTGTCAAGTCCACCGCTGGACCACCTTTCTAGGGCAGCTATCCTATCACTAAGCTCCGGGGTGGAGGGCATAGCCACAGCAGCAACTGCCATGCCTCCAACAGCCAATCTGGATGACTCGAGCCACCAGACTCTCTCCTCTAGCTTCTCATACAACCGCAAAAGTGGCATATGCTGGAGTGGCTCATCTTCTCAAAGCAAGCTTCTTTGAAGTTTGTCACCCATTGGTTCACTCCACACCTGGCACACACAGCCTTCAGTTTCTGCAGTCCAGTCATTATAACTTATTTTTCTAACTCTGAATAAAAAAAAGTGTTCTAGCAACGAAAACTATTGAAAACTTTCTGACCAGTACATAAAAATTGAGGGGGTCAGTGAATTCTCCTGTGCAAGCCACATCCGGCTATCTGCCAGTGACGTTCATCCCTTCCAGAAGACTACACACCTCTTGCTACTGCCGCACTGACCAAGGGTTTCCCCAGGGCTGGACAGTCCCAAATGTGTCACAGCTACCAACTGACAAACACTCGATGCCTGAGACTTTCCACTGGCCTGGCAGCCAGCTGAGCAGTAAAGCTCTCTCATCTACGAGCAGTGCAGCCAAGCACCAACAAATCCATTGATCACACCCCTATGTCTGGGACCCCTCCATCCCAGTCTCTCATGACCTATGAGCATTAAATGGTGTTATTTATAGAGGTTTCAAAGCCTCTCTTCCCACACATGAGGTAGCAGTAGGGTTCTTACAGTAAAAGAAGAGAAGACGACTTAATACTAAAAGAAAATAGAATTTTTTAGTGTACCAATTAATCAGCATCAGAACTTGCAGAATTGGCCATGTTTTGGGCATCAGCATCAGCCAAATTTAGCCAATTCTCTCACCAATTGTTTGAAATGTTAAAATTTTCATTACAAAACAAAATCTATATTTATAGAAAATTTAAGACAAAAAAAACCACTGATAATTTATACTCATTTCAAAGTATAAATATATAAAAATATTTTACATTCAGGAAGAAGGCAAAGCTTAATAAATTAAATTGCCCATAAATTTCCATTTCCTCCAACTAGCTAATCTCTAAATATTATAAACTATTTTAATCTCCCACTCTCTATATTAATAGTAATTCTATATGAAGTTGTACTTTATAATTTATATATATTAAACCATCTTATTGACTTTATTTTAAGTATTTTAATAATTTTATAAACTAAGATTATATATCCATTTTCTTATTCAAATTAGCAACCAGTAGGGTTACCAGATGTCTGGCAAATGGAGGACATGTCAGGTATTAAGTGGGTCATTTGAGCTTGTGGGAAGCTCATTTTTAAGTCTAGATCATATCTAAGTAAAAAGCCAGACAATATCAACATATTTAAAATGCCTGCTGGACAGAGGACACGAGATTGGAAAGGAGGACATAGCCTCCTTTTGCCAGATGTCTGGTAACCCTAGCCACCAGGGGACTTGGAATTTTAATGAAAATTTTTGTTGTTGACATTGTTGAAGAAAGAAAATACCTTCAACATAAAGAAAAACAATTACTTTAAATATTGATATTCAATTTATGAAACTAAAATAAAATTTTTATTTTATTTTAAAAACTAAGTAATAAAACTATCATTATTTTAGCTATAGTACACAAGTACAAATTCTGGTAGCTACTGTATATATTGTGGAGTGAGCTAAGGAAAAACATTTAAACAAATGTGAAATATGAAAATCGAAAGTTTACACATTAGATTAGTAAAATTTATGAAGGGAATTTATTTTTTAAAATATAGGCAAAGAATCAGCAATATTTCATGGAATCAGCCTTGATTAAATTTTGGAATTGGTACATCACTAGTTGATTTATTTACCTAAACCCTATTTAAGTTCATCTGGGAAACACCCTTCAAAAATGAAACATGTGTATAATGCAAAAACAATACCTTTAGAGCAGATTCAATGTCTTCAGAATCTGAATCAGAGCTAACTTCATTTGCTGACATATTTTTTTCACAAGATTTTACTTCATTTGGAGTGTTACTTGATTTGATTTCTGCAACATAAGCTGTACATTACAAGAGATATTTGATTTTCTGCAAACTCCTCAACTGCCATAAACAACAAATCTATAGCAACTTTACTATCAGTCCCTATGATGTGGTTATCCATACATTACAAAAGGGCCTAAGCTACTAAAATCATATGCAAATTTACTATAGGCCTACATGACACAGTGAACTGCAATATTGTAACCTTTTTATTAGCTACATGAATAAGGGAAGAAAGATTTTATCTTATAACATTATGAAAGTGTTATGAATTATTATACATTTATAGGCTACAACAGAGAATGAATTATAAGTGCATGGACCTAGCACAATATGAATTATCAGGTTGGTTCTAGAAAGACGAAAATAAAAAATTCTTCTATAGATTAGCTAGCATGGCTATTTCTAATGAAATTAATAGAAACTGTATTGGATCTTGCAACTAAGAACATAAGAAATTTTTATAGTGGGCACACTAGGGGCCACTTCAGCCTATCAAGGTGGCTCCACTGTGTAAAAACTGCCTATACATTGGCAACAACCAATTTTTACAAAACTAATTAATTATCAATTTAAAACTAGAGATAGAATCTCTGGATCCAGAGGATCAAAGTCATAATAGGTCACTATCCACAAATATGCTACACTCTATATCTATCAGGTCATCCCATAAGTAATATTGTTTTTTAGATCGGAATTTGAAGGACAAAAAAAAACTCAACTGAAACTTTTTAATCTAGTATATATTTTCCATTGGAATCAATGACACGCTGCCAACATCCTACAAGCTTTTCAATGCCATGTTTATAAAATTCAGGTGGTTTTGAGGCAAAAATGTACAAAGACTGGTGTGCAGGTCATCTAAAGTAGTATACTGTATGAGGACGTGCGTTGTCGAACACGATTCCTTTCCGATTAACCAAAAAAATGTCTCTTTTCTTTTAGTGCAGTGTTCAATTGATCCAGTTGTTGACAGTAGTCTTGAGCGGTGATTGTTTGGTTGTGTGGTAAGGTTTCAAAGTGTATTACACCACCTTTATCCCACCAAACACTAAGCAACACCTTCCGAGGGTGAAGATTTGGTTTTGGCTGTGCTGTCGCTGGTTCTCCGGCACAAACCCACTGTCAACGGCGCTTAACATTCTGGTACAGTATCAACTTTTCATCACCAGTCACTAAACGGTGCAAAAACGGATCTTGGAGTTCACAGGAATGAAGAGCTGTGCTAATGTTTACCCGCACCCTCAGATTGTTGACCAACAATTCATGTGGCACCCATTTTCCTAACTTAGGCACTTTCCTGAGTTGTTGCAAATGTCGATGGATGGTGGAAGGGGATGAATTGAGTTTCTGGGCTAATTCTTCAACAGTTGTTGAACAGTCTTCTTCAAGTGCGGCTAACAGTAGGTCATCATCAAACTCAGCAAGGTATCCAGAGTGTGCTGCATCTGTCAAACAGCAGTCACCATTCCTAAACTTTTGAAACCATCTTTGACATTTCCTCACATGCAGAATATCATTGCCATAAACGTCCTGAATGTTTCGTGTTGCTTCAGTAGCACTATTCCCTTTTTTGAACTTGTAAAGCATTATATGCCTGATATGCTCTTCTGATACCACCATGTTTATGAGGGATTCACATAAAGCAAAACATGTCTTCACTGGTCAAGGTCTGTAAAGTATGTAGCGAAACACAATAGATCTCCTCTTAGATATAACCTTCGGAAAATTTATGCTTAAACCAAGTTGGACTAGTTTAAACTTAATCTATCGTAAAAAACGACATTACTTATGGGATGACCTGATATTTATAACTGACATGCAAATATATCAGATCCAAAGAATCCAGTCAATTTCATTACAGTACGCATCAATATCAGTACCTTGCCAACCAAAAATAAGTCATGGCCCATATCAACTGTGGACCAAGTCACAATTTACAACCATATACATTACAATATATATACTTAGGAGGAAAAGTGTAGGTGTGGCTGTAAAGACTACAGTAATGTAGAAATGTGTGTGCACCCATTTAAAGGTGTTTGTGGGGCAAGTGAAGATCATGAGTTTTTCAATACCTCACAGTACTATGGGGGGCACCGCTCAGCAGAGGAATCTCTTTAAATGGGGTGTGTAAGGACAGAGAGTATCCCCTAACCCAAGATGCTACCTCCCTATATCCCACAACACTTGTGTTGAGCTGTGGGATTTATCACCTAAATGCACATAATATATATGAAATAAACTAGTACCATTCATGCAATAAAAATGGGCTTAAACACTAAGTTTACCATTCAACACCAGATGTAACCTAAGGGTCAATTTAAAAATTCAAATAACATACCAGTACCAGAAGAGTTAATTTTTTCACTTGAAGTTTCTTCTCCATATAAAGAATTAGCAAATTCATTTAGTATATTGTATGCTTCTTTTATACACTCTTTTTCTTTCATATTACATGTACAGAGAAAACCAGTCATATTAACTGCAAGTTCATTGTTTATTTTCCTTCTCTTTGGACTGTTGATGTAATAAGACTTTGGTCTTTTAGAATTTTTACCCATTCTTGAAAGTAAAATGCTGTTTAAATCTAAAAAAAATTATGGTAATGGTTAGGGCCAAAATGAAATTTTTTTTAAATAATTTAAAAACTAAAATTTTTTGAAAAAATTCTAGATGCCATAGTTCATAACAGCTTAGTAATATGTCAGGTAAATCTTACTTTTAAATTATCAAGATTGAGCCTCAAAGGCCAACCTTAATATTTATTGTTACTGCTTCTTTTTGCAGTGCAAAAGGAAAATCCTTATGAGAAGAATTACAATATAGAAATTTATCCAAAAATAAATTTCTGGTAGGCCTTATTAAGTTACCACAAGAAATCTATAATTTTAATAGCAAGGGCACAAATCTATTGAAGATTTTACAGTACAGTAATTTAGAGGTGTGACACTATTATAATAAGGATCAGGTCCAGCTATGATATATATTTCCTAGTATGAAAATGCCTTAACAAATTTTATAAAAGTGGGCTTAGTACCATAAGGCCTCTGTTTCCTTGCAGCGAAGTAAAAGTACAGCCGAGCCTATTAAATTGTCATTCAAAATGAAATTCTAACTTTCAGATTAATACATTTACAAATGGAAAAAGACCCCGCAAGGGGGTTCTAAGCTCGTGCTCTTGAGTGCTCTTTGTGCTCGTTTGTACGTGCTTGTTCCTGGAGGTTTCACGTGCGCCCTCCCAGCCCTAGCACCCAAGGATGATGGGGCTCGACCCTGCAGTCCTTGGTCTTTTTCCACTTCGACTGTCCCCTCCACCCTTTCTTTTTCCTCTGTCTTTCCTCTCCCTTTTTCTTTGTTTTTCCGCTGAGATATGCCCTTTTAAATAGAGGCGAATCGGTTCTTCCTGAACTTAAAAAAAAAAAAAAAAAAAAAAAAGGAAAAAGAAGATGGCCCCTAGTAAACACATTAGGTTTGATTAAATTTAAATATTTGTAGAATTTAGCAGATGACATATGACTAGGATGCTGGACAACTCATACCCAGAAACAAATAGCAGATGCCCATTAGAATTAGATGGAACCTCCCCTAGACAGAAATCTCCAATGGAAAATTAATTTTGATCTCAGAATTTTGGGGGGTAACATTTCTGACTATATCCATTAATTAATAGTAATTAATAACAACCTAATAATACATAATATAATACTAATTATTAATTAATAATAATATCCATTAATTAATAATATTTCCACAAGTCTATCACATACGAACAGTGTGGTTCAGCTACTTGCTTAGAAGATGTAAGGGGTGTGTTTTTTCTATTTACAGATAGCCAAAAATTTCTCTTACAAGTGTTCTGCACCAATTATTCCATCTAACATAGAATTCAGTGTATCAGTATTTTTAAATATCAGTATGTTTAAAAAATTTATTTACATATGCAAAAGGTCAAACAAATATCAGTATTAAATTTGCAAAAGGTCAAACAAATATCAGTATTAAATTAAAGTCCATATGTCATCACCACAAATTTATTCTTACATTATTAAAATCAATATAGCAATGTCAAATCTCAAAAGGTACCAGACTGATGCAGGAACTTAAGAACTATTATTATTAGTCCATTTTCAAAATAACAAAAGTATAAATATTTAAATATTTCACAGATCTATACTACATAAATTGTGTGAAAAATTTTTGAAAATTGAGTTTGCACACCGTCAATTGATGAGGTTTGGTCTTAGAATATGCCTGGTAAAATATAGGGTTGATTGAGTAATGGGGCATTCCAGGACAAATCACCCAAAAATTAAAAAATTTACCACCACTCCAACCTGGATTTTGATGAAAATTGACATATGGCGTTCTGGGTGCTGATTTCACTGGTTCAAATAAAAAAGTTCTATGACCCATAGTTTTTGAGATATAGGCCCCCAAAATCTTGGGGGCCCCACTTCACCACCTAACTTTAATGGGCAATAACTCCCAAACATCTTGTCATAGACCTATAAAACTATACATAAATTTTTAGAATCAGCATGAAGAGATCTATTAAATGATCACACATTCAAATGTATACACTGTAGAACAATAATGAAAATCCCACCCCCTTTTTTATTTTTGACCCCCACCCCTCCTAGACAGTGAAATCAAAAAAAATTTTTTTCATTTATTAAACTTCCATTAATTGTTAAAAGATACAGATAATAAAAAATGTGGGTATCAAGTTGCAAGATATTTTAAAAATTATTGAAAAAATATGTACATTGTGAAATTTTGACATTTTTACACAGACTAAAAGAGAGAACTACAAATGATATATTTACATCCTATGTATAACTCATATTCACACAGTCTCTTTCTCAAATGTTTGTTAATTATGCTTATTTTTATTACAGATATGCTTATTTTGAGTCAAATCATATCTTATTTTTGAGATTTACAATTGTGTATTTTTAGTAATGAAAAATGGTTAGATACTGTGATGATCCTTCACAAAAACATAAGAAAAAGATACACAAGGATATAAGAACCATCAGCCAATCACTTTATGATTGATGTAAATGGAAACTACAAAGGAATACCGTACTATGTAGCAACTGTAGAAAATTATTGACCCAGAGACCAGAGTTGCTATCAACATCACAAAGTGAAGAGTCTGATCAGTCTTCTGAGAATGTTATTTCAGAAAGCGATGAATATGATCAAAGTATATCAAGTAATGCCAAAGAAGAGGTTTCTCAAGTTCTAGAAAGTCTTGCTGACTCCAGTGAAGAAGCGTAAGTATTTAATGATAGGTACTTTTTATATTTATAATTTTTTATTTATATTATTTATTTATAATGCATTTACTTTCAAGACAGTTTTTCCGCAACATATTAATTATTATTGTCCATGTATATCAAATGGAGTCAAATATTTATTAATTAAAAAATTTTAGATGGTTTGGGTTCCTCAAGAAAAGAAGCAAAAGCTCTTCAAGCAATAGAAAAAGCACGTCGTTCTTTAAAATGAAAGCTAGAAATAAATTTAGAAATTGAGATCCCAAGCCCATCAAAAGCTACAAAGTTGGATCATGAAACTCAAAAGGTATGAATTTTAAAATGATACGCTATTATTAAGTAGGAATATACCTAAACTAAAACTGAAGCATAAAAACAAAATGTAGGTATTCACCTTTGATAGTAGAAACTAGAAGCACAACTCCCTAAAGATTGGAGATCAATGAGGGCCCATTAAATCATTTGGAATACATCTGGTCACAAACTAAAATGATACAAGGTTTTGATAATATTTGGTCACAAAATAATTTTTGGTTTAATTTGACTATCTCAAAGAATACTCATTTTGTTACACTTGAAATCAATATTATAATCCAAAAAATTTAATATGCACATGTAATGTTTTGTTTATAGCTATTATACATTCATGAATTTGTTTCAGGTCAATGATTCATCTCATGAATGAACTGGTGGAAGCTTTCCATTCTACTGACAGTTGTGAGAGGAAACTCAAAATATTGACATTATCTCCATTTACCATATCAAAAACTATAAATCTATTTCAGACAACTGAATATTTTGTTAAGAAAAGCAGAAATATAATACAAAGATGGAATTATTCCTGAAATTGAACCAATGTTAAAAGGAAAAGTAATAACTAAAGGTACTAAAGATTTTGTTCAGAAATTTTTCGAACCAGATGAAATTAGTCATTTGTGCTCAGGTACAAAAGACCGCCTGAGTATCAGAAATGAAAGTGGGTATAAAGAATCTGTGCAGAAAAGACGTGTTAATGAATCTGAAAAGCTTTTAGTCTCTATAAAAATAATCCAGATAGTCCCCAAATTAGCTTATCTAGTTTTGCCAGCCTTTGCCCCAGACATTGTGTTTTAGCTGGAGCTGCTGGTACCCATTGTGTGTGTGTATGTACATACCACCAGAATGCCAAAATACAATTCTCAGCTTTCGGTATCAAAGGGTTAGAATACACAACTCTTATGGAGAAAGCAGTGTGTGATGTCAACAACAGGAATTGCATGATGCAAATAAGTAATCTCTGTCCAAAAGAACAAAGTACAGTTGTCCCTTGACATTTGTGAGGGTTACGTTCCAAATGCGGTCGCGAATGTCAAATTTTTGCGAATACTGTATTTGACGCCCCCCTATATAATACCATAAGGCTTATACAATTTGATATGCAAGATGATCCACCTCAATGATGATGATGAGATGATGATGATGAGTTGATGAATACTGACAAGAAGAGGGTACTGTATGGCATGAAGAAGCTGCTGGAGATCAGGAAGGGGTGGATCATCAACATCTTCATCCGAGTCATACGGCAATAATGGAGTTACAAGGAAAAGAAGTACCTCAAAAGGCCTTGCGGCCCATACCGAGGAGGTACCAATGGCAACGGGTGCCAGGGAAAATTTTGTACACACTCAAATAGTGTGCAAGATTTGGTCTACCCTTTTCTTGAACTGATCCACAGAGGAACTGTTCACAACTTCCGAAGGTAACCTGCTCCATGTGTCACAGATCTTATACGTAAAGTAATTCCCACACACACTAGTCCTAAACCATTTCAAATCCAACTTCCAACCATTGTTGCGAGTTGGGTTATCATTTAAACTAAACATACTTCTAAAATCGACATTGTTGAACCTGCGTAAGAGCTTGAAAACCTCGATCAGTTGACCGCGCATCCTCCGAGTTTCAAGCGAAAACAAGTTCAGGGCGCGTAACCGTCGATTGTAGCCCATATGCCTAACGGAAGGGATTAACTTTGTGGCCCTCGCCTGCACTCGCTCCAGCCTCTCAATATCTTTCCTGAGGGTGGGCGACCAGAACTGCACAGCATACTCCAGGTGCGGCCAAACAAGGGAATTGTAAAGTGAGAACACAATCTCCTTGTTCCGAAACTGAAATTGCCTCCTGATATAACCCAATAGTTTCTGGGCTTTCTTTTCCACCTATACACACTGTTTCGTAAACTTAAGATTGCTGCTAATTAGCACACCCGAGTCCTTTTCTAAATCAGTCACCTCGATATTACTACCCAACATCGAGTAGTCCGACTTGGGATTGGCGTAGCCAATGTGCATCACTTTGCATTTACCCAAGTTAAACAGCATTTGCCATTTTTTGGACCACTCTCCTATCCTACCTAGGTCCGCACGCAGTTCCTCCATCGCTTCGGGCGTCCCAACATTGGCCCCAAGCTTGGTGTCATCAGCGAATTTGGTGATCCGACTGACGATGCCACCGTCGATATCATTTATGTAAATGATAAACAACAGTGGCCCCAAAACGGAACCCTGAGGAACCCCACTAGTGACCGAGGCCCAACCCGAACTAGCCCCTTTAATTACCACCCTCCACCTACCTATTTTCCCACTGATACCCAGCACGCGCACTTTCGCCATTAGCCAGTGGTGAGGTACCTTATCAAAGGCTTTCTGAAAGTCAAGATAAAGTATATCAATCGCCCTACTCTTATCGTACTCACTCAACATGACGTGGAAAAACTTGAGCAAGTTTGTGAGACACGACCTATGCCGTCTAAACCCATGTTGGGAGTCCCCAAGCAGCTTGTAGGAATCCAAATGGTCAATGATCCTATCTATTATTATCCCTTCTAATAATTGTAGGCTCGGCGGGCATTGCTGCTTCGCTCTGACTGGTGGAAGGGGTGGGAGAGGTGGCAGCAGTGGTGGTGGGAGCCAGGGTCGAAGGTCGGACAGGCGTGAAATACATTGTGATCTCCATTTGCTTCTTTTCGTTTCATCAAAGATGCTTCTATAAGGTGTCAGTGCTGCCTCCACTCCATTTTTCAATTTCATTGACCGAAGCATCGAAGGGTCAATGTCATAGAAGAAGTCTAGGGTTCGTTTGAACATGCGAAACCCTTCGGCTAAATTGTCCAGTGTCAGCCTCGGCCCCATTATGTCACCAAACACACGATAATGAATACAATAATGGAGGACCTTGCGGATAGTCAAAGTCGCGAATGTTAAGGGACAACTGTATTAAGAATTTTTTGCTCACTTTTCAAAGTGTTAATGATCCTGAATGTGAGGAAATAAAATATAAACAATGGGTTACTACAGATCGATGCAATATGGTTGAAAAAACAGAATCTGTAGATGATTTTATAAATTCATTAAGCGCAAAAATTGTCAAATTGACACATCATCACTTTATAGCAAAGAATCAGAGCGCATTTCTAAAAAACTTGAAGAATAATTTAAATAACCATCAGGGCTGTGGAGTCAGTGATAAAATTTGCCAACTCCAACTCCAAAAATTTTAACATTCCAACTCCGACTCCAGAAATCTGACTTCTATAATTACAACTCCGACTCCGATGGAATGTTAAGGCCAAATTGATTACCATTAGCTTTATTAGGCCAATGGAGATTCATAAATAAGGCATTTCATCACCACCCCATGACTCATCAGTTACTTAGTGGCTGTAACTATGCCTTAATGGCTTTTTTTCTCTTTATTAAAAAATTACAATAAATCCCAAAATACAAACTGATTGAAGCTTAAACAAAATAAGATTAATTTGCTAAACCAATAATAATAAGATGTTTTTGTATTATTATAAACATCCGTAATACGTAATATTTTCCATCAGCAGTGAGTGAAAAATATTCAAAAACATCAGATTTATACTTTTGATGTGACATTATGCTGTTATAATTACTTATCAAATTGAAATCTAAAAATCTGAAAAAGATTTAGGGTTGCTAGTACAAAATTTTTAAATTTCCTTTTATTAATTATGTTAATTAATTAATTATAATCCTTATTAATTATAAGCAACTATATTTATATATTATATATTATTTATAAAACATTAGGTTAAATCTATTTTATTCATAAAATTGAGCTAGGCCTAGGCTGCTATGGTTATAGTTGAAGGATTTGCACCAACTCCGACTCCACCCAACTATGCACTTCCAACTCCACTCAAAATTGACCGACTCCACGACTCCGACTCCACAGCCCTGATAACCATACAGCTGTAGTTCTTGGTGACTTTTCAGAAAACTACTCATTTGTAGTACAGGATGCAGCCCAAGGTTTTCATTGGGAAAATACCTAATGCACAGTAACATCCCTTTGTTATATTATAAGGAACCAAAAAGTAATGAAACAAAACATTCAAGTTGTTTTTTATCTCCAAATACAAAACATAACACTACAATGGTTTACACTTTTTTAAATACACTCATACCTATTACTAGAAAATCCCACCTTCATATCAAAAAATTACATTTTACTGATGGATGTGCAGGACAATATAAAAATTGTTTCAACTTTGTTAACATTTGTAAACATGAAGATGATTTGGGGCTGGAATGTGAGTGGCATTTCTTTGCCACAAGCCATGGTAAGAGGGCTCATGATGGGATTGGGGGTACAGTGAAAAAGATCTGTAGCCAGAGTGAGTATGCAGAGAACATTCGCAAATCAAATATTAACACCAGAAGACATGTTTGAATTTTGTTCAAACAATATAAGTGACAGCATAAATTTTTTTTTAATAAATTCTGAAGAAATTGAAGCTATGGAAAAATTTTTAAATGACAGATATGAAAAAAGTATGCGGCTAACAGGAACACAAAAATTCCACAGATTTGTACCTATTAATGCAAATAACATATAAAAACATTTTAATTTTCTTCTGATGAAGTTGGTGAAGTGAGGATTATAAGCAAAGCTTTTCTGGTTGAAGATAATGTTGAAGTTAATCCAAAAATACTAGAGTACATAGTTTGTACTTACAATGATCAGAAATAGTTGGGATTTGTACATTCCTATAATGAGGAATTTGATGACTGAGATTAGCTTTTTGCACCCATCAGGATATAGTGTTTACTATTACTTTCCACAAATAAGAGATACATGCCACATAAAGAGATAAAATTTTAGGTTTATTAAGCACACCAACTTTAAAGCCAAGAACAATGCGTATTCAATATGTTTTCCCAGAAAATGAGTTCAAAAAACCTGTGTAATTATGAATCAACTTTATGTACGGTAATGTGTGTGTTCAATTTGTATTTTTGCTATTTATTTTCATTCATGTGAATATATCATTTGTACTTCTCTATTTTAGTCTGCAGGCATAAAAATGTCAAAATTTCACAATGTACATATTTTTTCAATAATTTTTAAAATATCTTACAACTTCATACCCACATTTTTTATTGTTTGTATCTTTTAACAATTAATGGGGGGGGTCAAAAAGAAAAAGGGGGGGGGGGATTTTTCATTATTGTTCCACACATGTGAATGTGGTATCATTTAATAGATCTCCATACTGTAAAAATGTATAGTTTTATAGGTCCACAACAAGATGTTTGGGAGTTATTGGCCATTAAAGTTAGGTGGTAAAGTGGGGCCCCCAAGATTTTGGGGGCCCATATCTCAAAAACTATGGGTCATAGAACTTTTTTATTTGAACCAGTGAAATCAGCACCTGGAAGAACCAGGGCCGTAACTAGGGTTTAGAAATTAGTGAGGTCCAGATTTTTTTCGAGCACGGCGGGACGAGCAAAATTCAGACCAAAATGACATCTACAAACACAACCCAAGCTATACACTAAACACAAAACGCTCCCTCTTTTCAAAAGAAAAGCGGTAATATGCGTTTCATACACGGAGAATGGTTCACTTTTTTTTTTTAGGAAATAATTACTGAGGTCCGGACCTCGGTGACCTCATAGGTAGTTACGGCCATGGGAAGAACCCCATATGTCAATTTTCATCAAAATCTGAGTTGGAGTGGTGACATGCATTGGGTGATCTCTCCTGGAATGCCCCAAATATTAAGGGACTGCTCAGAGGACATGAAGTTTGCTGAAATAGGGTAAATTTCACATCCTCTGTAGTCTACAGCACAATATTTAAATGTTAAGTTTTTCATTTATGTATTATTTATGGCTTTTTCTTGTTACTAATGGTTATCATTTATGTTTCAGAAATTATATTTGACATATTTCATGCAAATGCAAGTTACCTAATAAAGATTACATAAACTTATTTGGCAGCAAATTTATCTAACTATATTTAGGCTCACCACAAAAATGACAAAATGGAAAATAATAATGATGGAAATCAGCTTCCAACACTTAGACAAGTGCTTTGTCACTTATTCTATGGCATCAAAAAGGAGAAGCAAATGCCACCAGAAGCAGCATCAATTACTGTTGATGAAACATTGGTAATGTAGAGGAAGGCCAATACACCAACATCACAAAAACAAATGTTGTTGGCAAACTCAAGAAAATCTATAACTAGTATGTATGCTTGGGGAAAAATAAGCAGCACCCAAGAATCTAACACAAAAACATTTGAAGAACAGCTTGATATTCTTTTTGATATACCTCATGCAAATGCAAGTGACCTAATAAAGATTGCATAAGATTGGGAATTTCTGGAAGATCAACATGGAGTGCAAAAAATGTACATGGCTGGTCAAGATAAGGTTTTCATGGCAAAAATGGAAAGGAAGGAAAAGAGGCTAGAGGTCAAAAATGAGCATCAAAGAAAAGCATATGACATGAACATTGATGAAAAGCAAAGACAGGGAATTCAAAGGATGAACTAGATTCTACATCAAGTGACACTGAGGAGGAAACATGCATAAGTGAACACCATAAACGAAAAATCTCCAATCCTGTGCCTTTTACTTCTATTTTCAACTCCCTCAAAATGACAAATATCAAATCCAAATCCTCAGTGAATAGGCTAATCAACGATCCTAGGTTCTTTGCTGCATTGGATCATACAAATACATCCTTAAGAGAAGCAATGCACATAGTTACTCCTGCTCTTCAGGCAGCTGGAGTTGATATTAGGGAGGTTACCTTCTCAAAATCATCAATACAAAGATGAAGACTGAAATCTAGAGCCAAGTTAAGTAAAGAAATAGAGAAAACATTTAACCCAGAAACTCCTCTCATTATACATTTCGATGGAAAGCTACTCCCCAATTCTGATGGAGGAAAATCTGACCATTTAGCTATTGTTGGCTCAGGTAGAAATTTAGAAAAACTCCTAGGAATCCCTAAATTGGTGGAAGGTATGGAAGTCAAGATGGGTAGAGCAATATTACAGTTAATAGAGGAATGGGATGGCATACAAAACTGGATTGTTTTGATACAACAGCCAGCAATACTAGAGAAATGTCAGAATTAAAGAATTAGAATGGGTGAAGCAGGACTGTGATGACCTGGTACAATTTCTGCATGCAAAATTACGAGACAACCATGAGTCCCACAATTATCAGGAATTCCTAGAGCTAGCCCTCATTTCATTGGGGGAAAAACCCATCAAGAGGGATACATTTTACAGCTCCTAGAGCATACCATAGGGAAAGATGGATAGCAAAAGGCATTTATTGCTTAAAAATCTATTTATTCCAAGATCAATTCAATTTGAGGGTCATTCTCTGTCAGATCAACCAAAAAAAATTGAAATTAACACCCTCATCTCTCATATTTTGCTGAAATTTGGTTTATAGGGAGTTTGAGAGCCCTGAACCCATTTCTGAAGTTATAAGGTCAATCCGACCAACAGTTCAAGAGATATGACCTCGGGCAATTTGAGGTCACTCGCGAGGTTACTAACATTTGGCGAGCCATAACTTGGGTAATAATTGTCATAATTATATAAAAGTATATATATTTAGAATCAGAAAATGACAAGGAATCCAAATATGCAAGTTTTAGAACTCTAGGTTAAAAAATAAAAAAGTTACACTGTAACCAAAATTTGAGGTCACGATTTGACCTCTGGGGTATCAAATGAGAATTTTTTTTTTAAATGTAAAAAATGAAGGTATAGGCATTGGCTATTAGAATCAGCAAAAAAAAGTTTGTTTATGTTAGTATTTTTCATGTAACTAACATATAAGTGAACACCATATTCATAAGTTGTGCGTCAATTCTACCTATTTTTTCACACTTAAGCTCATAATTTGACCTATAGAAATTAAAATTACATTTTTTATAGATATAAAAAACAAAGTCAGAGTTCTTGACTAATAGAAACAATCATAAAAAGTTTGTTTATGTTGGTACTTTTCATGTAACTAACTTATAAGTGAACACCATATTTATAAATTGCTTGTCATTTCAAGGAATTTTTATATCTTAGCTATCAATTTGACCTCAAGCTCCAAGAATTTAAAAAAAAATGTATTTCACTGCTAATCTACACTGGCAATAATAGTTATAATAGTGAAAGGGGAAGACTAAGCTCACATGTAGCCTAAACAAACCTGTTGAAACATGTTGCTACTTGTCTAAGTGCAGAATCAACAGAGATAGTTGCAAAATTCCTTGTCTACAGGTTAGTACAGTTCCAGCCAGCACTGTGGGTGGCTGGTGGGTATGGTCTTTTAATGAGCCTCAGAGACTATCAAGGCCTAAAATATTAAGTGTGTATAGCTATATATTTTCTAAAAAATATATATTACCTAATTGTAAATCCTATATCTTTACAGATCAAAATACAATGGTTTGGCACTTGAAATACTGCCAGGACCCTATTCAAAAACACAAGAAATGCATAACAATCAATCTTAGAAAAGTGACTGATGTACTTGTTGAAAAATGTGCTGGAAGAGTGAAAAAAGACTCATTGTTATGTGTGAACTGCTGGACACTGATAATGAAAAACCCCACTATACTTAGTACCACTGAAAACAACGAGTCTGAGCAGGATTCAAATGAATCATCTACTATCAGTGGCTTGAGTAACATCTCTTCAATTCAAGATCTGGACAATGACAGTGATTGCTTGATAAAGGAAAATCCTTCAACTTCAGTTGAACCAGTTCTAGCATTTCTGGACCAAACACCAGTTAAAAAAAGTAAGTAATAAATTAATATAACTACTTATACTTTACTACAAGGTCTGTTTGATCTACTATATAGCCAATTATATAGCATTTAAGGTACTATAATTAATATTTAATTACTAATATTCAGGTGTGTGAAACCTTTTTTTCTGTTCTTTTCAGAAGGGCTGTCATTAAGCCAGAAAAAGCGCAAGGCTCGTGGTAAGCTATCATCTGCTCAGAAACACCTGAAGGAGAGGCTAGAACTCAGTTATGGTGTTCAAATTACCGAGGAGGTAAGTGATACTTCAAAACCTGAAACTAAATCTGAAAAACATCTAGACAAATTAATGAATGAATTGAAACAGTCATTCCTGGAGAGCAAATGTCACCATCACAAACTACAAATATTGACACACTCACCATACACAATTGAAAAAACAGCTAGTTTCTTTCAAACTACAACATACATGGTGAAAAGAAGCCATTCACTTAAATCAGAACATGGAATCCTTCCGAAGATTCCACTAATGAGCAAAGGAAAAGTGATATCTGAAGAACACAAAGATATAGTTAGAAGATTCTATGAGTCAGAAGAGGTTAGTCGTATGTGTCCTGGCCAAAAGGATTGCGTGAAAGTTATCAGTGCTGAAGGTGCAATGAAGGTGCAAAAACGATTGGTCCTCGGGAATTTAAGAGAGATGTTTGAACTATATAAAAATGATGAAAAGAATCCCAAAATAGGATTTTCCACATTTGCAAAATTACAGCCATCATATTGTGTGCTTGCCGGTAGTGGTGGGACTCATTCTGTCTGTGTCTACACATACCATCAAAATCCAAAATTGCAGCTGGCTGCATTGGGAGAAAGAGGTCTTTCATACAAGGATCTTATGGATTACAGTGTCTGCAGTACAGAAAGAGAGACTTGCATGATGCAACTTTGCAATGATTGCCCAAGAGAAGAGGGTGTCCTGGATTTTCTTGAGTTACTTGACAGTGTGAAATCAGCTCCAAATGAAATATCTTACAAGCAATGGGTGACTGTTGACTGTTGTACAACGGTTGATAAGGTGGAGCCACTTCATGAATACTTATTATCCCTAAGCATGAAAATATCCTGCATGGTTCGTCATCACTTTGTTGCTCAGCAACAATCACAGTACTTCAAGCAGTTGAAAGAAACACTACCACCTCAGAGCGAGGTAGTTATAGTAGGTGATTTCTCTGAGAATTATTCTTTCATTGTCCAGGATGCTGCCCAAGGGTTTCACTGGGACAATTCACAGTGTACAGTTCACCCTTTTGTCATCTATTATAGATCATCTGCAGACCAGGAACTTAGCCATTTTAGTGTCTGTTTCTTATCTGCATCACTAAAACACAACACTATAATGGTTTACTCATTCATATTGAAGCTTATGACATATGTTAAATTCAGATGCCCACAATTGAAGAAGGTGCACTATTTCTCAGATGGATGTGCTGGCCAATATAAGAACAGATACAACTTCACAAATCTCTGTTACCATGAAGAGGATTTTGGTCTGTCTTGTGAATGGCACTTCTTTGCTACATCCCATGGCAAAAATGCATGTGATGGGATTGGAGGAACAGTGAAAAGAGCTACTGCTCATGCCAGTTTGCAGAGAACTACAGAGAGGCAAATTCTTACACCAGAACACATGTTTCAGTTTTGTGAAGAAAACTTGAGCAAGAAGATAAATATTTTCTTTGTAACTACAGCTGATTTGAAAGATGCAGAAGAATGGTTGGAACATCGATTCAAGGATAGTAGGGCTATTCCTGGAACTCAGAAATATCATAGATTTGTTCCCCTAAACAAGGAAGAACTGATGGTGTATCCCATTTCAAGTGGCATTGGAGAAAAGAAAAGAATAAGGAAAAGTCATTTTACTAATGAACCTGCAATGTGTCAAACCAGGAGAGTATGTTGGCTACATTTATGACATGCAAGTTTGGTATGGAATTGTGGAGGAATATTGTGAAGAGTTTGATGATTTCACTGTGAACTTTCTACATCCCTCTGGGTCATCAGGATCAAGTGCATATTATTATCCATCAAACAAGGATTCATGTGCAGTGCCAGGACATCATATATTAACTGTAATGAGTTGTCCTACCCTAAGAGGAGGCAGCAGAATTCAATACATTTTTCCACAAAAAGAAATTGATGAGAGCATCGAGCATGCAAAAATTGTATTAGGCTAGCACATGAATCCTCTAAGTAGGTCTTCCCCTTTCACTATTATAACTATTATTGCCAGTGTAGATTAGCAGTGAAATACAATTTTACATTTTTGCCTTTGTTTTTATATCTATAAAAAAATGTAATTTTAATTTCTATAGGTCAAATTATGAGCTTAAGTGTGAAAAAATAGGTAGAATTGACGCACAACTTATGAATATGGTGTTCACTTATATGTTAGTTACATGAAAAATACTAACAAACTTTTTTTTGCTGATTCTAATAGCCAATGCCTATGCCTTCATTTTTTACATTTAAAAAAAAATTCTCATTTGATACCCCAGAGGTCAAATCGTGACCTCAAATTTTAGTTACAGTGTAACTTTTTTATTTTTCAACCTAGAGTTCTAAAACTTGCATATTTGGATTCCTTGTCGTTTTCTGATTCTAAATATATATACTTTTATATAATTGTAACCATTATTACCCAAGTTATGGGTCGCCAAATGTTAGTGACCTCGCAAGTGACCTCAAATTTCCCGAGGTCATATCTCTTGAACCGTTGGTCGGATTGACCTTATAATTTCAGAAATTGATTCAGGGCCCACAAACTCCCTATAAACCAAATTTCAGCAAAATCTGAGAGATGAGGGTGTTAGGCACTGGTTGATCTGACAGAAAGAAAAATAAGCCATCAGACGTATTAACATATTTTGCATATCAATAAGGTCAATTACTGGGTTTCTATTACTATCACTTTTGATTCCTTCTATTACTATTACTTTAATTTTCATCTATTACTATTACTTTAATTTTCATCTATTACTATTACTTCTGTATGTGGGGTACTTCACTCATTTGAAAAGGATCTTTAGGTCTGTTTAAATGTAATTAGAAGCAGTGTGTTAACAAACAAACACTTTAAATTTCAGACTCAACATGTATAAACATTATACAAGAGGTCCAGAGAAGATTAAGAGAGAGTTGGCTGGAGCACTGACTAAGTAGACCAGTGAATCACTGTGTATAATGAACATAAATACAATGATCCAACCATGGTGTGCTATCACTAACATAAGTAAAGCTATCACTAGGAAGACTACACATGGATGAAAGGGTCAAGTTATTATCTTCACTTAACACAGAAGGCTTTTAAGTGGTTGCTAAACAAAGAATTATCATTAACCCTTCGGATGCGCAATTCCTGACCGTGTACTTTCCACCTGTGCGCAAAAGAATCGGGAAATTTACCCGTTTGTTAACGTAAAATAAATCAAGTCAAGCACCATTTTGTTAAATTATTTTTGTTTCCCTTAATAAATAAAGATTTTCTCTTACAAACTAAACATTTTCTCTTACAAAATAAAAAGAATTTAGTGGGTAACTTGGGAATATGGTTGAGTAGAATTTTATGAAAATTTACACGTTTTCAAGCGTTTATGTTCAGTCTTGCATGAGAAATTGGGGGAATGAAACGTACGCTATGGCAGCTAAAAAACAAAGACTGGAAAGTTGTGAACAAATAATAGCTGCGTTAGATGCAATAAGCTCTGGAAGTAGTGAGTGTGAAAGTGATTATAGTGAAACTGATATAAGTGACAATGGAGATATTACAGCAAGTAGTAATAGTTAATTTTCATGGCAAAGTGTGCAACGTTACCAGCAGTGGCGGATTTAGGGGGGGGCCGAGTAGGCCATGGCCTACGGCCCCGCGCCCTCACATATAATTATAATGTTGGATTCCACTATAAATAATACAATTGATTAATGATTAGTGATAATTATGGTATCACTCTCTTTGCTGGCGGGAGTTTAGTTCTATTCAGGCCGCTGTGGAGTGCACATGTGTGTGTGTTTAGTGGTAAGTAATGGTAAAAGTCGTATCTCGAAAAAGTCGCCAGTCAATAAATGGGGATGGGGGAGTTTTAGTCAGCTTTATAATAACATAAATAAGTTGAAAAATGTTAAATTAATGTAATTAATTTTTTTATATGAAACGTACTTAGGCTAGGTTAGGTCAGTTTAGCTTAGATTTCATAATAAATACATTTTATACATATTTAAGATAAAAGTCGCCACTGGTGGGGGCTGGCGACTTTTCCCATAAAGCGACTTTTTCACCCGAACAAATGTTTAGTGTCTGTATTTAATTAATTAATTAAACTGTATTAATTAATACTAAACCGAGGGTCAAGTGTAAATAGTTTGTTTTTTATGTTTTTATGTTTCAGGATAAGGCAGTGAGGCTGCACTGAGGCACAATGGAGAAATCAACAAGTCGTGATCGTGATCAAGGGAGGAAGTATAAAGCTGGCTCTGTTAAACGACAAGAAAAGGCAGACGTAAACCAAAGAGTAAAAAAACTACCAAAAATAACTCAATGGTTGACATATCCAACAGTATCTGAATCTGCAAAATCACAAACTCAAACTGAATCCGGTCAAACTGAATCTGAATCAGTAGAGACACCAATTACGCCTGAAACAACTGGAGAAGCCACAACTAGTACTGAACCTAGTGTAGTTAGCGCAATTGAACCTGAACACAGTGACAGTGAGGAGACACAAGAGGAAGTGAAAGTTATGAATACCGGTACTGAACAAGGATTTGAAACGGATCTTGGATTATGGCCTAAAATAATTACTGAAAATGTGTGTGACTATTGGTTGAAAAAGGGAAGCGCAGAATGTCGACACTGTGATGGTGACTTCAAAGAGTCAGCTGTGAAAGAGCTAAACAGAACCCGTCATTGTACAAAGACATTATTCACTCGAACTCATTCATTATCTGGCCAAGAAATTAATCTTAAATGGCTCTGTTACTCTAAAACAACTGGTAAAGTGTATTGTTTTGCTTGCAAGCTTATGTCAAAGGTGGAAAGCTCATTCACAACTGGCTTCAATGGTTGGAAGAACGCTAGGTATGTCATAGAATCTCACAGTAGGTCAGATCAGCACAGGAAAAGTATGGTCAAAATGATATATCGAAAGACTGCGGGTGCCCGTATTGACTCTAGTACAACAATATGAAAGTGAATGCGAGTACTGGCAAGCAGTATTGAGGAGGTGTGTAGATGTTTTAAAGCTACTTTGCGAACGCGGGCTAGCCATTCGAGGTAAAGATGAAGTAATTGGATCAGTACACAATGGAAACTATCTTGGGATTCTAGAGCTGCTGAGCACATACGACAGTTTCTTGGCAGCACATATCAAGAAACACGCAAACAAAGGTAGTGGTCATACTTCCTACTTGTCCCATGTCATTTCTGAGGAAGTCATTGGAATAATGGCAGAAAAGGTTATGTCCTCAATAACAGATGAAGTAAAAAACAGCAAAGTACTTCTCAATTTCTGTTGACTCCACACCTGATATTTCACACATGGATCAACTTACTTTTACAATCCGCTATGTACTGCCTACTACAGGTCCAGTTGAAAGGTTTTTGCAGTTTATTCCCATGCTAAGCCACACTGGCAGAGATATTGCTACAACTGTTCTTGATTTTCTTAAAGGGAAGAACATTCCAGTTATCGACTGCCGAGGACAGTCCTATGACAATGCCAGCAACATGTCTGGTAAATATCTGGGGACCCAACAGATAATCAAGAATGAGTGTAGTGAAGCTGAGTACATACCATGTATGGCTCATTCCTTAAACTTGGTGGCTAAGTGTGCTGCAGAAAGCTGTCCTGCTGCAGTGTCATGGTTTGCTCTGGTACAAAATATGTACTCCTTTCTTGTTGCATCTACTTATCGTTGGAGGAGACACCGTGAGGTACTAGAGACTAATAAAGATAAGAAGTTGAAAGTTGATAAAATACTTTCAGACACTCGTTGGTCAGCACGAGCAGATGCTGTAGCTGCTCTCAGTAGAGCACACAAAGAAAACATCATTGTTCTGGAAGAGTTATTCTCAGATCAGAATCAGCCAGCTGAAACAAGAGCTGAAGCAAGTGGTCTTCTCAAAGGTTTGAAAAAACTTGAAACAGTGATTCTTCTTGAAGTTTGGGATACAGTATTGGAAAGGTTTCAGAGTAGCAGTATCCAGCTGCAAAAATCTGGGCTCTCCCTCAACACAGCTGTCACACTGCTAGAGTCTCTTTTACAATTTGCTAAAGACCTGAGATCCCAGTTCGATGACTTTGAAGCAAAAGCTATGGCTAAGTGTGATCCCTGTGATGTGACGAGTAATGATGCATACTACGCCGACACGCAGCGTATTAGGAAGCGCAAGCGTCACCACGATGAACTAGACTCCACGGAGGATGTTATGCTGACAGGGAGAGACAAGTTTAGAGTGACTGCATTCTTGCCCATCATTGACAAGCTCTGTGCTGCCCTACAACAACGCATTGCTGCTTACAGCGACCTTCGAGAGAAATTTGGGTTTTTATCAGAAATCTCAAACAAAACGAACACTGAGCTTAAAGCATCTGCTGAAAAGCTTGTGTCTTCATATCCTAAGGACTTGGAGGCTGGATTGGAGTCAGAGCTTTTGCAGTTTGCACACCTTATGAAATCCATTCCAAGAGATTCACCTGAAAGTGCTCCTTCATCAGGTGGTGCAAAGGCTGCAAAAAGTCCTGAACTAGAAATGTATGAGATAATTCACAGACATGACATGGTAGAAACATTTGCTAATGTTGAAATTGTATTACGACTCTATCTCTGTATGTTTGTCACAAACTGCACTGGGAGCGATCATTCTCCAAGATGAAACTAGTCAAGAATTATCTAAGAAACACCATGGGGCAGGACCGTTTGTCTTCACTCACCCTGTTGAGCATTGAGCATGAGAAATTAAGGGTGCTTGATTTTACTGATGTCATCAAACAGTTTGCAAGTAAGAAGGCTAGAAAAAAATCTTTTTTGACTGAGAAATAGTTAAGTGTACCGTACAAATTGCCTGCAATAAACAAAACCCACTCATTGCATCATTTGCATGTCAGTCAAGTGGTATTCTCTTTAATTAATGGTGTATTATTATAGTTATTTTTTGTTAATGGTGTATTATTATAGTTATTTTTTATTGTTAAGCTTCAAAAAAACAAATGTGTAATGTTCAACTATGAAATGGTCATTTGGCTAATTAATTATCAATAAATTGAATATTGTTTAAAAAGTAAATTTATTTTAACGCTTCGCTCGCCCATTGATTTGAGGGCCCCGTAAGGTCACCACTGGGGGATGGGGGTGTAAATCTTAATTTCAGTTAATTAAGCTAGCTTTGCGTAGTTTGGGGCCCCGCACTCCAACTGGCCTAGGGCCCCGCGCACCTTAAATCCGCCACTGGTTGCCAGTCTAACAGATATCGCTTTGAAGAAAATGTAGGACTTCAACAAGGTTGCAATCTAAATGAAGCAAGTTCAGAAATAATTTTTTTTGAGTATTTCTTTGACAATGTTATGATGCAAAATATAGTGGGACAAACAAATGAGTTTTATCAATATGAGAAAAGAAGATTAGGCCCATCTCAATCTTCCAGGATGCAACGATGGCATGATACAAAAAATGATGAACTGTATGTCTTTTTTGCTCTAACAATGCTCATGCCACACATAAATAAACATAGACTGCAGGATTACTGGGGTTCAGACTCCTTGACTGAAACACCTTCCTTTCGCAAGTATATGTCAAGAGATCGATATTTATTACTCATGAGATTTCTGCATTTCACAGACAATTCAATTCCTCCAAATCAGCCAAATGATCGTCTTGTAAAAATCAGACACTGTATAACTCATATGAAGTCAAAGTTTTCAAATATTTACAATCCAGGACAAAAATTAGTTATTGATGAATCTCTTGTACTTTTCAGAGGGAGGGTAATTTTTCGACAATACATACCCTCCAAGCGTCATAGATTTGGAGTGAAATTTTTATCCTTTGCGATTGTGAAACTGGATTTGTCTTGGATTTCATCATTTACACTGGATCAGACATAGATTATCCTGCAAATGATCCACTAGGACATTCTGGAGCGATTGTAAAGACACTTTTAGCTAAATATTTGAATAAAGGCCATATTCTGTATACTGACAACTGGTATACGAGCCCATTACTATGCAAATATCTGCATGTAAATAAAACAGGATCTTGTGGAACTGTAAAGGTAAATAGAAAAAACATGCCCAAGTTTTGCCCAAGTAGAAAAGGAGAGTGCCATCTGATGGTATCAAAACCTTTATTAGCACTAAAATGGACTGATAAAAGAGATGTGCATATGCTAACAACAATTCACAGTGGAAACATGATTGACTCAGGAAAGGTTGATCATCGAACAAACGAAATAAAATTCAAACCAGATGCTGTTGTGGACTATAACAAAAATATGCGTCTGGTGGACAAATCTGATATGCAAATTAGCAGCGTAGAATGCGTTAGGAAAACTGTGAAGTGGTATAAGAAGGTATTCTTTCATCTTTTGGATATTTCTCTTTACAATTCCTTTGTACTCTACAAAAAAACTACGAAAAAGCAGATTTCAATGAGAGAATTCAATCTTACATTAGTCTCTCAACTACTCATGAAGTATGCTCAAATAACATCCCCACATCCTGGAAGACAAAGTGTGAGACCAAATGCTCCTGACAGACTTCTCTCAGCTAATTACATTGAAAGGCATCACCTGGAACAAGTTCCGCCAACACCATCTCGACCTGTAGGTCAACAACAATGTCATGTATGCTCACATACAACACAAAGAGAAAAACATGTTCGAAAAGTTTCTACTTGGTGTCCGGAATGCAAAGTTGCATTGTGCCTTGAGTGCTTTGTTCTCTACCACACCCGTGCCAACTACTAAATACTAAATTCAGTAAAAGTGTAAAACAATGTTGTAAATAAGTATAATGGAAAGTGTAGATTTATCAAAATAATATTTATTTCATGAACAATTATTTTCCAAAAGGACAATTGTTTTATACGGAGTTATTTTTGAAAAGGAATAAAAAATTATTTTTCAAGAGGACAAATAAAATGTATATTCTTCAAAACTCAAATGTAAGTATAATACTTGCTCATTTATGTGTACATGTGTGCATATGTATACATGCATGTGTGTGTGTGTGTGTATGTTTGTTACGGATGGTTTATGAATATATCTGAGTCATAGATTCTTCAAAACTCAAATGTAAGCATAATACTTGCTTGTTTATGTGTACATGTGTGCATGTGTACATGCATGCATGTGTGTATGTTTGTTGCGGATGGTTTATGAATATATCTGAGTCATCAATAGCATTAAAATGCAAAATCATTTATTTTTATTGGGATTTTGTGCGAAAACATAAAAAAAATAACGCGATCATCATATGATGCTGGGAGCATTCTTCCGACAAACTTCCTGAGCATCATATGAGGATGGGAGCAGCGTAAGTGTTAAGCACATTAACATTAAAGTCACCAATAATAGCTACAAATGTCATATCCAACTCATCAATAATACTGCTGACCTGCCCCAATTTAATGAGGTAATCATCTTCATGATCAACTGCCTGAAAAGGCATATAGATAGACAGAATTAAAAAAAATTTATTGTCTACACAAATTTCTATTCCAGTTAGCCAATTCAAAACAAGTTTTAATTCACTAATATATTTCCCATACCCCAACCTCCATAGAATACCTAGCTACCCAACCAGGTGGATTTCCTGCAGAGACCATCTTGTTTATCTCTGATGGCCTCCCCTATCACATGAAAATTATTGGACAGGCTATTCAGGTCCTTTAAGTCCTGTTTCCTGCAGACAGAGAATATCAGCATCCTCAGCTTATCAATTATGATCCACCTGTGTTTGCTCTTATTGCCTAAGCTTAGGGCTCTACAGTTATGAGAGATTACCATACCTTGAATGTTGCAATTACGAAGATGTAGGAGTTCTGACAGCCATCTCTACATGTTGAATTCCACTTATACCAGGCACAGCAGTTACAGCATTAGACCCAGCTAGATTTTCCTCCACAGTATGATGCATGATGTCTCCATAATTACCCTCTCAAGGCACTTGCAATGGGGCTGCAGGTGTTTTTCTTCCCATAGAACCACCATACATATACCTGTTCCAGCCATACTGCTGGATCCATAAATACCCCTGGATCATCACAAACTGCTGTAACTTGAAAGGAAGTGTACATAGTCCATCTGGAATCAATTTTCCTACATGTAACCTGAAGGTTCACTTTATCTTCCACAAATGCTTGCAGCTTCTCAGCCATAAGATCAGGTTGACATCTCAAGATGAAAATGTTTGTGGTCTTCGTTGGTACAGCCATCATACTATCTGTTTTGGCAGTCCCTATGATACCCCACCATTCTCTGCCAGCCTTTGCCACAGGCTGACTCCCTCTTGCTGGTGCATGAGTGAGACCAGACACCCTTGAGGGACCACCACCATTAGCTACTGCAGTGTTTGTAGTTCTTGGAGGGGTCACTTGCTTCCAACCCCTCCTTACTACCATTTTCCAAGATGCCTCCTCAATGAGGCTGTCAGGGGTCATGATGAGGAGTCCTCATCATGACCCCTGACAGCATTCCCAGCATCCTGATTCACCAAGGCCCCTTCGGGGGTACCCTGTGCGAAATGGTATTGAGCTGGTGATGTAGCAGTGTCTGGATTCAGGGATCCAGGATAAGACGATGAGGCAGAGGGCTCTGCACTCATGGATCCGGGATGAGGCAGAGGGCTCTGCACTCATGGATCCGGGATGAGGCAGAGGGCTCTGCACTCATGGATCCGGGATGAGGCAGAGGGCTCTGCACTCATGGATCCGGGATGAGGCAGAGGGCTCTGCACTCATGGATCCGGGATGAGGCAGAGGGCTCTGCACTCATGGATCCGGGATGAGGCAGAGGGCTCTGCACTCATGGATCCGGGATGAGGCAGAGGGCTCTGCACTCATGGATCCGGGATGAGGCAGAGGGCTCTGCACTCATGGATCCGGGATGAGGCAGAGGGCTCTGCACTCATGGATCCGGGATGAGGCAGAGGGCTCTGCACTCATGGATCCGGGATGAGGCAGAGGGCTCTGCACTCATGGATCCGGGATGAGGCAGAGGGCTCTGCACTCATGGATCCGGGATGAGGCAGAGGGCTCTGCACTCATGGATCCGGGATGAGGCAGAGGGCTCTGCACTCATGGATCCGGGATGAGGCAGAGGGCTCTGCACTCATGGATCCGGGATGAGGCAGAGGGCTCTGCACTCATGGATCCGGGATGAGGCAGAGGGCTCTGCACTCATGGATCCGGGATGAGGCAGAGGGCTCTGCACTCATGGATCCGGGATGAGGCAGAGGGCTCTGCACTCATGGATCCGGGATGAGGCAGAGGGCTCTGCACTCATGGATCCGGGATGAGGCAGAGGGGCAACCAAATAACAAATGTTTGTTTCAACTAAATCAATACAATTTCAGAGACTGTAAATACATGTTATTTTAGTTTAGAGTAGATTAAGTTCATTTTTCAGTTCTTTGTTCATACAATATGTCCATTGCCATTGCAATAGAAAAGTAATAGACTATTATTTATTACTTTGCCTTCTATTACTATTGTTATTACAGCCAAAAAATTATGATCTATTACTATTACTTGAAAAATCCTGTGATAGTCTATTACTATTACCCCATATCTGGTATCAATATATATAAAAGCCTGGTTTAATGCAAAAAGAGCTGCCAGTGCCCCTATCAATGATCAATGGATGATGACAAAGCTGGAAGATTACCCACCTTTGGTACTTATGCGAGGATTTAGCACCTTTAGCATTTTTTTCAGAAGTCAACAACTCAGAAAAGGGTGCAATGGTGCAAGCTCTTGGAAACCAAGCTAAAATTAAAGATCTTTGCAGAGTAGAATGCAAAACAATTCCAACTTTCAAAATTAAGAAACTTTCTGACTTTATAACGTGCAGATCATTAAATTTTTTCAAGGCTATGAAAATTGATGAATCATTTCTGACAATAGATCCAGCTGCATGGTTTGAACACCCAGCATATATTCATGGAAAGGATTTAGGCCAGTTTCTTTTTCAAGTTGTTGAGTTCCATCGTAAAAAAATTTTAACCCCTACAAAAGCAAGTTTTTTATAAAATCAAGCAATATAAATTTATGACAAATTGGTATCAAAGATAAGAAATTGTGATTTCTCCCAAAATTTCATATTTTTTAATGCCGTGAGCAGTCTAAATATGGACCAAATTGGATAAAATTTGTACATGATGCATACCATCAAGTGTCACAAAATGAAAACCTATGCAAGTTTGAATGAATAAATTTTTTTTTAACATTACAACTTGGGACAGTCTAGTGCAGTGGTTCTTAACCTTTTTACTACCATGCCCCCTCTAGGAATTGGTCCTTCCCTCCACGCCCCCCTTCAATCAAAATAACATTCTCAATAACTTCTCAATATTAGCCCATGCTCTCGTTAAGAGAATAACAAATACAATTAGAGAAATTCCTGTTTCTAGGGGGGCGCGCCCCCCTGGTCTAGTGTGTGTGTGTGTGTGTGTGTGTGTACTAGTTCTTTACCAGTATTTTGTGATAACTCACCAATTCATAAGCTCCAGCCCACAATTTGTTAATAAAAAGCAAGAATTTAGACCCTAAACTTGATATGGTGCTACTCAAACTAATTTGTGACCTACAGGGTATCCATAAAGTCATACATCATAGGAAAATACATTAATTTTTTTATTTATTTATTTATTTGAAATGATTCCTACCAATCTCAAAATATGTTTGTAAATTAAAAAGCAGGTTTTTTTTTAATGTTCCTCAACATATTTGGCCTGATGGAGACAAATAAATAGACATTGCTTAGACAATTCCTATAAAAAGACATTCCTATGATGCGTGACTTTATGGACACCCTGTAGATAACACTATAATCACCATTTTTTCTCAACTTATTGATAGAGAAATGTTAAAAGGAACAAAATATTTATTACTTTTTTTTTTCATAAATTGGTGCCCAAGAGGTCAACCTCAACATTTATTTTCAAGGTCAAATTTTTGGTACTTACATATTAACAGGGGGCCACCACATATTGATGATTGGTAACGAAAATATTACAACTTAACCTAACCATAGTTGAAAATTTCTAATACATCATATTTTTTTAAATAATATTTTTTTTAAATATTTTTTTATACAATTTCTGAAAAAAATTAATTTCTTTAGGCTTACAGTTGGTACATGATCACAATCCATTAAATGTTGTTTCTAATGTGTAACATGTATTAATCATTGTAAATATTTTAAAAAATATTGCTATTTAAGAAATATGATGTATTAGAAATTTTCAACTAACAAAAATATTACAACTTAACCTAACCAATCATCAATATGTGGTGGTCCCCCGTTAATACGTAAGTACCAAATTTTTATTTGTTTATATACAATAATAATTATGCCATTTTTGGAATTCATAGAACATGCCAATTCCAAATACATATAGTTTTATGGGTCTATGACCATTATAAGTTGAGTTATTGTCAACTGAATATAGGTAGGTCAACCAATGTCTTCAAAATTACCTTAACAATAACTCATGACCTATGGGTCCAATTGATCTGAAACCCTGGGAGTTGTATTTTTGACCTAAAACCAACACATGTACCAATTTTCAGCAAAATCAAAGAAGTGTTGGTGTTATTTTTTTATTTCTATTGGTCCACTTGTCCTGGAATAACAGGACAGCCTATACCAAGGAGGTACCAATGGCAACGGGTGCCAGGGATAAATTCCTACACCCTCAAATAGTGTGCAAGATTCGGTCTAACCTTTCCTTGAACTGATCCACAAAGGAACTGTTCACAACTTCTGAAGGCAGCCTGTTCCAGTGTCACAGATCTTATAGGTAAAGTAAAATCAACATCATTGAACCCGTGTAAGAATTTGAAAACCTCCATGAGTTGACTACGCAGCCTCGAGTTTCCAGCAAAAACAAATTCAAGGCACATAAGTGGAAGGGGATTAACTTTGTGGCCCTCCCCTGGACTCACTCCAGCCTGTCAATATCTTTCCTGAGGATGGGCAACCACGAGTGCACAGCATACGCCAGGTGCAGCCAAACTAGGGAATTGGGTAAATTTTTACAAGTGTACATTACAGGCTTTGTACATCAAAACTATGTTTTTCTGATGGTTTTTGATGCAGTTTGAACAATGTTTTTGATGTTGTTTGAACAAAATTAAATTAACCTATCAGAAAAACAGTTTTAATGGTTAATATTTGTTTTAATGCTCCCTTCATTTTCAATAAGAGACATTCTATGACAATTTAACATATAAATTCGTATTCAGGACCAGTGGTGTAGTGCTAAATAAAGAAGTGAGGGAACGCATTTTGAAAGTGTTACTCAGATGCAGGGGGGGACAATGGCGAGCGCGGCAAGCCCATACAGCTGGGGGTCCGGGGGCACTGTAAGCCCGCCGGGAAATCTTTTGAAATCTGACCAATTTCAGGGATATTTTGAGGTCATATGCACTGGATATTAGGATATATTCCAAGGTTGAAGATGCAGTATTTCCAGTGTCATTAGATATACGACATCCAGTACGATCAATAAAAATAGCTAACAACTGGAATGATTAACTAAAAAAAAGTTAACAACTGGTACGCCGTGGTGACTGTTTCACCAGATCTTTATAGGCTAGCATTGCCTCAGTCGAAGCTAAAAGAAATGAAGCAGTTAATGATTCTCTCTCATATTTCTTCTAGGGGTGGGAATTAAAATTTCATGACGTTAGAGATTTGTAAGTTTGGATTTATTTGAAATAGTGAGGGAACGCCATTCCATCTACCAAAAAAAGTAAGGGAACGCCGTTCCAACATGTTCTCACAGCACTACACCACTGTTCAGGACACCTTGAAACCTCAGGGAATCTGATAAAAATTAAGGAAATATAATAATTATTTTTTAAGAAAAAAAAAAAATCTAGATGTCAATAACCAGCCATTACAGGCCATTGACCCAGTGTTTATTGATTGATTGAAGTTTTATATGGAGGAGCTCAGCCAATAAGGCTATTTACATCCTCCAAGACCAAAACACCTTGTTCCACAGGAGAACTTCCACTGTTCCTACATCAAGTGCTAGGTCTATTATTATTGGGATGAGACAGCAATAGAGAAAGCACACCATTACCTTTCAGTTCTGGGGCCAATTCCAGAACACTCAGAAAGGGATGAATATGAGGCCTGTTAGTACTACTAAACATGAACTGATAAAAATGGAACCAAGTACTAAGTCAACAGTAACAGCCAGATGGAGTAACTAGGAGGTAACATTAATAAACCTGTGGGAATGAAAATCGGTATACAATGCAAGATTTAAAACTCTCTCAACCGCCCAGATGCCACTACAAACTTGAATACTTGGTCCATAGTGAAGTGTATCAATGGGGGAGAAAAACTATCCCCACCTAATAGGACTGATAAAGTAAAGTTCCTGACACCATATTGCAAAAGAGAGAATCTTAATTTTTTCCTTTGCCTAGTATAACATGGACAAAAAAGAAAGAAATGGGACAGTGTCTCTGGTAAATTACAACTAACACATAATGGGGAGAAAGCTAGTCCAATCCGGTGTAAGTAAGCCTGAAGGCCTACATGGCCAAACGGAATCTAAATATTATAGAAGCTTTATAGTGGGAAGAAGGTACAGGCCAATTTCTTGTGCCCCAGGAAGGCTTAAACATTCCATAGAGAGTTGAGTGCCGTAATCTCTCCCATTGGGTTTTGTAATCATTTTGCACTGCCATTTAGCTACTGCAAAACCCTCGCCTGGATGGAAATATAGCGAAGTTATAGCAGGGAGGGAATGAGCAGCCCTGGCCAGCGTATCAACCATCTCATTACCTGTAATTCCAACATGGCTCGGAACCCACTGGAAGGAAACCAGAATACCTGAAACAGAGAGGGTCTTCAGTAAAGAATGGATAGAAGTTGTTAAAGCCAGATATGTAGTGAGTGTGGGTGAGTTGATCAGGTGAAGAGAGGTCTGGGAGTCTGTAATTATTAGGACATTACAAGCATTACTTCTGGATACTAAAAAACACAATGCCTGTTGGATGGCAAATAACTCTGCTGCCTGTATACTATGATTGGGGGATAGTTTCCAGGAAAAACACCTTTTATGATTTGAAATGAAAACAGCTGATGAACAAGATGGTCCAGGCACATCTATCTTAGATCCATCAGTATAAATATACAAGTAATCTGGATACTTCTCTTCCAAGTATGCTGTGAAACACTGCACAATCACTTCTTTGGGGACAGGAGGTTCATATAAAAATGGGAGAGAGAGACAGGTTGGTACCAAATGCAATCTCCAAGGTGGGAAAGAAGGGAATACTGGAACTGTAAAAAATTTAAAATGTAATTGATACTTATTAAGAAGTCCAGTTGCTCTAAAGAAGAATGGCGGCTTATTTGCCACAGTCCAGTCCACTGCAAGGATCAAAGGATAATCCACCTCAAATGACTGACGTAAGGGGTGGGAAAATGGGGAAGCCAGAATATTGAAGTACTTCCTCAGTGTAGAGAGATCTCTATCATATTGAAGGGCATGGAGACCAGTCTCACCCTGCAGGGCAATAATAGGAGTTGATGGGCGGGCACCCAAAATAAGGCGCATGCCAGAATTATGCAATGTTTCCAGTTTCTTCTTCAAGGTGAAAGAGGCTGAATCATAAACAACATCAGCATACTTTATTTTCCAAGATAAATGATCGGTAAAAAGTGAGAAGCGTAGATCGATCTGCACCCCATCGATGAGAGGCAACAGATTTTAACGAGTTTAGACGTTTCATACAAGATGTTACCAGGTAGTTAATATGACAAGACCAAGTCAGTCTGGGGCTGTCAAGGACCACTCCCAAAAACTGGTAGGATGTGACCATAGCTACTGGGGTGTTACTAATTTGGATAATAGGATTCACTGAAACCTTTTGATGTGTAAAGAACATAATTTTTGATTTTTCTTGATTCAGGGAAAGACCCCAGGTTCTGCACCAAGATGAGAACTTATCTGTTGCTTTTTGCAACATCTGTTGGGCTTCTAAAGGGGTGTTAGCTGCCACATAGAAAGCTGTATCATCAGCAAACTCTGATGATTGAACTGGATCAATACTTGGCATATCGGAGAGATATGCTGTGAATAACAATGGACTAAGAACTGAACCCTGGGGTACACCCTTTTTAAAGGGGAAAGGTGTTGAGTAGACATCATTAATTAGCACCTGAAATGTGCGGTTAGACAAGAAGTTGTGCAACCATCTTAGTAAACGACCATGAATCCCCAAATCGCCTAACTTATAAAGTAGGCCAGTATGGGAGATGGTATCAAAAGCTCGACTGAGGTCAAAAAATATAACAAGAACATATTTTTTCCGTCGGAGAGCTTGGCGTATGAAAGTTTCCAACCTCAGAAGTTGATCCACTGTGCTTCTCTTCTTACGGAAACCACACTGCGAATCTCGAAAAACGTGACACGTTTCAAAAATCCATAGCAATCGCTGATGGACCATCCTCTCTAGTACTTTACCCAAGCAGGATAATAAGCATATGGGACGATATGAAGATGGACTTGAAGGGTTTTTCTGTGGTTTGAGGATAGGAATCATGATTGCCTGTTTCCATGATGAAGGATAGACCCCTGTGCTCAGGCTATCATTGAATGCTGATAATAGAAATGGCAAGTACTCCAATGGAAGATGACTAAGAAAATATTTATGTATATTATCCAGTCCCATTGCACCACCTCTTGTATGTTCACATTGCCTTAAGGAGAATTGTAATTCCTGCAATGTGAAGTCCAGGTTATAATCTTCATTGTAATCAAGAAATAAGGAAGACTGCATGTCCCTGCAAAATTCCTCATCTTCAATAACTGCTACAGTCCCAAAAAATGAATGGAAGAAGGCCCCCAAAACTTCTGCTTTGTCACGTACATCACTTACTATGGAACCATTTACAACAATAGGGTAAGTGAAGTGTGAATCTGTACCCTTAATGATTTTCCTAATTTGAGTCCAAACCTCAGTGGAAGGTGTGTAAAACTGAGGTTTGAACAAAACCGACTCCATGAAATTCGCTTTGCCTGACGAATAGTACGACGAGCTATAGCAGTTGCCTTATTTAAGAGGATCTTATTATATTGAGTTGGGTGATGAGAATAAAAACGCCGAGCCCGACGGCGGGTGGCCACTGCCACACTGCAATCCTCTGTCCACCAGCATTTGTGGTATTTTGGAACAAAATTTCCTGTTGTCTTCTTCAGTGTAGAGGTACTTGTTTCCACTAATAAGGCTGTAAAGTGTTGTATTTTCTCATCTAAAATCCTTCTATAGCAGGGGCATCCGGAAGTGCTCTAGACCAAATTCTCCAATCTATGTCACGTAGTTTCCAAGTCGGACGTCGTTTATGAGGAGTGGATACTGGTGAAATTTGCAGAGCAGTGAGGACAGGAAAGTGGTCACTACCCAGGCTTCCACCAATGGCCACTGCACAGTTAGGAGCAAACCTACCTCTACATAATGAGAGATCCAACGTTGAATAACTTCCATTATTAATGTTAAATCTTGTTGGGAGATCTACTGGAGTCAATAACACAAAATCCGAAGAAAGAATAAAATTAAATAAATTTAAGGCCGTTGGTGTTGGAGAACCTGACATACCTGTATCCCAAGCCCTGTGTCTACCATTAAAATCACCACAAATAAAAGCTTGTTGACCGAGTTGACCAGCATAGTGTTCAATTTCTATAGTGGTTAATGAAAGGTGTGGGTTGTAAACTGTGAGTATATCTAAAGTACCACTGTTCACTTTTAAAGATAAAGCAAGGACCTCAAGAACTCCTGCTGGAAAGGGATGGAGAGGTAATGGTTGAAAGCACAAATCTGAACGAATCAGAAATAGCAAACCCCCACCCCCTCGGCCAACCCTATCTGCTCTGATCTGAGTATAATTAATAAAAGTAGGCTGGAGCCTTGAGGTTAACCAGGTCTCACAAACTGCCACTAAATGGGGTTTTTTGGTATAAATAAAAAGTTTAAATTCTGACAAGTTAGATTGGAGACTGCGGGCATTCCACTGAGCCAACAAGAGGTTAGAAACCTTTGAATATGAAATGTTAAGTGGGTTTGCGAATTTGGACATGACGTTTCTGTTTGGGCATAGGCTTAGGTTTCAGTTTATCAAGGAATTTCGTCAGCTGGTCAGTTTTGAGGTCAGTGTGAAAAGCGTCATTAAATAAAGAAACAAAATTGGATAATGTACTCAAAGTCTTCTTGGAGAGACTACCACCACTCTGAAGGGTGAAGCTGAATAAACTTAAACATAGAACTTTAATGATGTCTGATGACAGAGCCATAGGTCCAAAAGGGGTAGAGGGTTCAGGGACCACAGCCCTACCATCCACCCCACCCCAGAAGGCCCCTGGGACATTGCCTTAGTCGAGCCAGGTCTTCCCCTCACAACTCCACTCCAAGAATTCTGAAGGGGGGGAGAGGGATCCACCACATCCAAGCCTTGAGTCTCCTCTCTTGACATAATAGGTTTTGGTAGAACAGGAAAGTCATTACTTTTAAATGTTCTTTCTGAAACTACAGTAGGTCCTGATTTCGGAGAACAGATCTAGCTTCACTATAAGAGAGATTAGATGTAAGTTTGAGCCTCTCTATTTCCTGCGCTGTTCTAAAATAGGAACAGCCACTGAAGCTAGCTGTATGGGGACCTGAACAATTGGCACAAATTTTAGTAGTCTTTGGACAAGAGGAGACAACATGACTTCCAGAACAATAAACACATCTCACTGTTTTTGACCTACAGGACTTAGCCATATGACCAAATACCTGGCACTTAAAACATTGAATTGGATGTGGAATAAACTGACGAACTCTATATGGTATATATGCTATATAGATCTTTACCGGAAGAACTTGTGCATTGAAAGAAACTTTAATCTGTTGAATTGGAATATATGTTGAACCTGTTCTTTTTGTCAGTCTACTGACAGTTGCAACTGGATAATCATTATGAATTAACTCATCCTTAATAGCTAGTAGATCTTCCTCCAAATCTATAGGTCCTATAACACCATGCACAATATGAGTATCGTTAACTAAAGAACAATCCACCTCCCATGGGCCCAACTTCCAGGGAGTTCCCAAAAACTGGGAGGGAAGGGCAGAGGTAGTTTTTATTTGCACCGTGCCAGAGCGTCTCTGGAAAACTGGTGCCTGCATACCCAACCCATGGAAAGGCGAATCCCTTAGTGCTATGCTAAAGGCCAAAGGTCTTGACGCAAAAGAGATATCTTGTTTCTTGGGAGTAATTTTATATAAAAAGGATGCCCTCACTGGGTCTGAGAGCTCCGAATCTACGGGCCAGAGGCGCAGGAGGAGGAGGCCGGCTAGGCCCAACATTATCCAGTCCCTGGAGACCAGATTGGGGAGAAACGTCTCCTCCAACCACACCAGCTTCACAAGGCCCATCCACCTCTCTACTCCGAACCTTTGGTGGGGGCGAACGCAAAGAAGGAGAATGAGCCCGAATAACGATGGAGCAAGAGAGACATCCTCCTCTGAATCAGATTCATGCAACCTCTTACCTCGCAACCTCTCGAGGTCCGAACTGGCAGCCATATCGTAACCAGGCGAATCCCCAGTACTCAGGCTAGGCAAAAGCCCGAGCGAGCCGAGGACCCCTAACACAATGGACCTATCCTATTCAGAGACTAGGTTACAATTAAAAAGTGATAAAGTCTAAATCGTAATTAACAATCGATAGAAGTTTTAAGTACGAATCTCAGTATATGAGCCTAGGCCTAATTGGCCAGCCTGGCCCTTTGATGTGACACTTAGTAGACTCTGCACTTAATGTAAGAAAAGTGGATTATTAAGTTTGGTGGTTACACAATCAGGGTGTAAATTGTATAACCAAGCTTAAACTAACTGGTCTCAGTAATCTAATTTAAACTCTGGGTAATTCCAGGACAAATAGACAAATGAAAGTGCCAAATGTACACTCCACCATCTCCAAAATTCATGAAACTTGGTGAGAGGGTTGATTTTGGTCCAAATTACAAAAATCTGAATTTTTTGAAAATTGGTCAAGTTGGTCAAATTTTATGGCTTGACCAAATTTTGGCCAAATGAAAAAAGCAACAATTTTCAAACGTAAATATCTCAGCTGCTAATTGTGGTAGCGTAATAAGTCTTAAATGATAAAATATGTAAAATTAACTGTAGTTTCTAAATATGTATCACTTTTTTAGGGTAACAAAAATAAAATTATGATTTTTTGGAAAAAATGTCAATTTTTTTTTTTTTTCAATTTGGCAGTGAAGATATCATTTTTTGAAAAAAGACCAAGAATAAAAAAATGTTTATTTGATGTATGTACACCATAATAAGTAATAAAAAGTCAGCTTATAGTTTATTATAAGGCTCAAAACTGAGTTTGAAATTAAGTAATAAAATTTTTTTTCAGACAATGAAGATTTATTACAGACTTGTTGGTCCAAAAAAAGACAATTTTCAATTCATATAAAAAATACATGTAGATAAACCAAAGGAGAAAAAATCTTTTAAAATATATGTACAATGTACATACATAACCTCTCTTATATTTAGGGACAGAATATATTGACAATAATGATGTTTAATTTATAAAGTGCTTATCAGAGTATAAAATACTTTTCCTAATACTACACGTACACAAGTCTTTGAGAATGAATTAAGAGAGAGTATTCTCATCCAGTGAATCCAAATTTTAGACACTAATAATATAATAATAATAATAAAAAAGAATTTGAATTTTATAACTATTAAGTAGATACACAAATCTTAGATAAAAATTTTAGAAATATTATATAGACAATCTTAAATAGTATACATTCGATAGAATTTATTTTATCTTCTTTGACGTTATTTAATTCTTGAAGCGGAAAAATGTATTGTATTCTTGTTCCTCCTCGTAAACTTGCTTCAATACTCCCAAATATATTTTCTGTTGGAACGTGACAAACATCTTGTGCAGGAAAAACGTATGAGGGACATACACCCGAAGGATGGAGAAATTTTATCAGAAAATCATATTCACAGTCAAAGGACTGGACTAATCCGAGCCATAGTTTATTTTCATACATACAACCCACAAAAGAGCCTGTTTCAATTTCGCGTTGAGAGACAGTATTATGTTCTTGAACCGAAGCAGAAACTCTAATGAGCTCTTATTTCGACTGACTGTGCATTCTGAGAGTGGATAAACCTTCAACAAATTCTTGGAAATTGGGACGAAGCGATGTAATTGTTGAGTACCTTTGATAGAAGTAATAGGTTCACTCAGATATTTTTGCAAAGAAAGCTCTACATCTACAACTTCGTAGAAGCCTTTATCTGTTTTTGTCCCGGCTTCAATCCAGCTATAAAACAAATTCATAAATTTAGGTTGCGTGAAATAATCAAATATCAAATATTTTGTATATATGTATTCAAGTGCTGATGCTAATATTTAAAAACAGAAAACTACGAATTTGGCATTAAGAAACAAATGTCCTGAATGGAGTCTCTATTATTTTATTACCTGTTTTAATAGGGCTTTCATCAAATAAAGGTAAAATACTGTCGCTGAGCAAATCTTTATTGAATTGCCTGTCTTGAATGACAAATTCTTCCAATGGTGGTGATTCGTGGAATCGCTACTGCTTCGCTCCATAGATTCATTAAGTATGTCTGGCTCAGGTATTGGTGCAGGTTCGAGCTCTCTGGATGAACGTTAAACATGTTCTAATACAATTGGCTTCTTTTTAATTGTGACATAGCAATTGCTGCAGAGTAATTGATTTTCTTCCAAAATTCCATAGCTTACAGCTGCCATGGCAGAGTTTACTTTTTTGATGTTACAGAAAATTCTTCTTGAGTGTTTTTTCATAGGATTGCAACAAAATTTTGTGTTTTGAGGCATTTTAAGGGTTAGGTAAATTTACATATACTAGAAAATTAGGTATATACTGAAAATCTGGAAAGAAAGCAAAAAATTATTAAAATTTGGAGGATTTTTTTTTTTTTTTTTCATAATAATCGTCGATAAGCTGACTTTTTATTACTTATTATGGTGTACATACACCAAATAAACATTTTTTATTCCTGGTCTTTTTTTCAAAAAATGATATCTTCGCTGCCAAATCAAAAACAAAAATTCCAAAAAGACATAATTTTATTTTTGTTACCCTAAAAAATGATACATATTTAGAAACTACAGTTAATTTTACATATTTTATCATTTAAGACTTACTACACTACCACAATTAGGAGCTGAGATATTTACGTTTGAAAATTATTATTTTTTTCATTTGACCAAAATTTGGTGAAGCCATAAAATTTGACCAACTTCACCAATTTTCAAAAAAATTCAGTAATTTGTAATTTGGACCTAAACCAACCCTCACACCAAGTTTCATGAATTTTGAAGAGGTGACCGTGTACTTCATTTGTCTATTTCTCATAGAATTACCCCTCTGTTTTCAAGCAATTCTAGGTACGTCCTATAACTACAAAGGTTAACCGAAAATTATTATAGGTTTGTTTATGGTGCATTCAACCACTTCAGGTCATTTACACCTGCAAAGAAAGAAATTCTATCCACAAAGGGAAGGAAAAAGTTAAACCATCTTCAGATCTGGGGCTGGCTCCAGATCACAGGAAAGTGATGATGAGGCCTGTTAGTATTACTAACTAGTGAAGCATGAAGTCATAGTAAATGATAGTACTGGTACTTTATGAAAAACTAGCTGAGCATAAAAGGCTGATTAGTAGATTAGATAGAGGAATATAAATTGACTGACTTTAAGAAATCTAAAATGAGCTTAGAAGGCACAAGGCAAGATAAGACAGTAGAGAGGGTGAAATCAAGCTGTTCTGAAGTGCAAAATGAATATCAGATCGAAGTGAAGAAAAAACTGGGCAATCAATAAAAATATGTTTCAATGCGAGTCATATTACACTGGAGACAGGAAGAAATGGGACAGGCACTAAAATAATGCCCATGCGTCAGGAGACATACCCCTAGTCTGAGCTGGGCTAGGACAGTCTGGTCCCTTCGGCTACCTATGTATGTATGTTCCCAATCATGAAGAAGGGGTTTAACATCACTGAGAAAACTCTTGCTATGATTCCATTGACACTGCCACCTGCTCCGCACACAAGAGACTGTCAAATTCCAAATCTCAGGCAGGGAGAGTCGAAGACCAACTGCCTCTCCTGAGTGCACAGCAGACTTGGCTGCCAAGTCCACCGCCTCATTGCCCAGGATTCCAACATGTCCAGGGACCCATAAAACAAAAAAACTGTAATGTGGAATAGATCTTAACAAGACAATAATTTTATTGACCAGAAAATGAGAAGTATTTCCTGACTTCAAAGCATGTAGAACTGAGAGAGAATCACAACAGATGAGAAACTTACGATGTGTAGAATTCGCAGAAACAAAATAAATTGCCTTGTAAAGGGCATACAGTTCAGCTGTAAATACTGAGCAATGAGGTGGCAACTTATAACCCATCAAGGTACCTTCAAAACTAAAGGCACAACCTACTCCAGTTGGAGACTTTGAACCATCAGTAAAAAGAACCTTGTAACCTAAATCTAGATATGATTCTTTCAATGAAAGAAACTCTCACTGAAAATTATTAGCACAGGTTATAGATTTCAAAGCAGAAGACAATCTAAGGTCATAAATGATATCTACTGGAACCCAATTTGTAATTAGTGATAGGGAACTTGTAGCAATATCTTCTAAAGAATGGCTCATTTTAGTCAATCCATCTTGAAACTGGCCAAAGAAGGGAAGTGGGTGGGGTTACAACCTGTAAAACTGGTAAATATGGAAATCTAGAAAGAAAGGCCGGACAGGATACTCATATGACAACACTTTGGCACCATAGTTGATACCCAGCTACTGATGACGGAGGCTTAGAGGAAGGAGAAAGGCCTCTTCATTTAAGGTGTCAACTCTGGTGCATTTGAGGGCTCCAATAGCCAGACGAATAGCCCTATACTGAAGTCTGTCTAATTTTACAAGTAGTGATGGGGATGCTGTATCATAGAGAAATGAAGCATAATCTAATTTGGACTGGATGAGAGATTTGTAAAGCTGTAATAGAGTCTTCCTTTTAGAGCCCCATGTTCTATTAGACAAATACCGCATGATATTAAAGGCACCCTCACAACGGTCCACAAGGGAAGCAATATGGGGATTCCAAGTCAAAGTTCTGTCAAATGTAATACCTAGAAATTTATGAGAGGAGGCAAAAGGAATCTGACTTGTCAGCAAGACAAGAGGTTGAATGAGTTGAGGGGGAACTGGCCACTTACTAAAAATGACACATGAAGACTTGGCAGGAGAAAAGTGCAAGCCATTATTTTATGACCAATCAGTAATCCTGTGGAGTGTGTTTTGCATAATGGCCTTTGCAACATGAATGTCAACATGGGTTACCCACAATGCCCCATCATCTGCATACAGAGAATAGTTAAGAGCAGGGTCCATAACCTGAAATAAGTCATTAATCATGACATTAAATAAAAGGGGGCTGATGATACTACCTTGTGGAACTCCAGCATCCAAATGATAAACATCTGAGAGAGGATCCAAATGATACTCGTATGCGTCTATGCTGCAAAAAGTTTTGGATAAACATGGGTAGACTGCCCTGCAACCCTAAATGATACAACTTAAGAGAGTAAACCATAGTGCCAGAGAGTATCATAGGCCTTCTCAATGTCAAGAAATACTGCTAAAACATACTCATTTCTAAGAAAAGACTCTGATTGATCCCTCAAGCCTCACCAGGTTGTCCATCGTAGAAAAGTGAGGGCGAAAACCACTTTGAAAACTGTCTAGTTTGAAAAATAGAACAGAGTAAAGACAATGTAACACCATCCTTTCAAGTACTTTACCCAGACAGCTAGTCAAAGCTATGGGGCGATATGAGTTCGCAGCAGTATGAGCTTTGCCACACTTATGGATGGGCACCAGCAAAGCAGAAGTCCAAACATGTGGAAAAGAGCATGACATCCAAACCTTGTTATAAAAGGCCAATAATCTTTGCCTGTTAGAAAATGAGAGATTGGTGAGGAAGGGGTACACTATCATACCCTCGCCAGGGGAGGTATTTTTTAGCTTAGAGAGGACCCTATCCAATTCCAGCAGCATAAAAAGACTATTATAATGGAGTGCCACATTTGTAGAAAAATCAATAGGGATGAGTTCAGCTTTTGCTGCTCTAGAAAGGAACTGTGCCGTATAATGAGATTTACTACTAATAGATGCAAAGTATGCAGTTAAAGAGTTACCAACTAGCTGGGGCTGGAAAATGACTACTGCCATCCCGCAAAACAATAGGATGTGCAGGAGGTTTTCTCTCCAGTCTTTTAATTTTATTCCAGACCACACTCTCAGTTGTCTGATGAGAGGTAGAACTGACAAAGGCATGCCAAGAAGAACATTTGGATAATCTAACTGTACGCTGAGCAATTGTTCTAGCCTTTTTGTATAGGATATATGTCTGTAAAACAGGATTTTATTTAAATAACTTATAAGCCATCTTTCTTACTCTAACAGCCCACTAGCACAAATCATTCCACCACACTGCATGATATTTAGTATTAAACGTGCTGGAAGTGAGTGAAATGTTCTTGAGCTGCATGGTGAATTGTGCAAGTTAAAGTATGTCAGTCTTCATCCACGGTGGTTAGGGTGCATCAAACGCCCTTAGGTTCTTGGATTTTAATGTCTATTCTCTCAAATGTTACACTTGTTGCTAGAAGTGTGTATGCCAAAAATTAATTAAATCGGAGGTGGTCCTGGGTGGCCACCGGTCACTTTTATATTTTCGTGGCAATTTTCGGGGGCCGCGCTATGTAAAAATATCTATTTTTTTTATTTACCAACCAGTTGACTACTTACATTGTTTCTTTTAATATAGAGTTGCTAAGGGGTGATTTACATAACATTTGAGAGAATAGACATTAAAATCCAAGAACCTAAGGGCATTTGATGCATCCTAAAGGGGTGATTTACATAAAACATGTACCATAAACGAAACTTCACTTATAGTCTAATAATATCCTTTATTGTCTTTCAGAAACAATGGAAGCTGTAACAATGGAAGCTAAGAAGACCAGATTAGCAAGTGCCATTTTTGGTCTTGGCAATGCTCTTACAGAAGATGGTACATTGACAGGAGTCCGCCTCCCAACTTGCCGGCAGGTTCTTCGATGCGTGATGTGGCACATCCAGAAAGAAATATGTGAAGGCAAACAAACACAGCCACTCAAATGGAAATCTGCCAGCATAGTCCTTATCCAGCTGAAAACATTCTACACTAAAGCAAATATTCCTATGCTTTCAGACCATCAATGCTGCAAACTAATACTTGACCTTCTTAATGACAATAACAAATTGCGTCAAATACCTGTTTCTCGCAGAGAATCTCCAAACACTTTGGCTAAGTTGCAATCCATGAATGAACGTCTTGATAAGACCTTTGGTGTATGGACAAAAGATGCAATGACAAACATTAAGAATGAGGAAGATAGAGCATTTTTAGAGTCAATGAAATCTGACAGAGTAGCCTCATTTGGTAGTGTTGACAAGAAGAAAGCTGATAAAGATCGTAGAAAAGAAAAACGCATCTTAGCGGAAGCTTCAAGACGAGAACGTCATGAATCATCCAGTGTACAAGAGATGAAAAGTTCTGTATGCTCTGATGATAGTGCCTCTGCAGATAGCTTGGAAGAAACTGAAGAAGAGGCGATTCCAGAGCTTCAAAGGAAGCGTAGTCACCACAGATCAACATATGCAGGTACGTCTGCCTTTATTCCTCATGATATTCTGAAAAGGCCTTCAGTCGTGTCTGTTGCTACTCGACTAAACATAACTCCTGTTCAACAGGCTGTGCTCACCAAAGCTGTAATTCAAGAGGCAGGAGGTGATCCACGTCATGTGGCCAAGTTGTATTCAACTGCTGATAAGGCTCAACGATCAATAACAAGTGCTATCGCCAAAGATATTCGAGAAAATTGGATCACCCCAACAGCTGCAACACTTCACTGGGATGGCAAGCAGATGCATACGCTCACAAACAAGAATGGCAAGGAAGAAAGATTGCCAGTGTTGGTTGGGAATGCCACTGATGTAAAGCTACTGGGAGTGGCTAGATATCCTCGTGGAAGTGATATGTCATCAGGTGACATCATTGCCGAGCACACTTACACGTTTCTACATTCATGGAAGTGCAAACAGTCAGTTGTCAACTTATGTTTTGACACAACAGCATCAAACACTGGACACGTTACAGCTGCCTGTGTTACCATTCAATCAAAACTGGACCATGCTCTTCTGTGGTGTGCATGTCGCCATCATGTTGGAGAGGTAATCCTGGATCATGTGTTTGATGCTCTCAAAATTGAGACATCAAAGTCTCCAGAAGCATCTTTGTTCCAAAGATTCCAGAAGAATTGGGAACGCATATCGCATGCAAAGGATGAAAGTTTAACCAAAATTGACATTTCAATGTACAATGACGATGCACAACAACTGCTTTTATCCTGCAAAAACAAGGTTTTAAGCACAATCCGCACAAGCACTTCATACTGTAGGGAAGACTACAAGGAAATGGCACAACTCTGCCAGGTAGTCCTCGATGATGATGTCACAAAACAAGGAACACTCCACAGACCTGGGGCCATGCATAAAGCAAGGTGGATGTCAAAGATTCTTTATTCCATCAAAATATGCCTACTTGAAGAGCAAATTTCTGTACTACCTCGAGGAACTGTAACAACACAACATCAACAGGAAAAACTGAAGGAGTTTGTTGTTTTTGTTGTTTATATTTATTGTGATTGGTGGCTCATATGTCAGTCTGCTTCAAATGCCCCATGGTTTGATTTGTGCTTATACAAGACTCTGCTCAACTATAAAGCTGTCAACTCAATCATTTCAGTCAGCGCTGTGAAAGCCTTTGATAGACATTTGTGGTATTTAACCCCAGAACTGGTTGTTTTGGCACTGTTCAGCAATGCAGTACCTCAAAAGGAACGTCGTGCCCTTGCAGATGTGTTACTGGCCATACAACCAGATGAAATGCCAAGCACTCCAAAACACCACTACGGTTCTGGATATGGCAAACAGTCATTTCCAAAAATTACAGAAGTGACAACCCTGGCTGATCTTGTGAACGAGGACTCGTGGTTTACAGTGAGCCTTCTTCACTTGGATATGACCTTCCTAACAGAGGATGTTGACAATTGGCAGAACAATGACCACTTCAAGGCAGCCAAGTCCATTGTGGATGGGTTAAATGTTGTGAATGACCCTGCGGAGAGAGCAGTAAAGCTCACAACTGATTTTGTCTCAGCTGCAAGAGGAGAAGACCACTTCCAAAATCTTCTTCAAGTGGTTGAATATGACCGCAAAGCGAGGCCAAATTTGCGGAAATGAGCAAAGTTGGAGTAGTGACATTGGCATTGTGTTTTATACATTTTCAACTTTCAATCAATGTAAGTATAGTAATACCGAATATTTGTATATTAGTATTATAAGTAATACCGAATATTTGGTGCATCACTACTAAATATATAAAAGTGGCCGGTGGCCACCCAGGACCACCTCCGATTTGATTTATTTTTTGCATACATACTTCTACCAACAAGTGTAACATTTGAGGGAATAGACATTAAAATCCAACAACTTTTTGAAAATCATGGGGCGTTTAATGCACCCTAACGGTGGTAGTATCTCCAAGATCTGGCAAAATCAATACAGCATGAAAGTTATGCAGACCTTTCTCTGTTAGTTTCCATAGGGAGCGTTTTGAGCCCACAGACAGTAGCTGAGATGTGAGAAGAATGGGGAAATGATCAGACTCATAAGGATCACTCAAAACTTCCCAACCAAATACATGAGACAAGTCCATAGTAGAAAGTGATAGATCTAAATGCAAGGACCCACTGAAACTATGGAGGAATGTAGGGGAACCATCATTAAATAGAGAGAGATTATTGGCATCTATGAAGTCTGCAATGGTGGAGCCCCGCTGGTTACTGGAAGGGGAACCCCATAGGGGGTGATGACCATTGAAGTCTCCTATTAGAAAGAAAGGGGTAGGAAGTAAATGAAGCAATCTGTGTAATATAGCTGTAGAGAGGGGAGGACCCAGAGAAAAATATACAGTACAAACCGTAACAGCAAAAGAGAAAGTATGGATTGTTGCTGCAACTGCTTCAATATCAAGAAGAACTGGAGTAAAAGGAAGGGAGCTGTGAATCCCCAGTAAGACACCACCCCCATGGGGACCCCTGTCTTTCTGGAGCAAACTGTAACCTTTGACACCTGCAGAATGGGATAAATCCAGCCAAGTTTCTTGTAAAGCAAAGATGAGAGGGGTATACCGTGACAGTAACTGCTGTATAAAAGGCAATTGTCTCCTATAACTCCTTACATTCCACTGGAAGATGGATAAAGCCATGATGTAAAATGATTAGGGGAAGCAAAAGCAAATAGTCTATATGAACATTAGTCTGTGCTATTAAATAATATCCGGAAGCCATCCCTAGGATCAACTGCAATCTTTTGAAAACCATTCTTTGCAAAGAATTGTGACTTTTCTGAGCCATAGTCTGTGGAGCTATATTTTTAGCCATGAGTGACTTAAACTCTAATAAGCACCTCCAAAGTAAGGTATCTACAAGAGGGGCCACAGGATGAGCTATCCCAGTAAGTCTGCCTTTTGACCTAGGATGATCACTAATAGAATCAAGTTTTCCTTTTAATCCAGCACTACCTGTACTATGAAGTAGTTCTATTATCTGGTGACAAAGCAGAGTCTGAGGAGGGTTGGTCAAAATCAAGGAATGAACATTGTGTACCACAAGACTTGGTTTCTGTGGGCTGGGAATTAGACATAGAACCAGAAGCTGTTACTGGCAATCCAGAAGTCTGTATCTTACTCGAAGGTGGAGACCCTCGAGCCACCTCAACATAAGAGACAGACTGAGATGACCATGGACCCATCTTAGCAACATATAACTTACGGGCTTCAGTAAATGTAACATGATTATCCACCTTTACCTTGACAATCTCTTTCTCACGTATCCAATGGCTACAAACTCTAGAAGAACCTAAATGTGATCCCTTACAATTAACACAGGTATATAAAGCCAAGTCTTTCTGACAAGATCAAGTGTCATGAAACTCAGCACAAGAAATTTTATTTGTGCAATTACGCACACCATGTCCAAAATGGAGGCAATGGAAACACTGCAAGGGGTTTGGATAATAAGGGTCAACATGGTACCGGAGATAGCCACAGTGAATATATTCAGGACGAGTGGCACCCCCAAAAGGAAGGACTAAAAGGCTAGTAGGAGTTTTATCACCACCCTTGTTTAGTCGTCAAATGCCAATTACATTCTCCAATTTCATTTCTAGTAATAGATCTGTGCTCATGTGAAACAATTCTGGAGCATAAATGAGACCCTGAGTAGTATTCAGATTTTTCGCAATTGAGACTTCTACTGGCACATTATTAAGAAAAGTAGTTGCATTCAAAAGAGCCCTAGTTTGAGCTGCATTGAAAGTATGGATTAGCAAGGGTTTAGACGGGTGAGGGTTGTAGAGCCTTTACTCTCCACATACAAGTAAGACACATGATCAGGAGTCAAAGTAGGTTGAGAAATCTTAGTAGTAGGCAATGAGGAGTCACTTGTAGAACCTGAGGACGCATCTCCCTGACCAAGAGACACGAGCCCCGTAGGAAAATCTCGAACAGCTTTCTCTGTCTGACTGATAACTTCACTCAAATCCATTAGGTCCCCATCAAGTGCTGCTGAGCTATTTTGGTCATGCTGATTTTTACGCTTTTTGCTAGCAGAAGTACAGTTTTTCAACTTATCACCCATGCCTAACCCGCGCAGAGAAAAGTTGGGCCTAGGCCAAAAGCCTAAGCCCAACCAACCTCACAATAGAAAAACAGGCAAAGCCTGACAATGAAGAAGCCCAACACACCACAAATAGTGCAAATTGGCAAAAGCTAGTGATAATCGAGAGCTAATCAGTAATAAGAAATAAAACAAACGTAATAATATCAATACTAGATAGCAAGTCAATTCACTGGATCACAGCTAACATGTCCGATCAACATCAAAGTCAAACTCTAATCTTCTTATGTTCTTCATTAACCGAAAAACTACCCAGTGTTTATCTCTTTCCTCGGTTAAAATTTTGCCAATCTCCGTCATTCTCCAGGTTTTATGGGGAGACATCTCGTGGTGACATTTGGAAACATGGTCAAATCAACCAATTAAATCTGGTTTTTGTTTCATGTGACCTTATCCAACCAATCAGAGACGTGCATTTTGAATCTCCCATAATGCATACTCATTTTAAAATGCTCCTTCAGTTCGCTTTGGCTTGTGAAGGTTGTGGTTTGGATTACTATCAGTTAATACAAGATATAGGTTAGGTTAGGTAAAATGCATTTTTCTGGTGTTTTTTAGTGTTTAAATTTAGGGTTAATATTCGTTTTAATGCTCCCTTCATTTTCGATAGAGAGAGACATTCTATGATAATTTAACATATAAATTCGTATTCAGGACACCTTGAAACCTCAGGTTGCTATTTAAGGTAAGAAATTGTGAAAAAATGTGGGTTAGGTTAAGTTAAGTTAAATAAAACACATTTTTCTGGTGTTTTTTAGTATTTTTTTGTTTAAATTTTGCCTTCATTTCTTTGGAATATGAGCGTTTTTTAGAAATTTTAAAATTTAAAATTGGTAATTTTTTACTATCAGTCCAGTCTCTTCAATTCCCATAATTTATAGATCAATGGATTCGTTATTACACCAGGAATGCGATTTGGATAGTCTCAAGTGAGGGAACTGGCCCAAAACTAAGTTAGGACACGAAGTTTGTTTTGGGGTATAAATATGAAAAAATACCCTAAAATGCGGGTAATTCCTTCAGTAGAGACTATCTAGGGCGCATTCGCGATGTAAAAACGAATCCATTGATATATAAATTATGGAAATTGTAGAAACAACCAACATAAGTGACTTAAAAGGTATATATATATATATATATATATATATATATATATATATATACATTTATATATATGTAGTAAAACGAACATTGTATATATTCACTGTATATATTATATACAGTGCCCGCGAAAAGTATCCGATCACTCAAGAAAATACAATATTTTCCCTTGATATTCAGAGACACGTAATTCACTTTCTATTTGTTCTAGCGACATCTGGTAACTTTGAGGTTGCTCGCTGATATGAGAGCTATCCAACACATTCTCAAATTAGTGTTCTGGTAGCCTTCGTTGCGGGTGGCTGTGTCTCAAATTTGTCAGATTTCACTGTTTGTATAAATTTCTTGATTTTTTTTTTTTTTTTTTTTTTTTTTTTACAGAAAGTGGTGTAAATAAAATTTATATATAATGTGTGCTAAAAAACAACTTAAGAGTGATTGTCGAGGTGCTATTGTTGCTTTGCATGCATGTGGGAAATCACAGAGACAGATAGCTAAGGAATTAAACATATCCCAAAGTACCGTTAATTTATGGGTTTCACGGGCTAAGAACAATGGTGGCCTAACCACGCCAGTCCCTAAAAAACGATCTGGCAGACCGAGAAAAATAAATTCGCGAACAGACAAACTTATGAAACGTTTAGTATTGAAAAACCCAACAATAACTGCGAAAGAAATAAAATTTAATATGAATAATTTGTTATCTGGTGTTTCTGAACGAACTATCCAGGAGCGGCTCCAAAAAGAACTCGGATTACCATCTCGCCATGCTGCTAAGAAACCGTTCATTAATGAAAAAATGCGTAAAAAACGTGTCGCATTTTGTAAAAAATACATTCATTGGACTGTTGATGACTGGAAGGTGGTTTTATTTAGCGATGAGTCAACATTTTTGACATTCAGAAGTTGTCCAAAAAAGGTTCGCCGGCCTATTGGCTCAAATAGGATGGACCCTAAATACACCCTAAAGACAATGAAACACCCTCCAAGTGTGATGGTTTGGGGTTGTTTCGGTTACTATGGGCGTGGAAACTTATATTTTCTTCCGAAGAACACAACTATGAATGGTGCACAGTATTTAGCAATGCTACAGGATAAACTTCCAATGGCAATGGCAATCCAAAGGACAAAAACATACATGCATGATGGTGCACCATGTCACAGGGCCAAAATAGTGACAAAATGGATTACTGACAATAAATTTGATATTTTGGATTGGCCTGGTAATAGTCCAGATCTCAATCCGATAGAAAATCTGTGGCTAATAATAAAAAATAAGGTTGAATGCCACGACACTGGCTCAGTCAAAAAATTATAAGAGGCCATCAAAAAGGTATGGTGCAAGGAAATATCAGTGGAAGTTTGTCAAAACTTGATTAAATCCATGCCAAAACGTCTAGAACAAGTCATCCAAACCAAAGGACAGATGACAAAATACTAATATAAGGTTAGTATACATTTAAACATTGTTTTTTATGTAAAAAATACAAATTTCAAGGGTGATCGGATACTTTTCGCGGGCACTGTATACCGTAAAACTATACTAACCTAACCTAATTTCAGGTACTACTCTTACCTATGGCAACAAAATGCTTTTCTGTTTTTTATCGAACACACACTTATTACCACAAACAATATCTTCCTTGTTTTTCTTAGGGCAAATAAATTCTTTTAGCAATACACCGTGTTCTACATAAAAATTAAATGCAGCCTCTTCATCATCAAAAAATTTGCATGAAGTTAAACACAGTGAATAATTACAACCGTCGCAAACCGACGCCATCGTGACACTAAAATCTTATGAGTAAGTCAAACCACCCAATTTTGTTAGCGGTACCTTCCTAACCTTTGTGGGGTCAGCCATTTTATCACTCCCAAAAACATGATCCGCGATTTTATCGCTCAAAAAAATAATTTCTTAACATTAATTTTATAGCTTTAATCGGCATTTGCCTTCATATTGTACTTAATAAAAGTTGTTTAAAAAAATGTAGAAAGTCTTATGGTAAACTTTATTTTCAGTTTCCAGAGACCGGACTGATAGTAAAAAATTACCTTAAAATTTCTAAAAAATGGCTCATTTCCCAAAGAAACGAAGTTCAGATCTGAACAAATCACGGTTAATATTCGTTTTAATGCTTTGTTCGTTTTTGATAGGAGACATTCTATGACAATTTAACATATAAATTCGTATTCAGGACACCTTGAAACCTCAGGGAAACTGATAAAAATCAAGGAAATATAATAATTATTTTTTATGGAAAAAAATTATAGGCCATTGACCGAATATTTAGCTCTTAACGCTGTTAAAATTTTAACGATCCTCATCCTCTCCAATTTTATGGGGAGACATCTCGTGGCAAAATTAGGAAACATAGGTCAAAACAGCCAATTATATCTGGTTTTTGTTTCACGTGACCTTATCCGACCAATCAGAGACGTACATTTTGAATCTCTCGTAATTTCAAAAATGCTTTTTCAGTCTGGTTTTCATTATGGTTTGCGGAGGTTGTGATTTGGATTACTATCAATTAATACAAGATATTTATAAGAAAGAAGCCAGTGCTGAAGCTTTCTTTACGAGTCACAGTGTTTTACCTAGTCGTGTTATTTGTCTGCAGTGTGGTCATGAGTGTAATTATAGAGAAGTTGCTGATCAATATCATTGCACAAGATTGATCCAGCAACATATTAGGCCTGGGACTACAATCTATTCCAACGAGTGGCGTGCGTATTCTCAACTCGGAAATCTAGGCTACATTCACCGGACAGTCAACCATTCACAGCGGTTCGGTTCGTGGAAGACACCATTCACATTCAAAATATTGAGCATTGTTGGAAAGACGTGAAGAGCTGGATATTACGGTCTGGCAACAAAATCCAATCCTATTTAAAGTATCTTGCATGGTACTTGTTTAACTGTGAATATCCCTCTCAACAACGTCTCCCAAATTCATGTTGGTCGCCGGGGATTTGTATAAACACCCCAACGGTGCTATTTAAGGTAAGAAATTGCGAAAAAACGCGGGTTGGGTTAGGTTAGGTCAGGTCAGGTCAGGTCTGGTCTGAACCAACACACATTTTTCTGGTGTTTTTTGGTGCGATTTGCTCAAATCTGAATTTCGTTTCTTTGGGAAATGAGCCGTTTTTGAGAAATTTTCAATTTTAAAATTTCTCAAAAACGGCTCATTTCCCAAAGAAAAGAAGTTCAGATTCGAACAAATCACACCAAAAAACACCAGAAAAATGTGTTTTGGTTCAGAAAGGAGAAAAAGCACTAAAACGAATAATTACCCAAATCACACCAAAAAACACCAGAAAAATGTGTTTTGGTCCAGAAAGGAGAGGGAGCACTAAAACGAATAATTACCGTTTTAATATATAACCTAACTTAACCCAACCTAAAATTCTAAAATTCCTCAAAAGCCTGTAATGTACTCTCGAAAAAAAATACCAGGAATTGTACAAAGCGAGCACAATCTCCTTGTTCCGAAATCGAAATTGCCTCCTGATATAACCCAACAACTTCTGGGCTTTCTTTTCCACCTCTACGCACTGTTTGGTAAACTTAACTTGTAAAGGTAAACTTAAGGTCGCTGCTAATTAGCACACCCAAGTCCTTCTCCAAATCAGTGCCCTCGATATTACTCCCCAACAGAGCCGGATTTAGACGTGTGGAGGCCCCCCTACCTTAGGGGAAGACATAATTGAAGTCATCCATAAGATTCATAATATAATTAACATACATACACTTTCAAAACATCGTGCACTCTTGTGTCTGTCCATTCCACTCATTTCTGCAAAAAATGAAAGCCTCGGGTTACTCGGGTATTCCATTATAGTGAGAGTAGGCCTAAAAGAGTAATAAAAACAAAATAATAATTAGTACACAACAAATAGTAATTGGTAAAAGTTTATGTACTACAGTGGTATTGGATGTGCGTGTTTTTTTGTTGATCATCTATCGGGTTTTTCTAGTTTCGGGTTTTTTCTATTTTGATAATGGCTTGTCAATATGTGGAGGCCCCCAAGATGTGGAGGCCCATGGGCAGCTGCCCACTTTGCCCACTCCTAAATCCGGCCCTGCTCCCCAACATGGAGTGGTCCGACTTGGGATTGGCATAGCCAATGTGCATGACCAAATTGACCATAGTCGTATGCAATGGCACCTTACTTGGGGGGGAAGGCGGCGGAAAATTTTGCTCTGAAAATTTTCAGGGTGCCCTGGCTTTCGCATAAGCACCCTGTGTAGCATAAAATAACACAAAGGTTATAAAATTTTGCTACAATATTTCTAAATGACAAGCAAACCTACGGCATTGCAGTTGATATAGAATTCAGTAAGTCCTCAACTTACGTTTTAATCATTAACAACAAGTATAGTAGCAAGTAATTAATTCACCTCAAGAAGTAAAAAAAAAGCTGATAAATATTTACTATTACACCGGTCTCCGGTAGAAAGTTTTGAAAGCTGGTTTTCAATGTTTTTCAATGTGCTGAATTAAAAAATGATACTCATTTCCGTCGCAAATGATTTGTTAAAGAGTTATTAAAGCTTAAAGCTTTTAAAACTTTCCACCCTTTTTTACCCTTTTTTACCTGGGGGACCCCCAGTGGGAACCGGGAGTTTTTGGGTGGAGAGAATCACAAAAACGAGTGGTTTCCGACCAGGGCCGGACTTTCACCTGCTGAGGCCCTAAGCTATATGAAATTTGAGGCCCTTCTCTAAAAAAATTCGGGTAAAAAAATTTAAAATAATGTCATTATTACTATAATTATTATTTTTTATATTAATGTTAATGATAAAGAAAAAATAATATATATATATATATATATATATATATATATATATATATATATATATATATATATAATTTTTGATGAATTAGTGTTAAAGAATAAAAACTAATGATAAAATAAAAATATATTTAAAAAAATGAGGCCCCCGAGGGTGTGTGGCCCTAAGCTATAGCTTATTTAGCTTATAGGTAAGTCCGGCACTGTTTCCGACGATTCTGAAAGTCAGATTAATACAAAACACATCAAAAACCATAGGAAAAACATAAATTTCACCTTCAAAAATTGACCGAACTTAAAACAACCTAAGGAAACCCAACCTAAGCAAACCTAGCCTAACTTAACCTAACCTAACCCCTAACGTTATCCAAAACTGATTCAAATTAAAATCAGTGGAAGCACCATTTTTTACCCTTTTCCCGTTAGAGAGTTTAAGCTTCAATAACTCTTTAACAAATCATTTGCGACGGAAATGAATATAATTTTTTAATTCAGCACATTGAAAAACATTGAATACCAGCTTTTAAAACTTTCTACCGGAGACCGGTGTAATAGTAAAGAAATACCAAAAACCAAAGGAATGTCAGGAAAAATCTACCCTGAAAATGTTCAATTCCTCAGTCCTGGGGAGGGCTGCCCCCCAGACCCCCCGTCTCATATGCCTATGTGCATGACCTTGCATTTACTCAAGTTAAAAACGGCATTTGCCATTTTTCGGAGAACTCTCCTATCCTACGTAGGTCCGTACGCACTCAGCCTCACTACGCAGTTCCTCGATCGCTTCGGGCGTCCCAACACTGGCCCCAAGCTTGGTGTCATCAGCGAATTTGGCGATCCTACTGACGATGCCAGTGTCGATATCATTTATGTAAAATGTAAATGATAAAAAACAGTGGGCCCCAAACAGAACCCTAAGGAACCCTGCTAGTGATCGAGGCCCAACCCGACGTAGCCCCTTTAATTACAACCCTTTGCCGCCTATTCTTCAGCCAGTTTTCAATCCACCTACCTACTTCCCCACCGATACCCAACGCGCGCACTTTGGCCATTAGCCAGCGGTGAGGTACCTTATCAAAGGCTTTCTGAAAGTCGAGATAAAGTATATCAATCGCCCTACTCTTATCGTACTCACTCCACATGACGTGGAAAAACTCGAACAGGTTGGTGAGACACGACCTATGCCGTCTAAACCCATGTTGGGAGTCCCCAAGCAGCTTGTCGGAATCCAAATGGTCAACGATCCCATCCGCTATTATCCACTCTAATAATTTACCTCCAACCGAAGTGAGACTAATGGGACGATAGTTCCCTGGACTTTCGTGATCCCCTTTCTTAAAGATAGGGGTCACGTTGGCTTCCCTCCAGTCACCAGGCACCTGGCCCGTCTCCAACGAGTTGTTGAAGACTGTAGCCAGGTGGAGAGGCACCTAGTCGCGCACTTCCCGCAAGACTCTGGGGAGGAACTGGTCTGGCCCAGGAACCTTAAACACGCTCCGTTTGTCTATTCTATCGGCAACGACTGTCCAGGCCAGCACCGTCGTGCCTGATGCCTGGCTCGGGGATGACGCGGGTGTCCTTCATGGTGAACGCTCCCACAAAGTACTCATTCAGCACATTAGCGATGTCCGCGTCGGACGTCCGCAGCGCGCCGCTGAGGTCCTTTAATGGGCGTATCATGCTTCTAATGGGCTTTCTACTGTTAACATAACTGAAGAACTCCTTAGGGTTCCCCTTGCAGAGGCTTGCCAAGTTGCCACCCGGAGTTCTTCATTACGTTTGGCTAGCCTAACCTTCGCCTTCACTTCCCTACAAAGGGGGACATGGACATACACCTCACTGTTCTCGTGGGAACAATTGGCCTTCGCCCTCCTAGATGCAGCTTTCCTATTTCGGATAGCCGAAGCGAAGTCCCGACTGAACCACTTAGGCTGCGTTGAAGCAGGGGTGACCAGTTTTGAGGGTATGGCAGCAGACTGCAGCACCATAAACTGGCCCCCGGAATGCATTCTACACTCCCTCAACATCGCCGCCGACCTCTAACTCCATCTCACCTACGCTATCCCGGAGGCTAACAAAGTCCACCCGCCGTAGATCGAGCTTACTGCCTCTCGAGTTACTACGCTTCACCCGAGGGACGCAGACGCAGAACCTAATCAGACCGTGATCACTCCCGCCCAACGATTCGTCAACGGTGAGGCCAGTGACGAGGTTGTCTTCTGTCGTGAATACTAAGTCTAGAACGCTTTCACCTCGTGTAGGCACATTGACCCACTGAATCAGGAAGTTCTCATCAGCAAAGTCAACTAACCTCCTCCCTTCGGCATCAGCAGTCCTGTCTTCCCAGTTTATGCCGCGACAGTTGAAGTCTCCTAAAACTACACACACCCTGTCCCCTAGCAGGCTACGGAGTTCGGTGTACAGGGTTGTATCCTCCTCGAGGAGGAGATGCGAGGTCTGTACACCAAGATTAATCTATAGTTCGTCCCTCCTTGGTTCAGATCGAAGCCAAGCAGCTCCCGTTCCGACCTGAAATGGCAGTCAACCGGACTCAACGTGTCCCTGACGTATATTAGTACCCCTCCCTCCTCCCCACGGGTGCAGTCCTTGTGAAACATTCTATACCCGGGAATCTCGAATTCCCCAACGTAGTCCATCCGATCAGTATGAATCCAGGACTCGGTGATAGCAACGATATCCTGGTATTCTGATGCTAAGAGCGCCCGTAGCTCGCAAAACTTATTCCTAATCGACCTAGCATTAAAAAGCACTGCACAGAGGGAGCCTTCCCTATTTTGACCAACCCTTAGCACGAACCGTTACCCGAACAGCCAGGGCTGTAGGGAGTTGAAGAGCCCCTCACCAACGAGGGGGCAACTTCCGCAGAAGTCCGAGCCCCCTCCAACGGGGAAGGAGGGTCACCCACCTGTACCCTTCAGTTGAAGTTACGTCCGCCAGCGGCTCAAGATCATCTCTCCCCGGTGGGGGCCCATCATCAATCCCCGGACTTGACCTCATCATACGGTATAGGTGCCGGTCGGGCAGCGTGCCCAGCACACCTTTACCCTTGTCATTGAGGTGGTCTCGAGCTCTGTCCAGTCCTTCACTGGACCACCTTTCTAGGGCAGCTATCCTATTACTAAGCTCCGGGGTGGAGGGCGTAGCCACAGCAGCAACAGCCGTGCCTCCAACAGCCAATCTGGATGACTCGAGCCGCCGGACACTCTCCTCTAGCTTCTCGTACAACTGCATGAGTTCGCAAAAGCGGCACATGCTGGAGTGGTTGATCTTTTCGAAGCTTGGGGGCTAAACACCCTCCCCCTTGCTTGCATACCCCTCCCCCATGGGTGCCAATCCCCCTCCTCCCCATTTGCAACATTTGATCAACATTGCATTGCAATTGCACTCCCCCATTTTGCGGGCATATTACTGGAGTTGGTCACAGAGTGGACAGAACTCTGAGTTACATCCAGTAACGATTATGTGAAATATTTTATGACATGAATTTGTTTCAAAATATCTTGCTCCCAAATAATGACAATGGAAAGTATCCTAAAAATTGTAACACTTTATTTAGTAATAACAGATATCCTGGTACAAAACAAACAAACCTTTTTAACCAAGTATCTTGACCCTCACCCTCTTTTTTCTCCGTTGGGCTCCTCCGACCACAATGTTATATCTGTTTCCTGTCCCATCGTTCCAATTCGGTCTTTCGATTCTCCGAAGAGGAGACGCCTTTGGCACTTTGGCGCCGCTGACTGGGAGGCCCTTAGGCAGTACTTTTCTGATTTGCCATGGAATGATTACTGCTTCGTGGCCGTGGCTCTTCGAAGTGTGCTGAGCCTTGGGCATGGAGGCGTACATTCCATATTCTATTCCGACAACTAATGCAAAATAAAACCCTTGGTTTAACTTTAATTGTTTTAATGCCATCGGCAACAGAGAGGGGGCTTTGAAAAGGTACCGTCGCCATTCAACTCCTGACTGACTTAGCTTCTATTTCTGTCTGGAATCATGCAAAATCTTTTTTTCGACTTGCCAAAAAATCCTTCATCAGACAAAACATGAAAACCTATTCAATTTTAATTCTTCTCATTCTTTCTAGCATCTAGCTAAGAACTTCTCCAACAACTTTACTTCCTCTTCTTTCCCTCCTCTTTTCCATTCCGACGGCTCAGTTGCCGTCTCTTTTCCTAACAAAGCTGACGTCTTCGCTCTAGCTTTCGCCTCCAACTGAACCCTGGACAATTCGGGTGCTGTTCCTCCCTCTGACTTTATTATGTCAGAAATTAGAATATCTTCCAAAGATGTTCCTCCTGTCCTATCTGGGTTCAACTCTAGAAAGGCGTACGGTCCTGATGGTGCTCTTCCTGGTGTTCTCAAAAACTGTGTTTCTGTGTTGACACCCTGCCTATACAAACTCTTTCATCTTTGTCTTTCATCCGTTACTTTTCCTTCCTGCTGAAAATTCGCTTTTATTCAGCCTGTCCCAAAGTAGGGCGACCGCTCTCAACCCTCCAACTATCGTCCAATTGCTTCGATTTTTTGCTTTTCTAAAGTTTTTTTAATCTATCCTTAATAGGAAGATTCTTAAACACTTCACTTCTCACCATCTTTCATATCGTCAGTATGGATTCCGTAAGGGACGCTCAACTGGTGATCTTCTTGTACATCTCTCTGATTCTTCGTCATCCTCCTTTCGGGATTTCGGTGAAACCTTTGCTACTGCACTAGACATATCAAGCGCTTTTGATAGAGTCTGGTACAAATCTTTAATTTCCAAACTGCCCTCCTTTGATTTTTATCCTTCTATCTGTACTTCCCTCTATAATTTCTTTTCTGCCCGATCTATAGCTACGGTTGTAGATGGCCACTGTTCTTCTCCTAAAGTTATTAAGAGTGGTGTTTCTCAGGGTTCTGTCCTGTCACCCACTCTTTTCCTTTTATTTATTAATGATCTAGTATGAATGATCTAGTAAGGAAATTTGGTATGTGTTCAGAATCAGTTAAAATTTATCTGTTTAGAACTTACTGTACTACATTATATACATCCCATCTGTGGTGAAACTATACAAAAACTGCTATGAATAAACTCTCCGTTGCTTATAATATTTTTCGTGTGCTATGTAGGGAACCAAAACGGTGCAGTGCCAATTGTATGTTTACTACGCGTAACCTACCTACCTACCTATCAGTTACTTCTGAAAAACCGTAACGGAGTTACCGTTACCGTTACTGATCCATGAAAGTAATTCGTTACCGTTATCGTTACTTTTGATAATAATATCTGTAATAATTAAAAATAGGTACTTCCATTCAACATTGCGTTTATTCTTTATTTTATTAACTTACAACATTGAACACTGTAAATTGAAAAAACGTCATAAAACAGAACAAAATTAAATGCTTCAATGCTACAAAAATAAAAAAGTGATAAGAAATTGGGAAATAATGTGGCTGTTCTTTGCCAATAAATTAAAACAAAAACGACAACTCTAGGGGTTAACACTACAATAAATTATTACTCATTCATCAGCAGGCCCTTGTTAGCTTTTAGGAACATAAGTTTTTCAAAATTATCATCGGAGAGTCTTCCTCGCATAGGGCGAAGAATGTCCTTCCCCACAGAAAAGACCCGCTCAACAGCTGCACTTGATAGTATTGGCGTGTTGAGGTTAATAAAAATTGACATGAATTCAGCCGAAGGAAAAGATGAAGGGCCGAATTTTCGTGATGGACCAGATGAGAGAAAAGCGGATACCTGTTCAGAAGATAAGCTAGATATTTTCATTATTTTGTCAGACTTTTTGAAGTACTTAAAATAGTCTTCTTCATCAGTTGCACTCATAGAACTATCTGAAGGAGAATTCTCAGGCTTCTGTCTTGGATTGTTGTTGATCTTATTAATCATCATCTGCTGCGTCACCTCTGCTGCTCGTTTTTCATCTTCGATCCTGAGGTGACGTGTGTATATATATATGTATATAGTCTAAAGTCACTAAAAGGGAAATATCACTAAATCTAAGCTGAATGGCAACACGAAGGGATAAACGGACCAACGAGGCTGTTCGTATTGTTTTGGCTGGCCTAGAGCATAGTGTTTCGTATCTAACCTAATCGTTGGTGCTAAGTGTTTATTTGGTGGTGTTTCTAAGGTGACAATATGGGGTAGGAAGTTCTCAGTACTTAAGTATAGTTAGGGGTAATGTCTATAGCTTCTAAATTAATAAAGTAAGAGAGAGTAGGTAGGCTGTTTGTGGGACGCAGGAATCTATGGTAGGCCCAAGAATATCTAATTCTACGCACCGGGTAAGTGCCTTTGTTTGTTTGCTAGAACCTAAATAACCTAACGGGGGTATCTAACCTCAAGTTATCACATTTGGCGACGAGGATGGGATTGGATTTAATTAGGCTCATTGGATTGAAGTAGGCTCATGGGATTTAATTTGGCTTATTGGAATAAGTTTGGTTCATTGGATTAAATTTGATTCATTGGATTAAATTAGGCTCATTGGATTTAATTTGGCTCATTGGATTTAATTTGACTCATTGGATTTAATTTGGCTTATTGGGTTCAAGTGGTTGTTTGGCAAATTGGATGTAGCCTAGTGGGTCGTCCGATTTGGTTTGTGTGGGTAAGCTACCGAACTATAGCTTAGGTCCCGCCGGCCTAACTCTAAAACTAATTCGTACTCAGCCCTAACTCTAAAATTAATTCCTATTCAGCCCTAACTCTAAAACTAATTCCTACTCAGCCCTAACTCTAAAACTAATTCCTACTCAGCCCTAACTCTAAAACTAATTCCTTCTCAGCTCTAACTCTAATACAATTTACTATTCAGCCCTAACTGGGGAGTAACGAAATCAAATTTAAACCAAATCTAACCTACTTCACGTTATTTGGCCTAGTTCGGTTTTGCTCTAGCATGTCGGTGATTGGCCATATAAGCCCCTACGAAGACTCTGGGGAGGACTTCGAAGCTTATGCCACTAGGGTGAGGTTGTTTTTCGAGGCAAATTCCATCCCTGAGGCTAAGAAAGTACCTACCTTTTTAACTATCATAGGCCCTAAAACGTTTGGCTTAGTTACGGACCTAGTTTCTCCTAAAGCACCGGAAACTTGCACCTATAGTGAATTGGTACAGGCCCTAACCGATCACTACAAACCCCGAGTAGTTCTCATCTATGAACGTTTCAAATTTTATTCGAGGCATCAGACGGTAAATGAAAGCATTGCAGAGTTTGTTGCAGGAATAAAAAGCCATAGCCGTACGTGTAAATTTGGGGACAAATTAGACGAAATGCTAAGAGATAGGTTTGTAATGGGTCTCAAAGAGGAGTCTACCCAGAGAGCCCTATTAGCTATACAGGACCTAACTTTTAGTCAGGCTGTAGAAATAGCTGCGGCTAGAGAAGCAGCTGCTAAAGATGTTAGAGCTTTTGGCAGTCACAGTAGTAAAGCCCAACACGTAAATAGCTTTAAATCTTCTAGGCCTGGCAGACCTAATGAGCCTACTAGACAGACAAATAAAAGGTATGCGGCAAATACGACTAAGCCTACTAATTCAAACGCTAAACAGGAGGAAAAGCCTTCCAAGCCATGTACGGGGTGTGGAAAACACCATTGGAAGAAGGACTGCCCTTTTAAAGAAGCAGTTTGCCGAAACTGTAGTAAAATAGGCCACATAGCTAAAGTTTGTTTTTCAAAGAAAACAAGGGGTGAAAATTCTAATTATAACATTTCTAGTGTAAATCCTCAAAAGGGAAATACTTCGAACATTGGAGTGGAGTACCTATTTTATGAGCAGCAAAGTGGTAATAATACAGGCCCATATATTGTAGAGGTAGGCCTAAATGGAATTACAGTTCCTCTAGAACTAGATACAGGTGCTGCCCGAACTGTCATGTCCAAAACAGTTTTTGACAAAACTTTCAAAAATACACCTAAACTACATGCATCTAAAACATATTAAAAAATATGGGGACATACAAATACCTATTTGTGGAGAAGCATCCGTCACAGTTACACTCAACAGAAAACTTTGTCTCATCCTTAACTCTTTTAGTGGTGGATGAGCAAGGGCCTACTCTACTAGGCCGTGATTGGATTGATGCTTTGAAAATGCCGATTGACAAAATTTTGCCAAAGGGTCAGGCAGATGTGCACACTCTCATATCCGTCTGACATAGACTCATTGTTAAGGGAGTTTTCTTCTGTTTTTGGGCCTGAAGTAGGCAACCTAAAAGGCCATCAGGTCTGTATAGAAGTAGATCCTAATGTAACTCCGAAATTTTGTAAGGCTCGTTCAATTGCGCATGCACTGCGGGAGAAGGTAGATTTAGAAATTGACAGGCTGCTCAAAGATAAAATTATCGAACCAGTCACACACGCTAAGTGGGCTGCCCCAGTAGTTCCTGTACTAAAACCGGACAAGTCCGTGCGGTTATGTGGGATTACCGTTTAACAGCAAATAGAGCAGTCCTTCTAGATTGCTACCCTATACCCAAGCCTGATGAATTATTTAGCTCTCTTGCTGGGGGTAAATATTTCACAAAACTAGATATGTCCCAAGCCTATGCTCAACTAAGTTTAGATGAAAATTCTAAAGAACTAACTATCATAAATACGCACCGAGGCCTATATAAGTACAATAGGCTATGCTATGGAATAGCATCGGCTCCGGTATTTTTCAGAGGACAATGGACCAAGTTCTAGGTCACATTCCGGGGGTACTTTGTTTTCTAGATGATGTCCTCATTTCAGGTTCGTCTAAAAAAGAACACCTAACTAGATTAACCACAGTTCTAAAAAGACTCCGGGATGCCGGACTTAAGCTAAAGAGAAAGTGTTCGTGGGTCACTAACGAGGTTTCATATTTAGGGTTCCGCATAGATGCCTCAGGCATTCATCCAACGGTGGATAAACTAGAAGCAATAAAAAATGCACCACCTCCACAAAACATCACACAGTTACAAGCTTATTTAGGTCTCCTAAACTTTTATAGGAAATTTTTGCCTAATGCATCGACTTTCCTTGAACCCCTAAATAAGCTATTACGATCTGGGGAACAGTGGAGATGGGAGAAAACCCAAAGGAAGCATTTGAGGCTTCCAAGGACGTACTACTAAAGTCCACTCTCCTAGTGCATTATGATCCTAAACTTCCTCTCATAGTTTCAGCAGATAGCAGTTCTTATGGAATTGGGGCAGTGTTATCTCACCACATTGATGGTGTAGATAGGCCTATCTGTTTTGCTTCTAGAACACTAACTGAGACTGAAAGACGATATGCACAACTTGAACGTGAAGCCTTAGCCTTAGTATTTGCAGTAAAAAAATTTCATTTCTATCTATGGGGTCATGAATTTAAACTAATTACTGACCATAAGCCTCTTTTAGGTTTATTTTCACCTAATAAAAATATTCCAGTTATGGCCTCAGGTAGGATTCAACGATGGGCACTGATTCTACAAGCCTATAAATTTGACTTAGTACATCGGTCAGGCAAACTTCTAGGTACGGCTGATGCGCTAAGTAGGTTGCCTTTAGAAAATCCAAATGAATGTGTACCTATACCTACAGAATGGGTTCACTTGGTGGAGTTTTTGGAATCCACTCCAGTATCTGCGGTACAAATAGAGCAGTGGACAAAATCAGACCCTATTCTGTCTAGGGTCATCCATTACTGCTCAGTTGGTTGGCCTACTAAGGTTGAGAGTGAATTACAGCCTTTTTATCAACGTCAGTCTGGCCTCTCGATCCAAAATGGCTGTCTCTTATGGGGCCACAGAGTGATAATTCCGAATGAGGGTAGGTCGAATTTAGTGAAGGAACTTCACGCTGAACACATGGGTGCAACAAAAATGAGAGAGTTGTCGAGAGCTTATTTCTGGTGGCCCGGTTTAGATGGAAAACTCGAATCATTGGTTCGTTCCTGTCAAAGCTGCCAAGAGAACAGAGATCTCCCAAGGAAAAGTCCACTTCATCCGTGGGAATGGCCTACTATACCTTGGTATAGGATCCATGTTAACTATGCAGGTCCTATAAATAATACCTATTTCCTAGTCATTGTGGAATGTGGACGCCTACTCTAAGTGGGTGGAAACGTTTCCAACCACTTCCACAACTTTGGGTGTTACTATTCGCTTACTCCGTTCGTGTTTCGCTCGATGGGGTTTACCCATAGTCGTGGTTTCCGACAATGGTACTTGTTTTACCAATGAGGAATTTCGTTCTTTTGTCCACCTAAATGGCATTAGACATGTCCGGTCTAGTGTTTTTCACCCGTCTATTAACGGTCTCGCAGAAAACATGGTCCGTACTTTCAAGTCGGCCTTGCGTCATTCTCGTGGGGAGGAAATGCAAGTGGTGTTGGATAAATTTTTGTTTAAATATCGAATAACATTTCACACAACGACGGGGATGTCTCCCTCTAAACTTATGATTGGCCGGGGAATTCGTTCAGTTTTCGATTTGTTACGTCCAAACGAAACGTTACAACAACGAGTTTTACGCCAGCAGGAAAAACAGAAGTTGTACCACGACACTAAAAAAGGGAGAGTTATAGAAGCGCAACCTAATGATCCAGTTATGATTCGCAACTATGGGGATGGACCAAAATGGGTTCCTGCAACTGTGCGGGAGAGAACGGGCCCTGTTTCTTTCAAGTGCCAACTAGAAGATGGTCGTTCTATTAAACGCCATCAGGACCAGATATGGGAACGTGAATTGCAGAATGACCAGAGTCTTCCGGAAGCGAGAACCGATCCTCCGAAAAAATGGTTCAATTCGCCCACCTATGCAGGTTGCACCTAATCCTACTACATCAACCCCGCTCCGCAGGTCGTCTAGGGTTCCTCATCCCCCTGACAGACTAAACTTGTAGGGGAGGAGTGAGGTGACGTGTGTGTATATATATGTATATAGTCTAAAGTCACTAAAAGGGAAATATCACTAAATCTAAGCTGAATGGCAACACGAAGGGATAAACGGACCAACGAGGCTGTTCGTATTGTTTTGGCTGGCCTAGAGCATGGTGTTTCGTATCTAACCTAATCGTTGGTGCTAAGTGTTTATTTGGTGGTGTTTCTAAGGTGACAATATGGGGTAGGAAGTTCTCAGTACTTAAGTATAGTTAGGGGTAATGTCTATAGCTTCTAAATTAGTAAAATAAGAGAGAGTAGGTAGGCTGTTTGTGGGACGCAGGAATCTATGGTAGGCCCAAGAATATCTAATTCTACGCACCGGGTAAATGCCTTTGTTTGTTTGCTAGAACCTAAATAACCTAACGGGGGTATCTAACCCCAGGTTATCACAGATCTACAACAGCTTAAATCGAGGATGAAAAGCTGCTGCTAATACGCAGTCATTGTCATTGAAGATATTGTTGAATCTTTTTTCAACGTCTGACAAAAGAGACTTTAACAAGGGAAGGCAAAAACGAAGGTCCTCTCCTGCTATTTTCCTCAACTTTGACAAGCAAGCAGTGAGTGTTGGCAAAAGCAATCCCATGTATGCCTCAGTTTCTCCCTGAATAATGTTAACAGCCTCTGCAACCGGTTTCATGGCATTAACATAGTCTTTAAAGAAAAGTATGTCGGCTGAGCTCAAACGAGGAACTCCCAAGGCGTCACAAACGCGATTCATTGAGACTTCTTTGCTTGCCAAAATTTTTTTCATAGCCCCCAATTGCGTCGTAAGTTGAGTTCCAGCGTGTAGCACAAGGTGTGATTAAACGTTGCTGCAACTCGGACTGCACAGTATCAGCAGCAACAGTGCTCCTATTATGCTTGTTCCATAAGGCTTGTACCTTGGCAAAAGCTGTACGAGACACTTGACGAAATTTTGCGTCAGTCAGTGCTTTCTCAGAGTCTTTCGTAGCAACCAGATTAAGAGTGTGAACAGCGCACCGTTGATGAGGTGGTAGAAGGCACATGGAAGAAGACGAGTTTGGCTCTTCATTAAGGACATCCGTTAGATTAAGAAAAGTACCACGTTCTTCATCAGCATCAGCTGCATCATCATTGATAACAGAATCATAAATATCACCAGCATGCATTCCACTCAGGGGCCATCTTCAGTGACTAAGTAGAAGCATCTAAAAAACAATCATATAACTAAAGTAAATACAAATGTCATAAATATACTGTACAATAATAAAATCTAATACAAAAAGTTAAAAAAAAACTTGAAAAAAAAAACTATCTGGATTATAAGACAAAATAAAAGAAAGTAAAGATAGAAAAAAAACAAAATTAAAATATTTAACAAAAATTTAAAAAGTTTAAAAAAATTTAAAATTTAAAAAATTTAAAAAAAAGGACTGACCTGGGTGATAAAAGTTACAAATGACAAGTGGAGAGAAAGGAAAGAAGAAAAAACTTAAGTTAGTGCGTTAGTTGCGTTAAAAAGGTGTTGGTTGGTTAGGAAGTATGTAATTTTATCGAGGAAAGGCTGTCGTTTAATTCTGGATTTAATTTCTTGATAAAAAGGGATTCTAAAATTTTAAGATCAAGCGAATTAGAAACAGACGACAAAATCGCAAAGGAGTCCTGGGGGCACGGGTGGTCATGGGTCTCTGAATGATGCCGAATAGCGAGGATTCAGGAGTGGAAAGAGGGCGAGAAGTTCGATAAGAAAAACCCAAATGCTTCGAAATCCTAAGTTTTAACTATAGGGCAGTCTGCCCAACATAACGACTTTGGCAGGTCGCACATGTATATAAATAAATAACAAAGGATCTCAAAAGCAGGGGGAGGTGATCTTTATGGCGAAAAAAAGGATTGCAGAGAATTAGAATTAGAATTAATAATAATTATAAAGTCGCATTGAAGGAAGTGTCTGTCCAAAATAATTAGAGTGGGCATCTTTATTAAGTTGAAAAGTTAGTTGGTCTGAAAAAGAAAGCTTAAGATAAACCTGTTTCGGAACCGTGGACTGAATTATTTTGGGCGAATATAGGTTATTTAAAAATTTAGAAATTAAAGTCTCAATAGTCAAAGTATAATAAAAATTATAGTTACAAAATCTCTTAAGATACTGAATTTCTAAGTCAAAGAAAGACCAACTTGAACAAAGGTGATAGGCTCTAAAAATACAACTTTTAATACTAGCCAGCTTAAAACTACATTTATGACATTTGTATTTACTTTAGTTATATGATTGTTTTTAGATGCTTCTATTTAGTCACTGAAGATGGCCCCTGAGTAGACCGAAACGTTTGGCCAATAAATGTTGAGAGTCGTATCTTTTGTTTTCATATTCCTATTGAGGATAAGGTTCCCGAAGAACACTTCTATTGTAACTATATATATATATATATATAGGCGCCTCGGTGATGTAGTGGTTAGCGTCGCTGACTACGAAACTATCGGCCCCGGGTTCGAGACCCGACGGCAGCCGGCGCGCAGCAAAACCCAGCTGTTCATCCTTCCACACAATAAAGAAAGTGGTTGGTAGATAAATGGGTACCCTAGGTGGCCTAGTGGTTAAGACGCTGGGCTGCTGATGGGGCGTGGTTCGGATTCCACGTTAAACTGTAGGTCTAAGGTGGAGTGAAAAGCTTGACCTTCATCAGAATGAACAATTCGGGCGGAAGCTAACCAAAGGTGTGTATATATATATGTATATATATATATATATATATATATATGTGTGTGTGTGTGTGTGTGTGTGTGTGGTGTGTGTATAAGTACTAGAAATGAAAGGAATTTTGTATAAATGTATTCCTATGACTTCAAACAGTGAAAAATAACCAAAATAATTTTTCAAAGTAAAGAATTAAATTCAGGTCATAAAGGGTTAACGTACTTTCAACTTATAATTTAATTAAATTCATATATTATTAGTACCTCTACACAGAATAACCTTATGATACACCTAAAATGTGATGATAATTAATTAAACTTACTTGAACGCCTTGACAAAATTTGATCCATTATCCGTCGTGGTTTTTGTTATTTTGTTCTGGATACAGAATTGCATATGAATGCTCTCCAAAACTGTAGCTAATGAGTCACTGGTGTGTCGGCCAGTCAGACGGCAACAAGCTAGAACTGCATGTTTTCTTTCCATCATTAGAGCAATATGCTGGCCTCTTTTGACAACTTGATTCACTTGAACCAAATTTTACACAATGATCAAAACTTTTTTTGCTTGCAGAATGTTTCAGCGATATGTGTTTCCTTAAATTAGATAGGGAGCGAATGTTTGTACTGTAATGTTTTATTTGAGGCAGACAAAGTTCACATCTGAATTTAATATTTTTTGACGTTGTTTCAATGAATGTAAAGTATTTTTCTAGATATGGCCACGGGTTAGTTTCAAGTCTTATTTTCTTCATTATTGCACTGCCACTACCACTAGCATCAGCTTGCTTATCAGTATTTTGACTACTTTTTGCCATATTACAACAATCAATGTCACACCGTGCTACTTCAAAGTACCCACGGGTAGAGCACTGGAGCTCGTCAACACTATCACACCATAACCACTCGAGGCACACACTGATTTGCTGATTTATCATTTATATTTTATTTGAGCTCTGAGCAGTGTTGCCAGATGGTTGATAAGGATTGTTTAAATATGGATTTTAAAAATAGGTTATTGTCTAAAATTTGTATTTGGCATCCCTGCATTCAATACATTGAATCATCTACACTGTAAAGCTACGTTTACACTTGTACACATGTGTATACACATGAGTGAGGCGCTTGTTGATTCAACATGTGTATACACTATACACTCAGTATACAGTTGCCCTCACACAAGTCCTCACTCATGTTGAATCAGCAAATTTGGGCAAATTTCGATCTAAAGACAATCCATTTTTTTTAATTGAAAAAATAAGATACAGTAGATACATGTGTTTATACTTGTGTACAAGTGTAAACGTACCTTAAATTACAGCCTGAAGATATAGTATAATAAGCAAGTTATAATAAGTAATGTTATAATAAGCAATGTATAATAAACAAGTAATGTTATAATAAGCAATGTTGTAATTAAAGTTGTTAAAACGTTATTTAGCTTTTTAGATTTATTTACAAAAAGTAACGAGTAACGGTCTGACCTGCTGAAAAAAATAACGTCGTTACTGAATTCGTTACTGATTTAAAAATATAACGCCGTTCCCGTTACCGTTACTGAAAAAGTAACGCCGTTACGTAACGATCGTTACTAGTAACGCGTTACTCCCAACATTGCTACCAGCCAAATGTTAATCTGGAAGAATATATATAATTCCATTACTAGGATCTAAAACAGCTCTAATGTGTTATTGTACAATGTCCTGTCTTCAGATACTGTGTACCTCTCCCCTATATGGTAGTCTTGGTTCAGACAACTGCTGGTTTACAATACCTTATTTTTGTAATGTAGCAAAGATTATATATGCATATTAAGTTGTTATAATAAGTGTTATAGTAAGTGGCTATGTTATAATAAGTGTTATAAGTGCTATAAGATGTCTCATGTAATAACAATATACATAAAATTGTCAGATAATTAATTAATCAAACAATATGCCAGTATGCTAGGTTACAGTAAGTGGCTATGTTGGCCTTATTTTTGTATTAAGTTCAATGTATACGTAAGATTGTATTTGTATGTTAGGTTAAGTGGCTATGGATTGTGAATGATCCGCAATAAAGATGTTTTGTCTTGTTTGTTTGTATTAAATCGCACTTCCTATTCTATCCACTTCTATGCCAATGATTTCACTCTTCACTTCTCCACCTGCTTCAAAAAGCATCCCTCTCAACAGTCACTCCATGTTTCGCGTAGGCAGGGCCGTTTCTAGTCATTAGGGGGCCCTAAGCAGTATACCCATTTGAGGCCCAACCCCTCCATCCACCAACTCACGCCTTACTACATCACCTCAGCACACAAATACAAAAAATGGCTGTTAATAAAAACAATTATGAAACAATTTTAATGAAACATTTATGTCCAAAACAACAAATATGTACTTTCAGAAGACAAACAGAAAAAATACTCTTCATGAAATTCTTGAAAATTAGCTTATACATTATTCAGAATAAATGACACAGAACTATGTATAAAATAATAATAATAGTAATAATAATAATAATTGTTATAATTGTAACGTTAATCAAATACATTCAAATAATCAGACCATTTAGGTTTTAACCAACAAAATTCATATTATCTGAAAAAGATGAGAAAAGAATTAATAAACTTGAAAACATTACGAAAATAATCCTAGGTTTTAAAGTGTTACAAAATCTCTTAATAATTAGTAAATTAGTGAAATAATGTTTTACAATACTAGAAAAATTAAGCATTTAGGAAAGTATAAGCATATAGTAAGAATAAAGTTAAATAATATAGAAATAAGATCTCACAATAGTTATTTACACATAACGACCAAACCGTTTCGTTTGTCTCCGTTTTATCACATTTGTCTCATACAAAAACTTTAATTAATACGACAATAATAATAATAATATATTAATAATAACTTCAGCTATATTCCTATTCTGGCCATCTAGGGGCCCCCTAGTAGCAGCGGGGCCCTAAGCGGCCGCTTAGTTTGCTTATGCCAGGAAACGGCCCTGCGCGTAGGACGGCTATGGTATTACCTGACCTCTGATCTTTCTGCTATCTCTGACTGGGGCAGAGAAAACCTTGTTGCTTTCAATTCCTCAGAAACTGAGTTCCTCCATCTGTCTACTCATCACAATCTTCCACACAACTACCACTTACTTTCAACAATACACAACTCCATCTGTCCTCTTCGCTTAACATTCTTGGCGTTTCCTTTTCTCGTGATCTTTCCTGGAAAGATCACACATACTCTCTTTCCAAAACAGCTCTTACTAGGGGTGGGAACTTTTATTGTGTGGCAGACAAATTTCAACTAAAATAATCTCCACTCTCCAAATAGTTTATGTAATTACGTGGGGGAGTGTTAGACCCCGTTAGATATTAGGTTATTAAATAGACAATAAAGATATTTGTAGTTGCTTTGATTTAGATCCTCTTTAGGGCCTACTATAGGTGCCAGCGTCCCACAACAACCTACTTAGTTTTCTAACTTTACTAATTTAGAAGCTATAGACATTACCCCTTAACTGATGTAATAATTAAACAACTTTAACTGCTTTCCTTAGCCACTTTAGAAACAACACCAAATTTAACTTAGCACCAACGATTTAGTCAGATACAAAAACACATGATGGTTTAGGTAGCCCATTGGCCAAACAGGCCTCGTTCCGCTGTTTATCTTTTTGTTTTGCCATTCAGCTTTCTTTTAGTGACTTTTAGACTCTATATATATATATATATATATACAGGGTGGGCCGTAAGTTTCCATACATAGGAAAAATTAAACGTTTGTTTTTATGTTTCAGATACCCTAAGAATATGCGTTTGACGTAAGATCTTGTTTACTGATGAAGCAAATTTTTACGTCAATGGAGAGGTTAATCGGCAAAACATACGTTATTGGAGTAATGCTAACCCTAACTGGCTGAGTCCGACGAAGATGCAAGGTGCCGGTAAAGTGATGGTGTGGGCCGGGATATGGGGTGACAGAATTATTGGACCAATTTTTGTCAGTGGAAATCTTAATGCCGAAAGGTATCTTAACATATTGCAAGAAGAGATTTTCCCATCCCTGCTAAACGAGGAAGGTAACTTCCCAGTTTACTTCCAGCAAGATGGAGCTCCACCTCATTATGGTCTTCACGTGCGTCGGTATTTGGATCAGCAGTTTCCGGATGCTTGGATTGGTCGGCGTGGTCCTGTGGAGTGGCCTCCCAGATCCCCAGATCTCACCCCCCTTGATTTCTATCTTTGGGGGCACTTGAAGGCCATGGTGTATCAGGAAAAGATACGAGACATAAATCATCTAAAGGAACGTATCACCAACGCCATTACAAGCATAACGTCAACTGTGCTAATGCGTGTTCATCAACAGTGGGGAACACGTATTGAAATGTGTTTTCAAACAATGGCAACCATGTAGAGCATATTATATAAATAAAAATGGTTGTCCATAACAAAATGTTTATTTTTCCTATGTATGGAAACTTACGGCCCACCCTGTATATATATATATATATATATATATATAATATATATATGAGGGGCCTTCAAAAAGTTCCCGGAAAAATTTAATAAAAAGGTAATAAAACAAAAAAATGAAAAAGTGCAGATTTTATTTTTCTACATAATGACCATCACTATCATAACACTTTTGTAGTCTATGCCTCCAGTCTTCTAAACCCTGTCCGTAGAATTGAGCATCTTTTGAATAGAACCAGGTCGTTGTTGCCTTTTTGACCTCTTCTATTGACGAAAAACGGGTCCCCTTCAGGTGTTTCTTTAAATTTGGAAACAGAAAAAAGTCTGAAGGAGCTAAATCTGGGCTGTAAGGAGGGTGGGAGAGCAATTCCCATCTTAAATCCCTCGGTTTGTCCTTTACCTTTCGGGACGAATGAGCCGGTGCGTTATCGTGGTGGAACAAAACTCTGTCATGAAGTTTTCCTCGCCGTTTTTTCTTAATTGCTTGATGTAACTTTTCTAGAACTTGTTCATAGTAGATTGCATTTATAGTTCTTTGTCCTTCTAGGTAATCTATTAACAAAATACCTTCCGAATCCCAAAAAATTGTTGCCATAATCTTTGCAGCGGATCTTTCAGATTTTCCTTTGATGGGGCCGCTTGATCCCCTCGGCAGCCATTGTTTGGATTGCTGTTTGTCTTCGGATCATACAGGTACAACCAAGTTTCGTCTCGTCACAATTCTTTGCAAAAAATCTTCGGGATTAGCGTCCCACTTGTTTAAAGTTTGAAGTGCGAGATTCACCCTTGTTGCAAGCTGATCCTCGCGCAACAGTTTTGGCACCCATCGGGCAGAAAGCTTACTCAAGTCCAGGTGGTCTTTTAAAATTGAATGAGTTGATCCCACCGATAAGCCTAGATTGTCAGCTATAAACTCGACACAATATCGTCGATCTTCTTCGACTAGTGCTCTCACACGATCGATGTTTTCATTGTTGATGGAGGTTGAAGGTCTTCCACTTCGAGTGCCGTCTTCGATACTCTCTAGGCCATTTGAAAAACGATTAATCCATTCATAAAGGGTGGTCTTCTTGGGAGCAGTGTCTCCATAAACTTTCCTCACACTTTCAATAATATCACTTTTCTTCCAACCAAGTTTTACTAAAAATTTGATATTGCTTCTGACTTCGGATTTCTAAGATTCCATGTTGCTTCTGAGGGGTTAAACTTTCAAATGACATAATCTTCCAAATTCTGCATTTTCGGCAATCAATTTTAACATGTTATTACAAAACCGTACAGGAATGAACATGTCGACTTATGATTTATCACGTAATTTCTAACGTGAATGGGAAATATTTTCCGGGAACTTTTTGAAGGCCCTATTATATATATATATATATATATATATATATATATATATATATATATATATATACCGTAAAGAAACGACGCTTGTATAGGAGATATTCCGCGCAAGACGAGAGAGAGAGAACGGAACAAATGAAAAAATGAGGTAACCACCTGGGAATCGAACCCGGGATCTTCCGATTGCCGGTCAGACGCGATACCATTACACCATGGACCTCACCCTTCCAAATGCCGTAATTCTTCTACATACTCGCAGAAACCAATGCCCCAAGGGGGCACCTCCCGCATGCCGTAACATTATATACATTCAACTGCAAAGAACACGCAGTATAAATAACGTAAAGAAACGACGCTTGTATAGGAGATATTCCGCGCAAGACGAGAGAGAGAGAACGGAACAAATGAAAAAATGAGGTAACCACCTGGGAATCGAACCCGGGATCTTCCGATTGCCGGTCAGACGCGATACCATTACACCATGGACCTCACCCTTCCAAATGCCGTAATTCTTCTACATACTCGCAGAAACCAATGCCCCAAGGGGGCACCTCCCGCATGCCGTAACATTATATACATTCAACTGCAAAGAACACGCAGTATAAATAACGTAAAGAAACGACGCTTGTATAGGAGATATTGGAAGGGTGAGGTCCATGGTGTAATGGTATCGCGTCTGACCGGCAATCGGAAGATCCCGGGTTCGATTCCCAGGTGGTTACCTCATTTTTTCATTTGTTCCGTTCTCTCTCTCTCGTCTTGCGCGGAATATCTCCTATACAAGCGTCGTTTCTTTACGTTATTTATACTGCGTGTTCTTTGCAGTTGAATGTATATATATATATATATATATATATATTATATAATATATGAAAATTATTTCACGAAAGCAACACGTGAAAAATATTTATGATGAATAAAACCACGAAGGAAAGGAAACACGGAATGGTGCTCAAGCGCTTTCGTCTAATGACATCCTCAGGAACACTGAAGTACATAAAGAGTTACAGCCTATATATAGGTTACAGAAACAAAACAAAAAAAATATATATAAGCAAACAACCACAGGGAAAAGGAAACACAAAGTCCGAGCGCTTTCGTGATATATTCACATTATCAAGGAGGAACAGAAAATGTGATAATGTGAATATATCACGAAAGCGCTCGGACTTTGTGTTTCCTTTTCCCTGTGGTTGTTTGCTTATTAATAAGATCACGTGTTATTTTGTGATTTTAGTGCATATATATATATATATATATATATATATATATATATATATATATATATATATATGCAATAAACGGAGAAGTAAAAATAAAAATTCAACATTGAAGGATTATCGGATAGGCATACAAATTTGTGAGGAAAAAATATCGATTTTTAGCACAAGATCAAATTAATTATTTCCAACCAATGTTATTAAAAAAAAAAATAATAATAAATAAAAAATACAAATTTATACTGGAAATCTGCCCGGGTTTTAACACTGCCTTTTTTGGTTAAGGTTCGATGTATATAAAAATAAAATGAAAATTAAAAGTTAATAGAGTAGCATACAAGTTTACCAAAGATTTAGCGTTCTACCCTTCTTATCTAAATCTGTTCTGAAGGAATTCAAAACAACAGGATCGAGTTGAAAAAGACCTTTGCTTATGTTGAAGTTATTTGTAAGTTGGATAATGGCAGACTCAAGAATATTTCTATTAACAATGTTGCTAGAGTGAAATAAAACTGAAGCATTATTCCAATCAATAGAGTGGGATAACTCTGACAAATGGACAAAAAGGGCACTGGACGACTGTCCTGTTCTAACGGAATATTGATGCTGTTTTATACGTGTGTGCAAATCCTTTCCCGTCTGACCTATGTAAAAGGAATCACATTGTTTACAACCAATTTTATAGATAATGCCTGAATTATTGGTAGGGCTATTTTTTACTATGATATTTTTCACAATATTGTTATATGAAAATACTACATTAATATCTAAAAGTTTAAGTACATTAGCAATGCCTAAAAAGCCCGGGAAAATGGAAATACTAAAGTATTTTTGGGCAAAGTACGAGTGTTATTATTCACACGATAGAAAGTTCGTTTTGCCTTGTTGAGACAGGATTCCATAAACGCAGATGGATAACACAGATCACTTTGAATACCGTTGATTTTTTCTAATTCGGCATCGATGTATTCCGGATGTATTTATTTTTTTTCTGTAACCTATATATAGGCTGTAACTCTTTATGTACTTCAGTGTTCCTGAGGATGTCATTAGACGAAAGCGCTTGAGCACCATTCTGTGTTTCCTTTCCTTCGTGGTTTTATTCATCATAATATATATATATATATATCGGGTGGCCACAAAAAAACTTTACTTAATTGAAAGTTTAATAACTGCAACAATTCAAAACTTATGCGATTGAGATTTTGCACACATTAACAGATGCATATAATCTATAATTGCTGGAATTTTCAAATATGTAGGTTCTATAGTTTTTTACAGTGAACAATTTAAAAGCATATGTCTAAAAATAGCATGCCTGGTGTGCATCTGACACGTACGTGCGCTAGCGTAGGCTAAACCTAATGTAGCGTAGTATGACACGCGCGCTGGCGTAGGCTAAACCTAATGTGAATTTGCTTTCTTTTATTTTTCCGCTAAAACCCCGCCAGCATGACGTTAAGTAAAAGTGATAAAGCCATCATAGAAGCATGTGTCAAGGAAAAAGGTTGGAATGGAAATAGGATTGTCCGAGAATTCCCCGCAAAGAACTGGACTCATCAAAGTGTTTATAACTTAATAAGAAAGATAAAGGATACTGGATCAACAGCTAGAACCCGGCAGCGGCAGGCCCAAAAGTGTTTCAACAGAAGAAAATAAGGCTGCCGTGGAGGAACTGATTCAATCCGAGGAGAATACACTAGGAACTCATCGCTCCCAGAGACAGATTGCGTACGACCTTGGGATTTCTCGCTCCTCTGTACAAGGGATTGTAAAACGTTTGAAATTGAAGGCCTACAAGAGAATTCGAGTTTCTCGGCGTGATCAGAATGTAATACAGCGTAGAAAGACCCGCTGTAAATCCCTATATGAACGCTACTCAGCTGAAGACGTGCAAAAAGTTGTGTACAGACGAAAAGGATTTCACGTTGGAGGTGGCCAAAAACAGGCAAAATGACAGGGTTTATGGTTCAAGGAAAAAGGACATTCCTCCCTCCAGGCTTTTTCCTGAAACCTCACGATTCAGCAGAAAAGTAATGGTATCGGCAGGAATTTCATGGAAGGAGAAAACACGAATTCATTTTATTGCCACAAACGAAACTAAAGTTAACTCTGAGCGCTACATCAACCTGTTAGATAATGGGTTACTTCCTGATTGTCGTCAGCTGTATCCTGATGAGGCCTACATTTTCCAGCAAGATGGGGCACCCGCCCATACAAGCCGAGCGACCCAAAATCATCTAGAGCAAGAGACCCCTAATTTCATCAAAAAGGATGAATGGCCGCCTCAGTCTCCCGACTGTAATCCGATGGACTATTCAGTATGGGATTCCCTCATGGTGAAGGTTTACGGCAGCCAGAAAGACAAATTCACCGAAGATGAACTTAAGGAGAAAATCAGTAGAGCATGGGAGGATATCACCTTAGATGAGGTTCGAAAGTGCATCTCCTCGTGGAAGAAACGATTGAGGGCAGTTTACCAACAGGGAGGTGGTCACATTGACCATTTGTTTAAGTAAATTTTGTTAAGTTCAAATTCATTTTCTTCGGCATGCTATTTTTAGACATATGCTTTTAAATTGTTCACTGTAACAAAACTATAGAACCTACATATTTGAAAATTCCAGCAATTATAGATTATAACCATCTGTTAATGTGTGCCAAAGCTCAATCGCAAAAGTTTTGAATTGTTGCAGTTATTAAACTTTGAATTAAGTAAAGTTTTTTTGTGGCCACCCGATATATATATATATATATATATATATATATATATATATATGTAAAGAACGACGCTTGTGTAGAAGAGCGTTCTGCACAAGATGAAGAGGGAGAACGAACAAATGAAAAATGAGGTACCACCATTTTTCATTTGTTCGTTCTCCCTCCTCATCTTGTGCGGAACGCTCTTCTACACAAGCGTCGTTCTTTACATTAATTATACTATGTGTTGTTTGCAGTTAAAATGGGTTGTTTTTTTTTAAGTTCGGGAAGAACCGATTCGCCTCTATTTAGAAGGGCATATCTCGGCGGAAAAACAAAGAAAAAGTGAGAGGAAAGACAGGAAAAAGAAAGGGTGGAGAGGACAGTCGAAGTGGAAAAAGACCAAGGATGACAAGGACTGCAGGGTCAAGCCCCATCATCCTTGGGTGCTAGGGGCGGGAGGGCGCACGTGAAACCTCCAGGAACAAGCACGTACAAACGAGCACAAAGAGCACGCAAGGCACGAGCTTAGAACGCCCTTGCGGGAAGTTAAAATATACACACACACACACACACACACACACACACACACACACACACGTCACCTCATTCCTCCCCTACAAGTTGAGTCTGTCAGGGGGGTGAGAAACCCTAGACGACCTGCGGAGTGGGGTTGATGAAGTAGGAATAGGTGCAACCTGCATAGGCGGGCGAATTGAACCATTTTCAGGAGGAACGGGTCTCCCTTCCGGAAGACTCTGGTCATCCTGCAATTCACGTTCCCATATCTGGTCCTGATGGCATTGCAGGAACCCATTTTGGTCCAGCCCCATAGTTGCGAATCATAAATGGATCATTAGGTTGAGCTTCTATAATTTTCCTTTTATTAGTGTCATGATACAACTTGTCTTTTTCCTGATGGCGGAAAACTCGTTGTTGTAACGTTTCGTTTGGACGTAACAGATTGAAAACTGAATGAATTCCCCGGCCAATGATGAGTTTAGAAGGAGACACCCCCGTCGTTGTGTGAGGTGTTAGTCGATATTTAAACAAGAATTTATCCAACACCACTTACATTTCCTCCCCATGAGAGGAATAGACGGGTGAAAAACACTAGACCGGACATGTCTAATGCCATTTAGGTGGACAAAAGAACGAAATTCCTCATTGGTAAAACAAGTACCATTGTCGGAAACCAGGACTACGGGTGAACCCCATCGAGCAAAACACGAACAGAGTAAGCGAATAGTAACACCCGAAGTCGTGGAAGTGGTTGGAAAAATTTCCACCCACTTAGAGTAGGCGTCCACACTCCACAATGACTAGGAAATAGATATTATTTATAGGACCTGCATAGTCAACATGGATCCTATACCAAGGTATAGTAGGCCATTCCCACGGATGAAGTGGACTTTTCCTTAGGAGATCTCTGTTCTCTAAGCAGTTTTGACATGCACGAACCAATGATTCGAGTTTTCCATCTAAACCAGGCCTCCAGAAATAAGCTGTCGACAACTCTTTCATTTTTGTTGCACCCATATGTTCAGCGTGAAGTTCCCTCACTAAATTCGACCTGCCTTCATTCGGAATTATCACTCTGTGGCCCCATAAGAGACAGCCATTTTGGATTGAGAGTTCAGACTGACGTTGATAAAAAGGCTGTAATTCACTCTCAACCCTAGTAGGCCAACCAACTGAGTAGTAATGGATGACCCTCGACAGAATAGGGTCTGGTTTTGTCCACTGCTCTATCTGTACTGCAGTTACTGGAGTGGAGTCCAAAAACTCCACCAAGTGAACCCATTCTGTAGGTATAGGTACGCATTCATTTGGATTTTCTAAAGGCAACCTACTTAGAGCATCAGCCGTACCTAGAAGTTTGCCTGACCGATGTACTAAGTCAAATTTATAGACTTGTAGAATCAGTGCCCATCGTTGAATCCTACCTGAGGCCATAACCGGAATATTTTTATAAGGTGAAAATAAACCTAAAAGAGGCTTATGGTCAGTAATTAGTTTAAATTCATGAACCCATAAATAGAAATGAAATTTCTTTACTGCAAATACTAAGGCTAAGGCTTCACGTTCAAGTTGTGCATATCGCCTTTCAGTCTCAGTTAGTGTTCTAGAAGCAAAACAGATAACTGCCCCAATTCCATAAGAACTGCTATCCGCTGAAACTACGAGAGGAAGTTTAGGATCATAATGCACTAGGAAAGTGGACTTTAGTAGTATGTCCTTTGAAGCCTCAAATGCTTCCTTTTGGGTTTTCTCCCATCCCCACTGTTCCCCGGATCGTAATAACTTATTTAGGGGTTCAAGGAAAGTCGATGCATTAGGCAAAAATTTCCTATAAAAGTTTAGGAGACCTAAATAAGCTTGTAACTGCATGCATTTTTTGTTGCTTCTAGTTTATCCACCGTTGGCTGAATGCCTGAGGCATCTATGCGGAACCCCAAATATGAAACTTCATTAGTGACCCAATAACACTTTTCTTTTTTTAGCTTAAGTCCGGCATCCCGGAGTCTTTTTAGAACTGTTGTTAATCTAGTTAGGTGTTCTTTTTTAGCTGAACCTGAAATGAGGACATCATCTCGAAAACAAAGTACACCCGGAATGTGACCTAGAATTTGGTCCATTGTTCTCTGAAAAATACGCGGAGCCGATGCTATTCCATAGCATAGCCTATTGTACCTATATAGGCCTTGGTGCGTATTTATGATAGTTAGCTCTTTAGAATTTTCATCTAAACGTAGTTGAGAATAGGCTTGGAACATATCTACAATTAGGGTGGATCGATTTTACATTTTTTTCGATTTCCATATTCTAATAGAGACAAAAACTTGCGCATGCATGAGAAAATAGCCTCTGCAAAATCTTAGCTTAATAGGTAATCATCTTCTGCCCCCGGCAGAGCGATGAAAATCATATTTTAGTAGTCAAAAACGTATTTTTAAACCCTAGCCTAGAGTCATAAAATTTTGCGTGTGTGTTATTTCATGCCTAAGCAACGATATAAATGCTATGGGACATATATAAATGCATTATTTAAGACAAAGAGCCGATCTGAAAATATGTATAATATACATATTTTCAGATCGGCTCTTTGTCTTAAATAATGCATTTATATATTTCCCATAGCATTTATATCGTTGCTTAGGCATGAAATAACACACACGCAAAATTTTATGACTCTAGGCTAGGGTTTAAAAATACGTTTTTGACTACTAAAATATGATTTTCTTCGCTCTGCCGGGGGCAGAAGATGATTACCTATTAAGCTAAGATTTTGCAGAGGCTATTTTCTCATGCATGCGCAAGTTTTTGTCTCTATTAGAATATGGAAATCGAAAAGAATGTAAAATCGATCCACCCTAATCTACATAGTTTTGTGAAATATTTACCCCCAGCAAGCGAGCTAAATTACTCATCAGACTTGGGTGTAGGGAAGCAATCTAGATTCTAGAAGAACTGCTCTATTTGCTGTTAAACGGTAATCCCCACATAACCGCACTGACTTATCAGGTTTTAGTACAGGGACTACCGGGACAGCCACTTAGCGTGTGTGACTGGTTCGATAATTTTATTTTTGAGCAGCCTATCAATTTCTAAATCTACCTTCTCCCGTAGTGCATGCGCAATTGAACGAACCTTACAAAATTTTGGAGTTACATTAGGGTCTACTTCTATACAGACCTGATGGTCATTTAGTTTGCCTACTTCAGGGCCAAAAAGAGGAGAAAACTCCCTTAACAATGAGTCTATGTCAGACGGATATGCGAGTGTATCTGCCTGACCCTTTGGTAAAATTTTGTCAATAGACAATTTCAAAGCATCAATTCAATCACGGCCTAGTAGAGTAGGCCCTTGCTCATCCATCACTAAAAGAGTTAAGGGATGAACTTTCTTGTTGAGTGTAACTGTGATGGATGTTTCTCCACAAATAGTTATTTGTATGTTACCATATTTTTTAGTATTACTACAGTTTCGGCAAACTGCGTCTTTTAAAGGACAGTCCTTCGTCCAATGGTGTTTTTCACACCCAGTACATGGCTTGGAAGGCTTTTCCTCTTGTTTAGCGTTCGAATTATAGGTTTAGTAGTATTTGCTGCATACCTTTTATTTGTTTGTCTAGTAGGCTCATTATGTCTGCCAGGCCTAGAAGATTTAAAGCTATTTACGTGTTAGGCCTTACTACTGTGACTGCCAAAAGCTCTAACATCTTTAGCAGCTGCTTCTCTAGCCGCAGCTATTTCTACAGCCTGATTAAAAGTTAGGTCCTTTATAGCTAATAGGGCTCTCTAGGTAGACTCCTCTTTGAGACCCATTACAAACCTACCTCTTAGCATTTCGTCTAATTTGTCCTCAAATTTACAAGTACGGCTATAGGCTTTTATACCTGCAACAAACTCTACAATGCTTTCATTCGCAGTCTGATGCCTCGAATAAAATTTGAAACGTTCATAGATGAACTACTCGGGTTTGTAGTGATCGGTTAGGGCCTGTACCAATTCACTATAGGTGCAAGTTTCGGGTGCTTTAGGAGAAACTAGGTCCATAACTAAGCCAAAGGTTTTGGCCTATTATAGTTAGGAAAGTAGGTACTTTCTTAGCATCAAGAATGGAATTTACCTCGAAAAACAACCTCACTCTAGTGCAGTGATGGCGAACCTATGACACGCGTGTCAGCAGTGACACGCCGCAGGGTTTCAGGTGACACGCGATGGATGTTGAACATTTTTGGTATTCTGATGAAAAACTGCAATAAATCGTCTACGATCATTTTCAATTAAGGCGATTGTCGGTTTTGTCCCACTGAAAGAAATCTATTTTATAGTTAGCCTATTTTTAATTATACTATCATTATTACCACCCGAGACTCCATGTGAAACACTGTTTTCTGCCTTGAATAACATCAAAACGAAAGGGAGAAATAGAATGAGTGACGACTTGAGCGCTGCCTGCGTAGCGTTAAAATGTACACACTATAGCCCTCCTATAAAGCAACTTTCTTCTACAGTAGTACTCAGCAGCAGAAAAGTCATTAAATTTAAAGTAACTTTTTAATTTCACTTTATTAAATTAGTTATATAATTAAGTATATTATGAATTCATAGATTATATTTCAATATACTATTAGTTGAATAGCCTAGTACTTTCGATTAATAAGTCAGCTACCTATGATTTTGTAGTTAAATTTAAAATGCATGTATGCAAGTGACACGCCAACAATATCATTATTTAAAAAACACGAATTTTGGCACACTTGGATAAAAAGGTTCGCCATCACTGCTCTAGTGGCATAAGCTTCGAAGTCCTCCGCAGAGTCTTCGTAGGGGCTTATATGGCCAATCACCGACATGCTAGACCCAAAACCGATTTATGCTAAATAACGTGAAGTACGTTAGGTAGGGTTTAAATTTGATCTAGTTACTCCCCCAGTTAGAGCTGAATAGAAAATTGTAATAGGGTTAGGGCTGAGTAGGAATTAGTATTATAGTTATGCCTGAGTAGGAATTAGTATTAGAGTTAGGCCGGCGGGACCTAAGCTACAGTACGGTAGCTTACCAACAAAAGCCAACCAAATCGAACGACCCACACTAGGCTAGGCTACATCCAATTTTCCAAACAACTAAATAAATCCCATCCTCGTCGTCAAATGTAATAACGTGGGGGGGTGTTAGACCCCGTTAGGTATTAGATTATTAAATAAACAATAAAGGTACTTACAGGTGTTTTGATTTAGATCTTCTTTAGGGCCTACCATAGGTGCCAGCATCCCACAACAACCTACTTAGTTTCTAACTTTACTAATTTAGAAGCTATAGATATTACCCCCTAACTGATACAATAATTAGACAACTTTAACTGCTTTCCTTAGCCACTTTAGAAACATCACCAAATTTAACTTAGCACCAACGATTTAGTCAGATACAAAAACACATGATGGTTTAGGTAGCCCATTGGCCAAACAGGCCGCGTTCCGCTGTTTATCTTTTTGCGTTGCCATTCAGCTTTCTTTTAGTGACTTTTCCCTTTAGTGACTTAGACTATATACATACACACACCCACACACATGTTACCTCAGTTTAGGACATAATTAAAATGTAAATACAGTATGACTTTACGTAGTCAAACTGTCCGCGGGCAATTAAATCCTGTCGCCCGCCGGCGGCAGGTTCCCAACCCCTGTTATAAGAGGTTAGGTGTGCTGTACCGACTTCGCAGTTTCTTCACCCCCACTCAGTTGCTGTCTCTGTACAGGGATCTTGTTCGCCTCTGAATAGAATACGCTTCTCATGTGTGGGGTAGCTCAACCCACACAGCCGTACTTAAGTGGGTGAAATCAAAGGCTTTTCGTCTCATCAATTCCCCGCTTCTTACTCACTGTCTTCAATCCCTCTCTCTTCGCCGCAATGTTGTCTCACTCTCTCTTTACTATCGCTATTATAACTAACAGTGCCCTTGTGAACTCTCAAACTGCATGCCTCTCCTTTAAGGAGAGCACGCAGCACCAGATTTTCGACACATTCGTATTCCTTTTCTGTCCAACCCTCTAACGCAAGGATTAATCGGTATTTTCAATCTTCCATCTACTCAATTGTTGAACTCTTGAACAATCTTCCTTAATCCATCTTTCCCCCTCTCTATACCTCCAATCTTTCAAACGCAGAGTGCCCAGGCATCTCGAAAAACCCTGGACCTTGAATTTGGCTCTCTTCTTGAATGTAGGGGGGTGGCGTTTTTGTGGGCATTCGCCCTTGACCCCTCCTTCTTGCATAAAAAAAGCCTTATTGAGAAATAATCATGAATTTGTCAACATAATTGAAAATAGCTTAAACTTCCTTAACCTAACCGTCTACTCAAACTTGGAAAAGCTTCTTCAGCAATTTCTCCCGAGAAAAATCCATTATAATATCTTCAACGTCTTACTTCCTCGTTATGTTCGTGCTAACTCCATGCTAAGAACTGCCAAGCCTCCTCCGAGTTTCTCCTGCGACAGCACTAAGCATAGCTGATTTTTCATGCGCCTCAGTGTCAAGAATGAACGTTCCCCATCAGCATTCGATTCCATTCCAGCAAACACACTACGTAAATACAACGTTGTATCCTGGTTGAATCCTGGTCATGTCAGAAATTGACGTTGTACTGATCTAATCACAACGTAAAACTTAAACGTTATATTGCAACGTTGATACATAATGACGTTGTATACACGTGAAATAGAATAGAAGTAAACTTCTGACGTAATTTTTGCACGTAGCATAGATGTTGTCTGCACGTCAGGTTTTACATCCATAGCATATAGTTTCGTATTACATTATTCTTTGTTACAAAATTGTAACGGAGTTACATACAGCATACTACTATTTTAAATAGGCGCCTTTGTTGGACCAAATTCTGTCCTTCAGACGTTGAAAAATGTATCTACGTAAAGTTTACGTAATATCACAACGTTGTGAAGATGTAACTAAGACCACACAAATTTACGTTGTATCTACGCCACAGTGATAAAATGCAACTTTGTGACGACGTCGTATCTACATAAAATTGTTAGCTGGATAATAGTCACATAAATTCTCAAAGCTACACATACGTTGGAAAAAGCCAAATCCATTTGTGTGGCTTCTAATTCACGAAGTGCATCTAAAGGGTGTCCCATCACTTCTGACTTGCATTTTGCTTAATGAACATACAGAAGAAATTCCTCGGAGTAGTAGTCCTCCAGGTCCTCTGGATACGCCTCTGGGGCGGATCCAGGATTTGCTGGAGAGGGGTTCGGTACGAGCGCCGAAGGCTTCTATGGGAATCCGGGGGCATGCTCCCCCGGAAAATTTTGAAAATTAAGGCTCTCAGATACGCGTTTTTAACCCTTTGCGGTCGTTTGCGGGTGGAGCCCAACATCAGAAATAGCTTATTTGGTCGTTGTCGGGAGTCACCCGACCTACCTTTTAGAATTAATTTAGACGTTAGCGGGTAGGTCCCGACTGTTTAATTACGTTTATCACTAATTGGCAACTCTTCCGTGAACGAAATTCTTTATATTTCGTGCTTGTTGAATTAGTAAAAATAGAGCAAAAGCGAAAAGTTTCAGGATGTTTCGAAATTAGTTTTACAATTGCATCCATAATGGCCGATGGTGGTTTTTCGCGTGGAACAAAAAGATCCTTGAATGAATCGGAATGCATGGACATATTATTTGATGAGAATGATAGTGACATTGATATTGACATTGATGATCTTAGTATTAGTGATAGTAATACCGATAATGATGTAATAAGTGGTCGTGATAACGATGATATAAGTGAAGAAGTGAGCAGGAAAGTGACAAAATAAACTCAAATAGTTGGACTAGATATCGTGATAATGTGGGCGCGATATTGCCTGACATTGAGAAAACAAACAAATATGCAAAAGAAAGAATAAAGAATATGGGTGATCTCAAAGCCAGTTCGATTTGGAAAAACTGGTCTGATGTGAATCTTATTGAAATAAAGGCTGTCTTTGGAGTAATTCTGAACATGGGATTGAATGAAAAAGCAGAACTAAAGGATTACTGGTCAAATAATTGGCTTTTTCATGTCCTACTCTCGTAAAACAGATCGTGGGTCCGCGGGACTCTCATTAATGAAGACGAGTGAAAAAAATTTTTTTTTTCGCGTTTCCATGACGACCGCAACGGGAAAACATACGCTACAGTGATGACCGCAAAGGGTTAAGCAATTTGCTGGGTGTTTGTTCAAGTTTATTAGCTTTTACATCTAAGTTATGTACTGATTTGCAAGAAAATTATACAAAGAAAGACAAAATTCGTGATAAGTCTTAAAGAAACACTGTTTACGAAAATTTCACAATATCAAAACCAAAATTTCTTTTGAAAATCATACTTTATCATTCTAGATTTGTTCATTAATATAAATGAAGTTATTATATTTCTTGACAAAGTTTTGTGTTGACTGAGATAGCAGTTAATCCCCCGACTCTTAAAGACTGGATCGATGAGCGCCATTCGTCGGGGTTGCTGTTCAGTGAACCGTTGAACTACAGCTTCGTTATCCACGGGCTTGTCGCAATGAGTGCTCATCAAGGCCAAGCCCGACAATCTCTCCGTGGACATAGTAGTCCTAAGGTACCCATTCACAAGTTTCAAGGTACTGTTGGCACGTTCATTGACAGCAGAAGTGACGGGTATGGTGCAAGCAATTCGCAACAAGCAGTTGATGTTTGGGAATATATCGGCATCGCAAGCCTGGAAAGAAAAAGTGATAAAGTTGCAATTAAGCTAGAAAATTTTACACTAAATATTATATATTAAATAATCGGAGCATACGAAGAATTGTCATCCCAAGATAGCCATACGAAGAATTATAATCTACCTTTAATGCAGGTTGAAGCGAATCTGGTTTGGCGTTCTCTGACTGCTACTTTCTCCTCCATCGCATTACATATGACGCGTTCGGTGGAGAAGGGGCGAACGCAACATTTTCGAATTATGCCACAAAATGCAGTTAAAGTTTGTAAACTTTAAACCTTTGTATTTTTCCGGTTTATCGAAATGTTGTATGAATTTGAACACATATTTGAGTAAAATATTGTTGTGTAATATGTCGATATAATAAAACGCCAAGAAATTTTACAATATTATTTATTGATAGCTTCTGATGTTAACTGGTGTAATCCATTATTTGGTCCTCTTCGTCGAATGTTGTATTACCTGCTTCAACTGTTTCGGTTTCTTCCAGTGCCTTTAACAATCTTGTATAATAGTTCACTGCAGTTGCAGGCATTAGGTCTGATAATTCTTTGAGATCTTTTATTTTTTCCTTAGTTTTTGGCAGCAATTGGGAATACTTTGGTTGCAGTGTCTGCTGGGCTAGATTGAATAAACTGACACTGTAGGATTTTTTCCCTTTCTGCAGTCTGACGGGATGGCTATTATCTGGGGTTGTGCGGTATGCAGTAGATATTACGTAGCCTTCTTTGTGTTGAAAGTCAAATATTAACTTTCTTGCATCTGTAAATTTAGTAGTTGTTGATTTCCTAATGACAATGCACGTTTTTAGGACGTCAAAATCGAGAAAATCAGCCTGTTTCATTTCTACAACTAGGAAGCGCTGCGAAACGGCTGTAGTTATGGCCGTAACATAATCTTTTTTGGTGTAAATAATATTGCTGTAATTATTTTTTATATTTTGTTCAATTTGGCCAAATTGGGCATCACAGGGCATTGTCGAGTGACCAGAAAGTAGATAGATGTGTTCAATGTGAAGCAATGATGCGGAGGGAATTTCTCTGAGATACATTAAAACCTAAATTTTACCGTGAAAGAGTGCAGACTAACATCTAATTTTTTGCATAGGTAAAGCAAAGGTTTTAAAGGATAATTATACGACAAAAAACTCATTTTTCGAATTTTGTGGCGTTCGCCCCTTCTCCACCGAACGCGTCATATATTCGATGTCAAGAGTCTTAGGGCTGGGAAGGTCTGGCTCATACATCACAGAAATCTCGGTAGTGTCTGTTGCTGGTTCAACGGTGACTCTGGAAGCAAAACCAAGTAACTGAACAGCCATCTTCTGAGTGTGACCGAATCTATAACAAAAATAGTTCATTAATTAGGTGGAGAATGCAGGGGGCGGGTCCAGACCGGTTGGCGTTGCCACCGTGTTACGGAAAACTGTCAGATTTTTAGAATTTAAAAGTTCGTGTTCTACAAACGTACCTTGTAGACATCTGCATAATATGGCCCAGAAAAGGAAGAAATAGAGTACGACGGTAATATTCCTCAGGTGTGTCATGAGGAGTATTTGGTTTGTGCTGTTGTCCGGCAGTTGTCCTTGGTACACTGGGTTCAGTACCCACATCAGAACTGATCTGCGCAGCTTGCGAATACCATCCCCTGAACACATCGTCAGCCTTATCTCTCACTTCTTTCAGCTCTTTCTGTCTGTCCGAGATCATGTTGTAAGCCTTCACGATGTCGTTTGATTTCTTCTGAAGCTTGATGCTTAAGGGCTTGATGATTGCCAAAGTTTTCATGGCAACAGTCAAGGAAATAAGAAATTGAAACAAACAACACGTGTGATAGAAATTGTATGCTTTTTGGAGTGTCTCTCTATCCCAGTTCCAATGTGTTTAAGAACTATACTGCTGGTACTGTGGTTCGTTTGTAATAACTTCTAATGTTTTACTAATTGTTGGCAGCAAGAGCACAAATGTTACATATGCTTCATGGCGTTCTACCCAACGAGTGCTGCAAAGGTCTCGGATCTTTGATTTTTGAGATTCTGGCTGATCCAAGCTTATTACTTTCTCCAGACACCTCTGTCGCTTTAGAGAATAATTAAAAAAGTTAGAAATCTCAGTTATGGTTCCTACCATATTACGTACAGATGGTAGGCTACAAGCTTTTACGATGATGAGATTGAGGACATGAGAATTGCAATGCACATATATTACCTTGAGATTTTGCTGAACTATTAAGCGTTGCACCCCTCGGGCCTGGCCGGAAATGTTTGAAGCGCAATCATAACCTTGTCCACGGTAATCTGCTATGTATAGACCCCACTGCTCCAGTTTTCCTAGGATCACTTGAGAGATGACTTGTCCAGTTATGCGTTCAGTGGTTTTAAAATCTAGAAATTCTTCGCGAATAATACAATTCTTGTCCCCAAACCTCAAAACAAGCGATAATTGTTCAAGATTTGCATTGTCATCGTCAAAGAACTGAAAAAACTTTGCTTCTTTTATTTCTTTGATGATCGAATCTCTAATTTGATCCCCAATTAGACCAATAATTTGGTTTTGAATTGATTTACTGGAATATCTTGCATTGGCGCGGCATGTTGCTAAATGTTTTTTTTAAGATTTCATCACCAGCATCGACACGAAATTCAAGCAAGGCAATAAAATTGCCCCTGTTTGCGTCTTGGGCGGCTGTGCTGTCATCTCTGTGACCTCTTAACCTCTTTTGGACCACTGGGTCGAATTTGTACCGTTTCTAATACACGCACTTATAACTTAACCCTACAAAAAATTCAGTCGTTAAGAGGTTAAGGCAAGGCACTGTTTGCCATAAAGATGAACAATTTTTGTCACACTTTTGATAACTTCTCTGTTTTTGTGCATTGTGTAGGTACGTTCAGTGGTGTAGTGCTGTGGGAACGCGCGGGAACGGCGTTCCCTTACTTTTTTTGGTAGACGGAACGGCGTTCCCTCACTATTTCAAATAAATCCGAACTTACAAATCTCTAACGTCATGAAATTTTAATTCCCACCCCTAGAAGAAATATAAGAAAGAATCATTAACTGTTTCATTTCTTTTAGCTTCGACTGAGGCAATGCTAGCCTATAAAGATCTGATGAAACAGTCACCACGGCGTACCAGTTGTTAACTTTTTTATAGTTAATCATTCCAGTTGTTAGCTATTTTTATTGATCGTACTGGATGTCATATATCTAATGACACTGGAAATACTGCATCTTCAACCTTGGAATATATCCTAATATCCAGTGCATATGACCTCAAAATATCCCTGAAATTGGTCAGATTTCAAAAGATTTCCCGGGGGGCTTACAGTGCCCCCGGACCCCCAGCTTATGGGCTCGCCGCGCTCGCCATTGTTCCCCCTGCATCTGAGTAACACTTTCAAAATGCGTTCCCTCACTTCTTTATTTAGCACTACACCACTGGGTACGTTGACTTTCAATTTGCACCTGGATACTTTTTTCAGGATTTTGACTTGTGGCGAGGAAATTGTCATAAGCTACCATAGCATCTACGTGGTAAAGGACGTTCTCGTGTTGACCGCACACCGTACTTACTTTTGTCCACCGTGTAAATGGCCTGTTCACGAGAGCACCAAGGTTTTCTCGTGCAGCAAATAGAATGCATGGGAGACAGACACCACCATCGCATTCCTTGCTGTACACCAGCCAAGGATAGCGTTGCTGCCAAGAGCTTTGAAAAGACTGATTACAACCATTCATAAACATTTTCGTGAAAGAATAATCGTTTCCTGGTTGAAAATAGTTAGTTATGGCATTGAACTTTTCAGCTTGTTGCAGAGATCTAATAGGAATTTTCTGACGCAACAGGGCACCAACGTCAATATCATGTACCGATGCATGGCAAGCAGGGTTACCTGCAATAAAAACAAAATGCGTAGCTATTATAATTATATTAAGAAAATGAAATAAGATTTAGCTTACTATAGTTTTTAATCTTAACCGTAAAATATATCAAAACAAGAAAAATAGTTTTCTGTGAGTCAGCTTGTCGTACAACACGTTCCTACCAGTATCACTGGCGCTACTGCGAATCCTCTTTGCAGTCGGGGTAGATTGTCTTTCTTCATCACTGTCAAAACGAGAGACAATGAATTTAATATGAGCAATCAATCAGTAACTGTAAGTAGTTTTTGAAGTCATTGTTTTAGTTTACAATACAGTTACTAACCTTGCCACTGACGTGGGATGGACCAAACTTGATGGACCAAAAAATCGGTCAATTTTTGGGTGCTGTTTAACTCTTCTTGACATTGTAAACCGAAAATTCTCTTGAATAAATACTTTGAATGAATATTGCTTTTTAGATTTTTGAGTATTAAAGTAAGACACAGGATCGACAAACGATCTGAAACAAATGAAACAAAAGGGTATATTATAATTTAGGGTGTGTCGAATTTTTCAACTTTCAAATTCCAAATATGAGGGGTGCTAAAAAGTTGCAGCATGACTTAGGAATTCTAAAGATATTTTTGTTAATTTAATATAATTTAGTTTTGCTTGGTAAGAAGCTACATAAAAATAGTGACTTTTTTTACTTTTTTGTGGAATTATATAATAATTATTATATTAATAATTATATATGCTGTATATATAATGCACTGCTGTTTTTGCTTATTTCACAGGTTGAAACATATTCATCAGTGTGCTGAAGATTACTTGTCCGTCAGTGCTACCATCCTAACCAGTGGGAATTGACTTACAATGGCTTCTAAAAGGAGGACAAGACTGGGGACATTCACACATATGAGCAACCTAATTGGAACTGGTAGATAGTTGTTGCCCTCTGAACTCCCAACTCTGCGAGACGTTCTGAAATATGGGCTACTGCTAAGAGAACAAAGTGGTGAGGATGTGAGAAACTACCCAGCAGCCAGTCTTGCAAAGGACATTTACCCTAAAGTACTTGAAAAGTGGGAACGAGCAAACAGTTCTTTTGTAGCCCCCGTTGTAAATTCACGAGTCATAATCTTAAACAAGATCCAAGAGAGCTGGGAGCAGGCCAAAAACATATCTCTTGGGAGAGGAAAGCTACATGTCAAAGAGGCTTTCATTGCAAAACTTGACAAGCTTTTTGACATCCTCAGTTGCAAGTGTAAAATTGTTCTCTGCTCTGAATTTGGCTGCCTTGAAGATGCTGGTTGCAAAAACGAAACTCATATTAACTGTACATGCCCTAGGGAGATGAAGATCCCTGTGAAGGAACTTGCTTTCATTAAAGGTCAGAGAGACAAGTCTGGTTCTATTGGACCACATCAGATTGGCTTGCCAGATCAACCTGAGCACAACAGACAAGTCCAAAAGCAGAAGCGGCAAGAAGACGAAAGAAGAAGGCTTGCTGAATATAAGCAGACAAGTAAGCAGGATGTTTCAATGCCATCAAATGAAATAATTTTCTCTGATGATGAAAATGAAGAACAAATAGCTGATGCTCAAGATGGAAAGGATGGAAGTTATGAAGTGACATTAGAAACACCACAAGCACGTCTTCAACTTCCAATAAAAAGCCAGAGTACAACACATTAGAAATACCTAATGTTGCTATGCATAGCATCAGATATGGTGTTGGCCTGCGTGCCACAGCTGCCATCACCACTGCTGCCTTTATGGATGCTGGCTTGATCACTGAAGAAGACAAGAGACTTGTAGTTGATCACAATAAAGTCAAGAGGGCCCAAGAAAAAGTTATGAGATCCCTGGATCAGGAATTTGATGATCTTTGTAAGAAGGGTGAAATTGACTGCATCTTCTTTGACGGCCGTCAAGATACAACTAAAGTTATGCTGAAAGCAGACAATTCAGATCGTCAGTTCCCCAGCATCATCAAAGAAGAGCATTATTCTGTGTGCAGTGAGCCAGGTGGAAGATATCTCTACCACTTCACTCCTGAGAAAGGCTCAACGAGAAAAAAACCTGCTGAAGTTATTGCTGATAATCTTGTAGATTTCATGAAGAAGAAGGGCATTGATAAAAGCCTGCAGGCCATTGGAGGTGATTCTACAAATGTTAACACTGGCTGGGAGGGTGGTTCCATGCACTGGGTAGAGGTCAAGCTTTGCCGTAAGCTGATCTGGTTGGTTTGTGCCCTCCACACTAACGAGTTACCCCTGCGACACTTGATCACAGCACTGGATGGGAAGACCTTGTCTAACAACAAGTGGACAGGTAACATTGGCAAGATGCTAGACACTGCAACCGAACTTGAAATTGATCCTTCATTCACCAAACTCTCAATTGGAGAGCCTCTTACTTCACTGAGTGACAATGTCGTAAAGGATCTCTCAACTGATCAAGCGTACGGGTATAGGATCACACAGGCCATAAGGACAGGAGAACTTCCCACAGATCTGGCCCTTCTTGAAATTGGTCCAGTGAGTCATTCAAGGTGGTTGACAACAGCAAACAGGCTTTGTCGCATATGGGTTTCAAAACATGGCCTTAAAGGCAAAACCCTCAACAACTTAAGACTGATAGTGGAATACATTGTTGGTGTGTACTACCCCTGTTGGTTCAACATCAAAGTAAAACACTCTTGGGTGGAAGGCCCACGCCACATCTTGTTTCAGCTGCGGCTAGTTAGGCTGCAAAAGAAGGCTGTAGTGGATGCTGTTTTGCCAACCATCAAGCGCTCAGCATGGTATGCATTCAGCGAAATGATAATCCAGACACTCTTGTGCTCAGATGACAGTGAGGAGAGGAGAGCTGGTGTCCAAAAGATTGTTGACATGAGGGGTGGAGATGATGGCACACTTGGAGATCTTTCTGTACGTCCCAGGAAGACACCTTCCATCAACCCCAGTGCTTCTTCCGTGTTGGAGCTGACAGACTGGTCTGACGGGGTATTTGAACCTCCTTTGACATGTAAACTGACTACAGCGGAAGTAAAGAAGTTCTTTGACAAGCCTATGCAAGTTCCACAGTGGCCCTGTCATGCTCAGTCAATAGAGAGGTGTGTGAAACAAGTCACAGAGGCAGCAGGCAGGGTGTATACACATGAGAAACGTGAGGGCTATATCAGAGGCCAAGAAGCAAGTCGGCGGCTGATGTCCAAGAACGAATCAAAGCAAGACTTGATGAAACTTGTTGTTTAAATATTTTTTTTTACTGATGTCATTACTTTCTAATGTTGTTTTATGATTACAAGGATATGTTTTATGATTACTAGGATATGTTTTATGCAGAGAAACTAAAATTTTTATAGCATTACCTGACATTTTGAGAAGCTAAAATTAATAAATATTGTTTTCCGAGAGCAATTTATGTGCTTTTTAATCAAACGTAGATTTACCAAGCTAAGTGTTGAGCAATCACAAAAATAATAGCAGATTTAAATTCTTCACATCCAAAAACATATTTTTAAAACCCCTCAGTGAAGGAATTGGCAAAAATTAATTTTCACCTCCCAAATTGACACACCCTAAATTATTATATGCTTTTAGTGTTTGTAAAATAACTTGTATGTTCAGTCAGTTAGCTTTGGGAGCGGGGCTTTCTGGTTTAGAGTGGTTTTGGTTTAGGGGGGTTCAATCGAAACCCCCCTCCCTGGATCCGCTACAGCGCCTGTTGCAACCTTGCAGCCCTTTGGCTTATTTCGATGGTCTAAATTCCCTCAAAACTGCTCAAGTCTGTTGTCTGGGTTGTCTGGGTTGTCTGGGTGTTGAGGGCTGAATACACAGCCTTTCGGCGATGGTGTAAAAGACTCCAAGGCAGAATTGGTCTCGTGCTGATGCTGACTGTAGCTGCTTTTTACTGCTACTTTCTTTATGCACGTTATCTTCCAGCTTTGTTTTAAAAATTCGATGAGCTTCTCATCGAAAAACATTTTAAGAGTAGTTCTAATAATTCTCATAAAAAAACGATCACGAGTGCGGGGCCCCTCGGCCTCGACTTGCCTGGGCCTCGACCTAGATTTAATATATATATATATATATATATATATATATATATATATATATATACTGTATATATATATATATATATATATATATATATATATATTATATATATATATATCATAGGCGTGCACACTGAGTACGCAAGGTACACAGTGCGTAGCCAATTTTTTTATTAAATTTAAATTTTTTAAATATTGATAAAATGCTATTATAAATACCAATAAATTTTATAATTTATTCAGTATACTTAAGCAATACAAAGTAAAATTAAGTGAAACTTCCTTGTTTTCTCATGTGCTTTCTTACAAGGTACGCTCTGAGCATTGAATGTACTTGCATAGGAATATGATCCTTAAGTGCTGGGCGGGGCTTAACAAATACTGCCTTACTACTGGCCGAAAAATGACCTGGGATACGCTGGAGTGTTTCAGCGTAGTTTCAGAAAATGCGGAGTGGCTTTGATGATTGTGTGGCAAAGGCGAAATATCGCATGCCATTGACTGCTGAATGCTGATGCAGAACCAAAACAAATAAGGCTGGCACAGACTGATCAGCCAAATTTGGAAATGAAAAGACTTTATTTAAAATCATAGATACAATTTGCATGCAACTTACTGCTCGGTTTGGAAATCTGTCACAGTTGAAATTTTTGTAACTTCTGAATTTCGAAAATTTTCTAAAATTTAGCCAAGCATTCCCTGATGAAATTCTTAAAACCTTTGCGGAGTTACACAATGGCTTTTTGATTTTATAAGACTGAAAAATGAACTAAGTGTCCTATACTCATCTGAAGAATTTCAAGGAAAATATCCCTGCCATATTGCAAAATTCTTGAGCTTGAACAACTTGAGTGAAAGCATGCCTGAACTTCAAAAACTCGTAGAGCTAGTACTAACCATTCCCTCTACAACTTCATCAGTAAAAAGATCATTTTCGTCTTTGAGGAGAATTAACACGTATCTAAGAAGTACAATGGGCGAAGAAAGGCTGTCATACTTAGCCCGTATGAACATCGAAAATGAGTTATTAGTCCAAATGAAATCTGACCCATCATTCTACGATTCAGTAATAGATGAATATTCCATTAAGAATCGTAGGATCGATCTGAAATATCGATAAAAATCGCGCTGTCGCATATAAATAATTAAATATATACCGTATCCACTGTCCACCCCATCATCCAGATTTGGTAAGTACCATTACCACCGTACCAAGGTCATAATTTATTATAGTTTATATCATCGTTATTTCTTGAAAACTCTTGCATAATATATATATATATATATTGGCAGCAGCGTACCCGATCGCTAGCTTCACCGCACGCGCCTGATTATATATATATGCTGCAAACCCACAAGGAAAAAGAAAAACGATTCCAAGGCCTTTCGTGTATTCAGAGCTACACCTCGTCAGGGAATGACGAGGTGTAGCTCTGAATACACGAAAGGCCTTGGAATCGTTTTTCTTTTTCCTTGTGGGTTTGCAGCATTCATTCATTTCACGTGTTTAATTGTGAAATTCATCCAATATATATATATATATATATATATATATATATATAGTATACTTAAATAAATATATGCATATTATATATAAACATGTAAATATAAATAATATGCATACTATAAAGATTTTATACAAAATAAATGACTAACAATAAATCTATTATGATGCAAACTGAGGAATGCTATCTCGATCTCAAATGGTTTTAAATTACAAATCCCTCAAAAACTGTGGGTGATAGAAACAATCTGTTTTCATTTTTGTAATCAGCGTAAAAATAAACATAAGAATCACCCACATTTAACAAAAGAAGAAATACTTTGTTGAACAGTGTTATTATAAGTAAGAGAGTTTATATTCAAAGCAGTTTTTGTATAGTTCCACCACATACGGGATGTATACATATAGGGTGCTCCTAAAATTAAAAGATGTTGAGAAAAGCTCATAAAACTTTGCTCCCCGGACTTCTTCTCATTCTTTTATATCATATTAATGCCAGAAAAAAATATTAGCTACATTGAAACATTCTAAACCTTGCCACCAGGCAGCTGAAAAATATGCTTTATTGAATTAATTTATTATACTTAATACATTTTTTAAATTTTTTTTTCAGATTTACCTATCATAAATAGCGTATCTATTAAATAAATCGTAGTTTTACTTGAGTTTATATAAACTTAAATAATTATTACAAAATTTAATACTTATTTTTTTTGTCAAGAAGAGCAATAATTAATTACTTTTCAATGGCAGACGGAAACGGTAATAATAATGAAGATGATCCAAATAAAAATCAAAGGATAATTCAAATATTTCCTTATGAAAAGATGATATAATATGGCTAATAGAAAAGCCTATCGAAAAACTCTCTGATAAACGAATCCCAACGAAGGGGAACATTTTACACTATTTTTTCTACCTAAAAGATGGACCAATAAAGAACGAGAAACTTAGAAATTTTAACGGTACAATTGCTGAAAAAGTATTAGAAGATATCGAAAAACAGTGGATGAAGTCAGGAATCGAAACACAACGTAAAGATAAAGTCAAGAAAAAGATTTGAGACCTTTACGAGAATTATAGGACACTCCAAGAAAAGAAAGGTTCCAATTCCAACAAGGTAAAGGAAGAAAATTTTGTTAGCGACCTTGACTCCTATTTTTTTATTGCCCATAAAGATGCTGAACGCAGAGTTCAAACTGATCGGTTGAGGACGACAGAACAGAAAAAAGAGGATATTGATTTCATAAATGCAATGAAAGACGGTAGAAAAGTTCTTTTGGGATCCGAAGATAAAGAGTATTCAAGAAAGGTTCAAACTAAAAGGAATAGGGAAGAGAATTTCACTTACAGAATGGAGACAGACATGCGAAGAAGAGAGCTACAAGAGGATTCAACTAGCGAACTTAACGATGAGATAGACATTGTTGATGAAGATTATTTAGAACTAGATGATAGTGATAATGATGAAAATGTGATTTCAAATTCTGATAAAAAATCAAAAAGAAAACGCTCGAAAACTCTCACACTAGAACTTCCACGAAACCCATTCAAAAGTAAAAAAATATCTGAAATGGCTGATCGTTTGAATTTATCTTCTGGCCAAAGAACTGCATTTATGGCTGCCATCGCAACAGAGAGGGGGGGAGTTGATTTGGAGAATATCACGTTGTCTAAAACAAGTACGAGGACAGCAAGTAAAATAGTGCGGCAAGAAAAAGGCGAAGAACTCAAAAGTAATTTTGTATGCCCAAAATTTTGTAATCTTCATTGGGATGGAAAAATTTTGCATGAAGAGGATGAAAGATTAGGAGTGCTGATATCTGGTGCCCCAGGATATGAAGAGGGAAAGCTCTATGGAAAAACTATACGCACTCACAACATGGTATCATATGTGGTACATTTATTTCATAATTAAATATAAATTATTAATTAATTGAATTAAATATCTATACAAAATTGCCTCGGGATTGGCGACATAGCCTATTGGGAATGAAATAATTGAATTGCCATACGTACAAAGAACCTGTATGTATGAATCAGCCTCACATAGCAACAAGAAAACCCAATTTATTGTTTAGTCTACCAAAGGAGTAGCCCAAACAAAAATTTTGCTAGTTCGGCAAATAATACACCAGAACCAAGGAACGGCTCTCAGGGCTGTTTATGTTACAGCGAAGCTTTAAACTGGGAGGATGTCTTTGTCCCCCCTCTAGTTCTGAGTGAATTCCTTATAATTTAAAACCTAATGACTAAAAAAGGATAGGCCTATTCCTTCAGGGGTTTATATAGTGACTGCCTATATTAATTACCTTAAGTAAATTCGTCGCGAAACTCGATCGTGGCGGCCCTACACCGAAGATGATCGTAACGCCCTACATCGAAGCAAACAAAGACCCAACAAAAATAAGGTGAGGCAAATTATTTTCATTCTAGTATACTGTACGTCGCGCAAATCCCGACGCTAGAATTACCGTAATCACTTAAATATAAAAAGGTCCTTTAAACACCTACATATTCATAACTCTCTAACGAAAAAACATAGGGCTTTTGTCGGTAACCCTCCACTGAAGTCTGTTGGAAATTTCCAACGGATGAGGGCACAGGCAATCAACCCATAGCCCTATATAGTTTTTTCATATGGTGGCCCTGTGAAGGGGAACTAACCCCTCTAAAATTTACACTGACACACGTAGTGGCTAGGCTTAACTCAGTAGGCCTAACCCTAATTTCAACCATAACCCCACTATAGTTTTTTCATATAGTGGCCTAAAACTGGGAACCGATTCCTTTACCTTTACACTAATCGAAAACAAAGGCTTGTTCATTTAACAGGCATAACTTATTTTAGGTCCTAAAAATAATAGGCCCGCAACATTAAGCCTATTTAATAGGTCCTACTCTTCAAATTCAAAACTAAGCCTTGTTAATTTAACAGGCTTAACTCATTTGAGGTCCTATAAAATAATAGGCCCAAACATAAGCCTACTTGGTAGGCCCAACAAATAGGCCTATTTAGTAGGCCCACCTAACTTTACCTTACATAATGGGCCTACCTCTTAAAGTAGGCCTTACTCTTTACACTCAAGGCCTATCCTAACTAAAAACACTAAATTTATAATTGAGCCTGTGGTGTAGGTTATAAAATTTATTTCAGCAATTTAACTTACTCATAAGACTCATTAACATCACAAAATTCGACTCAAACCTGTAACATCACAAAATTCGACTCGAACTGTAACATCACAAAATTCGACTCAGAACTGTAACATCACAAAATTCGACTCGAACTGTAACATCACAAAATTCGACTCGAACTGTAACATCACAAAATTCGACTCGAACTGTAACATCACAAAGACCTAAAGCAATTGCACGAATTCAAACCTACACCCACCTAACACCTATTCGTGACCCTATTCCAACCTATTACCTATTCGAAGTCCTATTTGACATATAGGCCCAACCTATTACCTATTCGAAGTCCTATTTGACATATAGGCCCAACCTATTCGAAGTCCTATTTGACATATAGGCCCAACCTATTCCAATTCCTATTTGACCAATATAGGCCCAAACCTATTCCAATTCCTATTTGACATATAGGCATAAAACACAAGGCTTGATATAAGGGTCTCAAATGCAACGTTTGAGGGTCTTTATTCAGCCAAATTGATTAACCTAACCCAAAACCAAAAAATAAAACCCTATAACAAAATACTGTACACATTTACACACACATACGTACGGTACAGTATATAAATATATACATACGACTTCAAACATCCAATTCTTCTTTTTAAAGGAAGAATCACAACAGATTTCATCAACAAACACACACACACACACACGTACGGTACAGTATATAAATATATACATACAACTTCAAACATCCAATTCTTCTTTTAAAAGAAGAAACACAGATTTCATTAACAGACACATACATTCCTTGCAAACAGATTGGATTCCTTCAAAACCCCAAACCTTCCAGACCTACCTGTAGGATATACAACATTTACTCATTCATAACTACGGGTATTAATTTCATTGGAGTGGTGAATCCAAGTTTTGAAGACCAACTGGATTCGGAGGAATGACACACACACACACACACACACACTACTCTTTCAATGTGTCTCAAACACAACAACCTGTCTAAACATAACCAAGGATCGGAGAGTAAAAGCTTTTATTGCTGCGCTCTGATTCTGTGCACATAATTTTGTGCCAAAAATTATATGGTTAGACAGTGACACGTACAAACAAACTACTCTACTCCAAAGGGCCTTGGCCTACCCTTGGCCATAGCCCAACAAATTCATCAAAGGGCTGATGGCCTACCCTTGGCCATAGCCCAACAAATCATCAAAGGGCTGATGGCCTACCCTTGGCCATAGCCCAACAAATTCATCAAAGGGCTGATGGCCTACCTTGGCCATAGCCCAACAAATTCATCAAAGGGTGATGGCCTACCCTTGGCCATAGCCCAACAAATTCATCAAAGGGTTGATGGCCTACCCTTGGCCATAGCCCAACAAATTCATCAAAGGGCTGATGGCCTACCCTTGGCCATAGCCCAACAAATTCATCAAAGGGCTGATGGCCTACCCTTGGCCATAGCCCAACAAATTCATCAAAGGGCTGATGGCCTACCTTGGCCATAGCCCAACAAATTCATCAAAGGGCTTGGCCTACCTTGGCCATAGCCCAACAAATTCATCAAAGGGCTGATGGCCTACCTTGGCCATAGCCCAACAAATTCATCAAAGGGCTGATGGCCTACCCTTGGCCATAGCCCAACAAATTCATCAAAGGGCTGATGGCCTACCTTGGCCATAGCCCAACAAATTCATCAAAGGGCTGATGGCCTACCTTGGCCATAGCCCAACAAATTCATCAAAGGGCTGGCCTACCTTGGCCATAGCCCAACAAATTCATCAAAGGGCTTGGCCTACCTTGGCCATAGCCCAACAAATTCATCAAAGGGCTGATGGCCTACCTTGGCCATAGCCCAACAAATTCATCAAAGGGCTGGCCTACCTTGGCCATAGCCCAACAAATTCATCAAGGGCTGATGGCCTACCCTTGGCCATAGCCCAACATATTCATCAAGGGCTGTGGTCTCCTTGGCCATAGCCCAACATAAACAACATTGGTCTTGTGGCCTCCCTTGGCCAGAGACCAAACAACAAGGGTCTTGTGGCCTCCTTTGGCCAGAGACCAAACAAAAAGGGTCTTGTGGCCTCCCTTGGCCATAGGCCAAACAACACAAAAACAGTACAGGATTCAAAGCCCCAAGCCCTCCAGATCTACCTGTGGAGGAGTAAATTTACTCCACTAAAACTACGGGTATTGACTAGTCTGAAGTGGTAGGAGGTTTGAATACAGTACAAACTCTTTCTAATTCTCCTAAATTAAATGAACAAATAACAAAAGACAACAATGGGAACATTGAACCAAACAATTACACGAAAACACTTGGAATGCTTTGGTTTTTAAAACAGAATTCCGAACACGATGACACTCTTTGCACAAAGAGTTATAACTTAAATCCAAATGCCGATACAAAAAGACAAGTGCTTTCAGAATCATCCAAAATTTTCGACCCCATTGGATTATATTTACCAGCAACGATAAGATCCAAAACCCTTTTGCAAAACTTATGGAAAAAGAAAATTGATTGGGATGAACCACTTTCAGTGGAAGACCAACTTCATTGGAAAAAAAAAAAAATTAGCCACAGACTTGAACAAAGTTCAAGACATCTACGTACCAAGATGTGCTGGCTACAGATTGAAATCGCAAACACTACACATTTTTACAGATGCCAGCACACAAGCTTATGGGTGTTGTGCCTATTTAACAAGTGAAAATGAAAGTAACTTGGTTTATTCAAAGGCAAAAGTGGCACCCTTAAACCAAAAAAAAACTGTACCACAACTTGAATTATTAGCTGTCTCATTGGGAGTTAAAACAGCAAATTTTCTTTCACAAGTGTATAAAGAAGTTGACATAACAAACATTTACTTAAGAACAGACAGTCAAATTTGTCTAACATGGGTGACCAACACAGAAACAACGTCTTGCAAAAACATATTTGTGAAAAACAGACTAACAGAAATCAAAACTGCAAACACAAACCTTGGTATCAAATTTAGGTACATAAAAACAAAAGAGAATCCTGCAGACTTTTTGACAAGAGGGCTCTCTTACAAGCTGTTGAAAACAAATAAAATCTGGTATGAAGGGCCCGAATGGCTAACATGTGAGGATCTTTGGCCAGCCAAAGTAGTTAACCTCACACTCAACTCTACAACAACTGAAAAGATCACTGAGGACAAACCTATATTGACTATCACCTTTATTCAGACCTAAACAAACTCTTGAGAATTACAGTCTATTGCTGCAAGTTTGTCAATACCTACCTTCTCAAACACAGTCCTCAGAAAGCCTTTTCTAACTTAACAGAAACTGCAACAAAATACTGGCTCAAACAGATACAAGCTTCAGAATTTGACAAGGAGTTGAAGTATCTTAGGTCCAGTAACACATTAAACAAAGGTATTCCTTCACTTGTCATGGATCTAAATCTGTACCTGGATACAGAGGGTCTGATAAGGTGTAAAGGAAGGCTTAACAAGTCAACTTTGACTTACAACTCTAAGCACCCAATTCTTCTTCCAAGGAGAAATCACTTCACAAAACTCATCATCAGGGATACCCACAACAAAATACACCACATGGGAGTCCCACAAACCCTGACAGAGCTGAGAAAAACTTACTGGCTACCAAAGGGTAGAACTGAAACAAAGAAAATTCTAAACACATGCATTCCTTGTAAACGTATCCATTCACGACCCTTTAAGACCCCAAGCCCTCCAGACCTACCTGTGGAACGAGTAACATTTACTCGGCCATTTGAAACCACGGGTATTGACTACACTGGAGCGGTAAATGTGAGTTTTGGAGACAAAATGGATTCAAAGGAATACAAAGTGTACATTGTACTCTTCACCTGTGCTGCCACACGTGCCATATGTCTAGACATAGTAGAAGATCTGACAGCAGAAGCTTTTATTGCTGCTTTCAGACGATTTTGTGCACACAATTCTGTACCCAAAACTATATGGTCAGACAATGCCACATACTTCAAATCTGGTGAAAGAATTATTCATCAGATTTGTGACAATGAAACAGTACAAACTCATTTAACCAAACACAACATAACCTGGAAGTACATTCCTGTTAATACACCATGGTATGGTTCAATTTGGGAAAGAAACATACAAACTGTAAAGAACTGCCTTAAAAAGACTATTGGGACAAAACATTTACAACTTTTTGAACTCATGACTATTCTGTCAGAAATTGAAAATGTTGTCAACAACAGACCATTAACTTATGTGGGAGATGGTATTAATGAGCCAGAACCTCTCACACCAAACCACCTAATTAAGGGAGAAACAGTAAACATGTTACCAGAATCTGAACATAACAGTACAGAGGATCCAGATTGGGAAATAGGACACAAAGCACTCAACACAAAATACCAACATTTGACACAAATCAAGACTCAATTTATAACAAAATGGAGAGAAGAATACTTAACAAGTCTTAGAGAAAGACATAAACAATTAACAAAACAAAGTTGGAATGATTCAGTCAAAATTGGGGACATTGTGTTGATACATGACAAGACACCAAGACAACATTGGTCAATGGGAAAAGTCTTGGAACTCAAAACTGGTGAAGACGAAGTTACCAGGGTTGTAAAACTGAAAACAGCGACTGGTGAAACCACCAGAGATATCACATTACTATATCCTTTGGAGTGTGGGGCTAAATTAGAACCATTACCCCAAAGGATGGATCAGGATACTATTGGGGAGGAATCTCTCAATGTGCCTGATGTAACTCAGACTAAACCAGACAGGCCTCAAAGAAAGACTGCTTTGAAAGCCAGACAACTTTTACAAGAAAAAATTAAGACTGGTGACTTATAAAACTTACACAAACTGAGCAAAGTTAAAATGCTTAATAACTTTACTTTAATCCCATAAATTTCCTATACCTAAAGGGAGTCAAACTGATTGACATAACTTTAACTAAACTTGAGAAGTTGGCCTCTTGAACTTTCATATTTGAATAGGTCTTGAGTAACCTCTCTCTTCCTAAATTTCTACTTCATTCTTTTGATCCATTTTTCACATGTTTTACACAGTTTGTCAAAAAATTTGATCTATAACATACAAATTTTTCTCCGGCCCCCCCCAGTATATGGAAAAACTATACGCACTCACAACATGGTATCATATGTGGTACATTTATTTCATAATTAAATATAAATTATTAATTAATTGAATTAAATATCTATACAAAATTGCCTCGGATTGGCGACATAGCCTATTGGGAATGAAATAATTGAATTGCCATACGTACAAAGAACCTGTATGTATGAATCAGCCTCACATAGCAACAAGAAAACCCAATTTATTGTTTAGTCTACCAAAGGAGTAGCCCAAACAAAAATTTTGCTAGTTCGGCAAATAATACACCAGAACCAAGGAACGGCTCTCAGGGCTGTTTATGTTACAGCGAAGCTTTAAACTGGGAGGATGTCTTTGTCCCCCCTCTAGTTCTGAGTGAATTCCTTATAATTTAAAACCTAATGACTAAAAAAGGATAGGCCTATTCCTTCAGGGGTTTATATAGTGACTGCCTATATTAATTACCTTAAGTAAATTCGTCGCGAAACTCGATCGTGGCGGCCCTACACCGAAGATGATCGTAACGCCCTACATCGAAGCAAACAAAGACCCAACAAAAATAAGGTGAGGCAAATTATTTTCATTCTAGTATACTGTACGTCGCGCAAATCCCGACGCTAGAATTACCGTAATCACTTAAATATAAAAAGGTCCTTTAAACACCTACATATTCATAACTCTCTAACGAAAAAGCATAGGGCTTTTGTCGGTAACCCTCCACTGAAATCTGCTGGAAATTTTCAGCGGATGAGGGCACAGGCAATCAACCCATAGCCCTATAATAGTTTTTTCAAAGCTCCTTGGCGTTCCAAAAATCGTCGATGGCACTGGTAATACACAAGCGAATGCTACTCATTCTCTATTAGCTGAATGGAAAGTCGAATCCAATATATATGATGGTCTTGTTTTTGACACTACAGCGTCCAACTCCGGCTGGAAAAATGGAGCCTGTGTAAAATTAGAAGAATTATTCCCCAAAAAAACTTTTCTTTTTTGCTTGTAGACACCACGTACTGGAAAGAATCTTGCAAGCAGTTTGGTCAAAACTTTTCGGCGATACAGGTAGTCCAAATAATTTAGATTTTAAAAATTTTCAGAAGTTTTGGAATACCATCAACAAAGAAAATTTCAAAATTCTTGAATTTAAAGATCGATCCTTAAAATCTCGTTGTGAAGATGTTAAAAAAATTCTTCAAGAAACGTTGACCCAAAGTTCTGACAAAAAATCATTACCAAGAGAAGATTACAAAGAGTGTGCGGAACTTATGCTTATTCTCTTGGAAGGGACTCCGCCTCGTAGTGTGCATCGGTTAAAGCCAGGAGCATATCACCATGCAAGGTGGATGGCGTACATTTTGTATGCGGCTAAAATGTTTGCTTTCAGTGGTCAACTTGAGTACGATTCCAAAAAAATAAAAAATCTTGAACGCTTTTGCACATTCACATCGCTTTTTTATATACAACCCTGGTTATCAGCTGCCAATGCAGCTGATGCTGCAATAAATGACCTAAAATTGTAGCCACGGCTGGATTAAGCATTGTTAGGGCCGGGGGCAATGAATATTTCGGGCAGGTGTCACTAGAAAAACACTAGAAAAACACTAGAAAAACACAATTCTTTACCTGATACATCATACATGAGTGATGTAATCAGCTGACTGGGATCGATCAACAGAAAACGAAACAAAAACAAAGATGTGATGACAGAAAATGTATACTTTGTTCACATAAATGGGATACTAAGCTAGGTTTTGGAGAAGCGGAATCTAGAATTTTTTTTTCTTCCTCACGGTCGACCAATTATTTCAACGGTAGATCACAGCGTTTACATAGTTTCTTGGGGCCGGTCAGCATCTGGGGCCGGGGGAAAATGCCCCCTTTGCCCCATTATAATCCGCTACTGATTGTGGCACGATTTAAATTCTTATTGTAAAATTGATTCAGATGTGGCCTCAGCAGCTATAAAAACCTTTGAAAGACATTTTTGGTATATGACAGAAGAGTTAGCTTAATTTTCACTGTTTTCAAATAAAATTGAAATCTCTGAAAAGCGCCAAATAGCTAAAAAAATTATGAAGATGAAAAAAGTAAACAGTTTTAAAATGGGAGTCCCCACTTTCCCTAAATTAAACTCTTCGACGAAATTAATTTCGCTGATTGGAGTAAACTCTATGTTTCTTTTACAAACTCTGGGAATAGATATGGAATGGATGACAAAGGACCCAAGTGAGTGGAACGTAGATTCTGAATATAGAAAAGCATTTGAATATGTTAGAAGTGTCAACGTAGTAAATGATCTTGAAGAAAGAGCTGTGAAGCTCATTCAAGATTACTCAAATAACATTACCAAGGACGAGCCCCAAAGACAGTACATGCTTCAGGTTGTAGAGCGCCACAGGAAACTAATTCCTGATTTCAAGAAAGGGACACTAAACCATCTTCTGTAAAATCAAAATAAGATCAAAACGGACTGTTTATAACTGCCAAAAGGAAGAGGCCCACTCCTGCTAAAACAAAAATAAACCTGATGGCTACAGTTATAAACAATTACGCAGGAGTGAGGGGGCATAAACCTCGGTAAAGGATAATCTTCATCTAATTTCCCTAGAAATAAGAAGAAATACCAAATTTTAAGCTCGTCTTTGTTTTTCTTTTTTGTACATATACTTATACTACATCAATGCTTTGTATTTTTAAATCAATTCTAATTAACCCTAATTTATTTTTATGAGGTTTATTTAACTTAATCTTAAGTAATAATACCTACAAATCAGACCTAATTGCATAATTCGAAAATCACAAAACCTCAATTTTACATGAGGCTGGTGGCAAGGCTTAATATGTTAGGATCGAGCTAAAAATTCCCAAAAGTATTCAGAAGCATGATAGCAATGAGAAAATAACTGGGGAGCAAATATTCAAAATCATGTTTATTTTTGGAGCACCCTAGTATACAATGCAGTACAGTAAATTCTAAAGAGATAAGTTGTGACTGACTGAACACATACCAAATTTCCGAGCATGTTACCCTTTACATACAGCTTTTTACGTTGGCTCTCATTATCAAGTTCATCTTGTTGCTTGCGACCTAAGTATTTACGTCTTTGACAGGTATTGTCTGACATTCATTTCCAAAAAACCCATATGATACATGTTTCAGTAGATTACACTTAAAAATCAGAACACAACTCTTTGCCCCATTATAGGTTGTTGTTGTTGTTGGTTAGCCGATCAGCCGACCCTGATCGAGCAAGCTGGCGGCACGCAGGTAACCGATCTGGAGTGGACCAGAGGTTCAGCGCACTAGTGATGTTGTGGTGTGCTCGTTGTTGTGCTAGAGTGGTACAGTCTGTCATAATGTGTTCAATTGTTTGTGGTGTGTCCTGGCACGGGTGCTAGGTGTCGTCTGTAGAGTTGTCTAGTCTGTGTTTATATGACTGTAAGTTGGAGTGATGTCCACATCAGAATCGTGCTAAGTTAATTCGATCCCATCTGTTCAGGCTGGTCTCTGACTTGTCAGTGGGTGGCGGCTTCGCACTTAGGACTGCATTCGGACCGAGTCGTGTCAGTGCTTTGTGGGTTAGGTGTGTATGTGTGTGTTTTCTGTACTGTGTGATGTCTGTGGGACGTGGTATGGAAGTGAGTATTTGGTTGTAATGTTTCTCTGGTGTTACCTTAATGGTGCGAGGTGTTGGTGCATGATTGTATATGTAGTGAGAAGGATGTTGTGGGTTAGTTGTCGCTGCTGCCATGAATTGTGTTCCCATCATGTTTAAATGTTCCCTAATTTTCAGTATTTTTGTTTCTGTGTGCAGGTGTTCTATTGGTGTTGTTTGAGTACATCCTGTAATGATACGAAGTGCGTTGGTTTTGTATTGTCTGTAAGGTGTTTATGCGTGTATGAGTGATGTTGTTTCCTGCTAGTGTCCGAAATTTGTACCTGTTAGTACCCTAAGCGTGTTAAGTCTTGACATACATTTGTTTTTAATGTCCTGAATGTGGTTTGCAAAAGATAATGATGTGTTGTATGTGACCCCCAAGTATTTTGGTCCTGTGAGTGTGTGGAATTTTGGTGTTGTTTAGTGTAAGCTGTAGAGTTATCTGGTGTTCTTTTATGCTGCTTGTTAGCAAGGTGATGGTTGATTTTGTGGGCGCTACTTTGAGTCTATTGTGTGTGAGCCAGTCTTGTATACTGTTTATGTATGTTTGTAGGTTATTTGTAGCGGTGTCGATGTTGATATGGGTGGATGTTAGTGTGATGTCAACTGCATATGATGGTAAGGTAAGTTTGTTATCTATGGGTGTTGCATATATAAGTTGAACAGTGTTGGTGAGAGAACAGAGCCTTGAAGGACCCCGTTCGGAAAAAGCTTGTTTTTGGATGACTTGCCATTAAATGTGACATGTGAGTATCTTCCTGAAAGATAGTTGCTCAGCCACCTTTTGGTATTATTGTGCATGTTTGTGTTGAGTATTTTGTTTATGAGAGGGAAGCGTGGGATAGCATCAAATGCTTTGCTAATGTCTATTGTTGCTAATAGTGTACGTTGAGCTGGTCGTCTGGACTTGATGCCATCCATGATGTGCTGCGTGAGGTTAGTGAGTAATGTCGTGGTTGAGCGGTGAGGTCTGAATCCATGTTGAGTAGGCGATAGTGGTATGTGTGGGTTGATGATTTGTAAGATTAGTCTTTCTGTTACTTTGGAAGGTGTACATAGTAAAGTAATGGGTCTATAAGAAGCTGGTTCTGTTGGATTTTCGTTTGGTTTGAGTAGTGTAATAATTTTACCTTGTTTCCATATGTTAGGAATAATACAGTGTTGGTATGAATATGTGCTGATGTTTGTGAGAGCTAATATTCCCTGTGGGCCCAAGTGTTTAAGGTGTATGTTAGATATGTTGTCTGGTCCAGTAGCCTTCAAATTCTTAATGTTTTTGATGATCTTGGTGGTCTGGTCTGTATTGAAGGGTGTAATGGTAGGGTGTGTCAATTTTGTCATCTTTTTTCAAATCAATTTTGGTAGTGAAAATATAATGTCTTTTCATGTCAAAACTTGAAATTGGCCAACCAAAATGAAATAAAATAACCGTTACCGACATCAATTTTACCTTAAAGTTTCAGAAATTGACTCTCTTACTAAATAATAGGGCATAAATTGATTAACTATTCATCTGTCACAGAATTATCCCACTGATCGCATATGGAGTATTTTCAAGGTCATATAGTTGTTGTACAATGTACAAGTCACAACATGAATAGAACTGTCCCTCACTCTCAGTCCTCAGTTGCCTCTTAGATGTCATAGACGGTGGTTTGCTGTTATTACTCTTGTACCTACTTCAGAGTTATTCTACTAGATGAATACTACAGTTTAACTGTAAGTATGGATTATTGATTATTACAATTATTTATTATTATCATATTCTGTCTAATTATGTTGTAATCCCATGGAATATTTTTTTATCGAATTTTAGAACATCGAATGACTAAACTTTGAAACATCATAATTGATATAAAATACTTAAATGTTTTTCTTTCTTTTCAGATATTCCTAAGATGCTAAAATTGAAGACAAGAGGTCAGTCGTCATGCCACTTGAGCCTGTTAGTCGGTACAGGCAAGGAGCTTCCCGTATCAGAACTACCAACAGTGCGAGACATGCTGAGACTAGGGTTACTCCTTCGTGAACAAAATACAAAGGATAGAAGGAACTACACAGAGAAAGAGCTCATAAGGGACATGATTCCCCCTCTTCTGCATCAGTGGAAAAAAGCTAATGTGTTATTCAAACCACTTGTACTCAATCAGTATAGAACTATTGAGCTAAAATTAACAAAGCTGTGGCACAAAGCAGTTGAGACATCACTTGGTAAAGGAAAACTAGCAAAGAAAAATAAATTTCTGCACACACTTGATACTCTTCTTGCATTTTTAACTGCCAGTGTCCCATAGAGTTGTGTTCTGAAGCCAATTGTTCTCCCTCATGCAGAAGAGAACCTCACCCTCACATTGATTGTCGCTGTCCTCGTGAGAAGAAGATCCCTGTTTTGGAGCTGGCTTTCATAAAGGCGCAGAGAACAAAGGCAGGAGACCAAGGAAGTATGCAGATTGGTTCGGCAGATTATTCAGAAACCAAAAAACAGATTGTTATTGCTAAGAAAAAAGAGAAAATCCGTGAGGGAAGAAAGGAAGAAAAAGAAGTGAAGAAGCCACCCAAAGAGATGAAGAGCTCTATCAAGAGGTTTCTCACTTCTTTGAAAGCTCTTCAGATGAAGAGAAAGAAGCAACATCAGATGATAGCTCCAAAATGCCATCTGAATCTTCGCCGAAGAGAATGAAATACAACACTAAAGACATCTCAAACATTGCCCTTGCCAGTATTCGCCACCATACGGGGCTACGAGAGACTGCAGAGATTGCCACTGCCGCTTGGATAGATGCACAAGAAAAAATAATGAAGGAAATATCTGATCAGCATGAAAAAGATTTGAAGGAGGAAGGTCTCTCTTGCCTTTTGTTTGATGGAAGAAGAGATGACACAAAAGTTCTCCTAGAGGTAGAGGGAATGGACAGAAAGTTTCCCGATCTCATCAAAGAAGAACACTACTCTGTGTGTTCCGAACCTGGTGGCCGCTATTTGTTTCACTTTGTTCCTGAAGCAGAAGTAGAAGGCAAGAAACATGCAGAAGCAATTGCTGATCAAATAATATGTTGGCTTCAAGAAAGAAGACTTGACAGTTCACTGCAGGCCGTTGGTGGAGACTCAACTGCAGTGAACACTGAATGGCAGGGCGGTGTTATGACGCATTTAGAGAAAAAACTTGGAAGAAGGCTTGTTTGGATTGTATTTGATTTGCACACACAGGAACTACCTCTTCGTTGTCTCATCCAGGAAGTTGATGGTCCTACAAAGAACAACAACAAGTGGTCAGGCCCCCTTGGCAACATGCTAGATGAAGCAATGGAATTAGAAATAAATACAAAATTTCCAAAGGTCGAAGTAGGCCCTCCCCTTCCAGTGTTGTCTGAAGAAGTTATCAAAGACCTCAGCACGGATCAATCTTACGCTTATCGTATTGTTCAAGCAATCAGATCAGGAGAGTTGCCTCAAAATCTGGCTCTCTTGGAGAGTGGAGCTGTAAGTCACAGTCGTTGGTTAACTACAGCAATTCGTTTCTGCAGGATTTGGGTTTCCAAACATGTACTGAAGGGCAAAATGCTATAGAATTTGATGTTGATTGTTGAATTTATTATTGGGTTTTATCTTCTTCACTGGCTCAATGTAAAACTTAATCCAATGTGGATGGAGTGGCCCAACCACATCTTGTTTCAATTACAGCTACTGAGAACCCAAAGGAAAGTAGTGGTGGACATCGTGTTACCTGTGGTGAGAAGGTCCGCTTGGTATGCTAGGCCAGAGGCAGTTTTGCAAGCAATACTCCGCAGCCAATGTACCAAAGAGCGAACTGAGACTGTGGAAATCATTCTAAAGCTTAGAGGAACATCACTAGATGATGACCAGCTGGGAGACTGCTCTGTTCAGACAAGGAAGGTACCTCCGATAAACGTCAATGCCACGAAATTGTCAAAATTAGTTAACTTGAGTTCGGAAGTTTTGGAGCCACCACTGACAACATGTATAACAAACAAAAATTTAACACAACTTAAAGAGGCCCCAATGCAAGTGCCAAAGTGGCCTTCTCACACTCAGAGTGTGGAGAGATGTGTGAAAATGGTCACAGAAGCAGCTAGTCAAGTTTACAGTCACGAGAGGCGAGAAGGCTACATCAAAACGCAAGTAGCAAGCCGAATGTGATGTCAAGGAACCGCAGCAAAAAGGACATGACTGCATTGGTTACTTTCAAATAAAGGCTGAATGATATCTTATTGCCCCTTTAAATGTTGATAGGATGTTTGCGCACATTTGTTATTTTGTTACGAATTTATGGAAAAATGGAATTTTTTAATTAAAATTGATATAGGTAGGAGTTATTTTTTATTGTTTTTGAAGCAAGGATATTATTTTGTATGCCAAATGATTACATTAAATTGCTACCAAATCACATGTTTTTCAATTTAGTCATTTCACCCCCAAAATTGACACACACCCTAGTGTAATGGTCGTGTCGAGTCTGTAGGTTTTCTTGTGTCTGACTGTTTGTCTGTCTGCGTGTTTCTGGTTGTTGTCTCTGTTTAAATGACTTATCTTTGCGTAGTGCTTAACTAAAATGTTAGCTTGTTGTGTATATGTTGGGATATTATTTTTGCTGCGACAGATAGCTGCGTGTGAGGTGTGAATGCCGCTGTTAGAGTGGGTAATGCTGTTTATAGTCTTGTATAGCCTGGGATGTATCTGTGGAGTGGTTTAGTGTTGTTATGAATTCCCTAAATGTTTCTGTTTGTTTTTCTTTAAGTTTGTTGTTTATTTCTGCTGTTTTATGGCTTCTGTGTGTGGTGTTTGTGTGTTATGTTTGAGGTTGTTACTTTGCCTTATGAGGTGGGCTATTTCTCTAATGTAATTTGGGTTGTATTTCCTAATGTTGCCCTTAGGTATGTATTTGTTTGCATTATTGATGATCTGATTAAATGTACTGATGTTTATGATGGGTGTGCTGTTTAATGTGGTGAATTGTTCCTCAGTCTGTATTTTGAACTGTTCCCAATCAGCTTTCTTGTAATTTCTGTATGTGTGCCTAAGGCTGTTGGGGCAGAGTGTAGAACGTGTTGTAATAATGATGGGCAGGTGGTCTGATGACAGTTGTTTTTCTGTTCTCCAGTGTGTATGTGTTGCTAGTGAGGGGGAACAAAACGTTATATCTGGGGAGGAGTTTGAGTATCCTGTTTGATGTGGTATGTGTGTATGTTCTTCTGTGTTGTTAAGAATGAAGAGGCTGTTTAGTTGTGTGGCTATGTTGGCGCCTCTGGTGTTGTTTTGGTTGTGCAGGTACCAACTAGTGTCTTTAGCGTTGAAGTCTCCTCCTAAGATGACATTAGAGAGAGAGGCCAGATTGTGTAACTGTGGAGTGTAATTGGCTGGCACCTGAGGTGAACTATCTGGTGGGATGTAAATGTTGATGAGTGTGGTGTTGTGTTTTGCGCGTGTTTTAGGTTTAATTGATGGGCATAACAGTGTACAAAATGAACATGAGGATAGTCTTCTCTTGTCAATTCCTGTACTCCGTTACGTTCGCCATTCATCACTGGAGCACCATCGTAAGCTTGTGCAACCAACTTATTTTTCAAATTGTACATCTCAATTTCTTCAAGAATGCACTTAGTTGTTCCAGCAGCAGATCTATCTTTTAATTCTACAAAGCCATAGAATTTTTCCACACTTTCAGTGCCCATGGCAAACAGCAATATAATAAGTTGTGATATATTGGAAATATCCGTGGTCTCATCAGCCTGAATTGACACGAACATTACTTCACTGACTTTCTCATATAAAGCATCTTTATAAACGGAAAGCATGCAGTCCCGCAACTCATTTTGGATAGTAGCAGAAGTGTGTTTTGAAACAGCTGCATTTTGTAAATGTTCGTGCAACTGACTGTCTAATTTGGCAAATTCACTCAAAAGATCCAAGAATACACCTTTGTTGAGAGATTTTTGTTTCATCATGACCTCCAATAGCAAGTTCATGGTTGCCACAAAATTTTAAACAGTCAATTATTTTAATTAAAACCTGCCTATTCCTGTCTACTAATTCGTTATGCCGTTGGACTGAAATCTTATGCCCTGCGTCTAACTGCGTTGCAATATTCATTTTTCAAGTTTGTTTTTAAAAAATTACCGATGTGACAAGAAGTTTGTTCATGTGTTTTTATTTTTTTTGAGAGGTGTTTCAGATCTTTCACACCATTATGAATCCAATCAAATTCACCTCCAAACAACAAACAATTAAAACAGTACAAACTTTTACGATTTTCACTAGCTGTTAGCCATGGCTTTCTGTTATACCATTCAATATTAAATGTTCTTGATTGTGTTTTGTGTGTTTGATTTATTAATATATTAGGTTAATGAGCCCTAATTCTTTAATTAACAATTTAGTTTGTAAATCTAATTCACTAAGTTGATTATTTAACAAAAAGTTAACCTTATTCATTGTTAAGCCCTTAACTCGCAGAATAGCCTATGAGCGGGTAGGCACAACACATGAGGCCTTCCACCTCCAAACCTTTATAACTGATAGAAAAAATAATTAGTTGATAAATGCTTGTATAGGTACCAATTTATTGCGTAAATCGGTACTATAATAAGAATGATGATAATAATGGTAAATTGATTGTTAATGATAAGGCTGGGGGTCACCAGATCTTTGCAGATCAAATAATGTTATTAATTACTGTAAGTTATTATTAGTTGATTGATAGAATGAGTTTTCTTCCTTTATTAAACAAAATAAATGATTTATGAATGAGACAGAATATGTTGATTGTTTACAGTTGAAATAATAATGACTTCAATATTAATAACGCGCGAGGTAATGCTTAGTCTTTATATAAAGTTAGGTGAATATCACTAGGCCAAAATGGGGCCTGCACAAATGGTGTTCATATGGTGATGGCTTGCGTGTCACTGCTAGTGTTCGAAGAGAGAGATCAAGGCGCGTCCAGAAGTCCTTGTAACGAAGTTGAGGTGTGATGCCTGGAAATATTCCCGCGCTGTGACGTCATCTTAGTCGTGCTTTTGTGACGTCATCTTGGTCGTGTTTGAAATATTTGAAATATTTGAAAACGTCTCTGCCACTACAGTAGTCTTCTATAGTAGCCACTACAGTAGTCTTCCCCCAGAGAGCGAAGTGAACGATAAAAGAAGAAATCGTTTGAAGCAAGCGATAAAATGTTTCGTTCTGAGTAGTGAAGGTCTTGGTGACGCTCGTACGGAGAGACGTAGAAACGTGGCGTGAGGGAGGGTGCTGAGATGGGAGGAATGGGGAAGGCTGTGGAGCTGGAGGGAGGAACTCGGCTAGGTCCACAAGGAATGGAGTTGGGGTAAGGTAGGAACGCGGAAAGAATGGGGAAGAAAAGGAAGGCGACGAGAAGGGGCATGGGGGAACTGTATCGAGTTCGCAGGCGGTGCCCAAAATTTGTAGCGTGTAAAATTCTCCTCGATGAACACACTCCTGCCGAAAGGAAATAAAAAAAGCGTTGTTCATGAAAACAAGTAGTAGTAGTAAATCGCCGGAATGATGCAGACAGACAATTGAAGAAGGTAGGGGACTGCCACCCTGTGCCTGAGGAGTGTCTGTGCTTACAGTACGCCCTTTCGTTGCGTGGATGTGTGTGTCGGTACTTGTTTGCTTGAAGAATGCGTTTTTAATTTTTAATCATGGTTATGTTCATTCTTCAATGTTGTTAAGTACCTAGTGTGTCGTAATATTGATGTTTTATTTAGGCTTACTTTAGTGTTTTGGCTTTAGTGTTTGGCTGCTTTCTCTTTTGTGGTTTCTTGTACTATCAATGTTGTATTAATTTACTTTAATAATAATTGTAGGGGAAAGTGGGGCACAGTGGGACATGGGACACATCGGGACAGTGCAATTTTTAGCGTGAAGTTGGCAGCCCTGCCTAGTGGCACAATGAGGAACTACTGCTCAGCTGACCACACCATTTGCTTTGTAGCAGGCGAAGACGCCAAGGATTTTTTCATATTCCTCATTTTCAGGTAGGTAAAGTAAATTTTTTCGATCTTACGTGGTGTTATGTCTTCCTTGTTGATTTAGTTGAAGAACTTTATGTTAAGAGTTGCATTAACACAGGGAATGTACCATCAATTGAACAAATAACATAATGGAAATTCGTCTCGTGTTTACCTATGCGCCATTTTTTTGTAAATATTTGATGCGGGGCACAGTGAGACAGCGTCCCACTGTGCCCCAGGTAGTTTGTGATACAGATTATTGTATTTTTATAGTTTTAAAATAACGATTTGAATATTTAGAGTTATATGTTGTAGAACACATTAACAATAAAACATCCTTATGCTTTTTCAGATCCGAAGTCATGCCCAGAAATAGAAGACGAAAGACTGATATTGGTTTGTTTACGGAGGAGTGCATGAAAGAAGCAGTTGCGATGGTCTTGGAGGGCACTAGCATAAGGAAGGTGGCTGAAGTGAAGGACGACCTCGACAGCTATTTAATGAAAATAAGTCATCAGCATCTAGTGAGGAAGAATTGAGGCTCTCAGATCATTCAGCGGATGAATTATTTATTGGAAGACCTTTTTTCTATTGCTCCTTCTCAATTTAATGCTCTGAATGAGGAACTAAAGAAGAATGATTTTGTTATTGTTGAATTTAAGACAAAGCCTATTAAGTATTATGTGGGACAAATAACAGCATTTAAGGATGAAGAGGGTGATTATGAAATTTCATATTTAAGAAAAATGCAAAAAAAACAAACTGGTTCATCTTCCCACAAGCTGCTGACATAGCTTCTGTGAAGTTAGAAGATATAAAAATGATATTGCCAACTCCAACATCCTATGGAAAGACAAAACGACAAAACTCCTACATGCAATTTGATATCAATTTCGACCTAATTAATATATGTTAATTATGTCCCAGTGCCCCAGTTGCTGTCCCATTGTGTCCAGATATGGGGTACAGTGGGACAGGTTTCATTCACAACTTAGAACCTAATTTTTAGGTTAATGGAATGAAGCAGTTAGCCGTCAGTTGGATACAAGCTGTCCCATTTGATTGTTTATAAAATGTGAGAGTTATAGCTCAATTCTGCAATAAATGGAATTTGGGTTAATATAATTTAATTTTTTTGGCCCAATGTACCCCATCTTCCCCTATATATTACTTTAATAATAATATAGTACATGTATATAGTAGGCCTAGTATTAACCAAGTGAGGTGATACTGATTAATTTAGTACAATGATTACTTGATGGAATAATTTATTGTTAATGACACGGCTGGCTCAACAATTTATGATCTACAGATCTACAGAAGCTAAGGCTAACAAAGACCCTAAGATCCACTCTAAGGTTAGCCCGAGAGAAAGGAAAGAGTAGGGGGTTAAGAGAAGAGAAGAGAATAAGGGGTTAAGTAAGGAGCAACACCTATCACTCGTGGGTTAACATTTATTCAGAAAAAGAGTAAAAAAGTCTCACCATCATCATCCGCCGGCCACTGCCGACAAGTCAGAAAAATAGTCGAAGAAAATAGGAGAGGGGTGAAAGATGAAAAGAAGTAAAATAAGAACGCTTACAAACCATGCAAACACAGTCTTAACTCACTGTCATACCATGCAAACTACAAACATGCAAGTAAAGAGAGTTACAGACATGCAAAGTAAGGAGATAAGAAAAAAGAAAAAAGTAGGTACAGTTAAACAAAAGTGGGTTACTTTACGCTACGAGCTACATCTACGTTCGTGTTAGTCTATATTTTTTTTTTTTTTTTATTGCTGGCATCACACGCTGGCATGTCACAAGCTGGCATTCATCGTCAACAGACTCATCCTCGAGCACCACCACCAGAGCTCCTGTTGTTAACTTTCTTTTTTAATTTTAAACAACGCTAATATTTTTAAAATGTCTGTCAAGACGGTTCTTAAACATATTAACGCTGGTAGAATGAACGACTGACGCGGGAAGATTATTCCATTTATCAATTACTTTAAACGTAAAGAAGTTTTTAGCGATATTAGTAATGAAACGTCTGCCACGCAACTTAATTCCGTTATTGCGAGTATTACTATTATCGAAAGTGAACAATTTGTCAAAATTTACGTTATCGATGTTATTAACGATTTTGAAAACTTCAATAAGCTCCCCCCTTAATCTTCTAATTTCGAGTGAATACAAGTCTAACTCTTTAATCCTATCTTCATAAGGCTTATTGCGCAATGACGGAATAAGTTTCGTGGCACGACGCTGAACCCTTTCTAACCTATCAATATCCTCATGCAAGTACGGGCACCAAAACTGAACGGCATATTCTAAATGAGGCCTGACTAGGGACTTGTAAAGGGGCAATATAATATCCTCCGATTTAAATTCGAAATTACGCGCTATGAAGCCTAACATCCTATTAGCTTTTGCGCAAGACTCCAGGCACTGGTTCCTAACCTTTAAATCCTTAGATACGCGTACGCCTAAATCTACTTCCTCGTCAACGCTCGCTAACTCCCTATCATCTATCGTGTACGTGTAATTATTGTTGCGAGAACCTATATGCAAAACTTTACATTTGTCTACGTTAAATTGCATCTGCCACTTATATGTCCACTCCATAATCCTATTTACATCGTCTTGGATCCTATTTCTATCGTCCTCGTTAACAACCTTACCGCCTATTTTAGTATCGTCCGCGAATTTTGACACGTTACTAATCAATCCTACATCTATGTCATTAATGTAAATTACGAATAGCAATGGGCCTAACACTGAACCCTGTGGGACACCGCTACCTACATCTAACCACCCGGATTCACTACCATTAACTACGACCCTCTGCCTCCTAGCACGAAGCCATTCTTCTAACCAGTTAGCTACCTGACCGCGTATACCGTGCGCTTTAACCTTCGCAATTAGTCTCCTATGCGGAACTGTATCGAACGCCTTTTTAAAATCTAAATAAGTAACGTCAGCTGCTCTATGCCTATCGTATTCGCGCACTATTTCGTTATAAAATTCTAACAAATTAGTTAAACAAGATCTATGGCGTCGAAACCCATGCTGACTACTATTAATCAAATCTCTACTTTCTAAGTGATCGATAATACGATCCCTAACTACGGATTCCAAAAGTTTACCGACATTTGACGTTAAGCTAATGGGCCTATAATTGCTAGCTACTGCGCGGTCGCCTTTTTTAAAAATAGGTGTGACGTTAGCTAATTTGAAGTCTTCAGGAATAATCCCCGTTTCGAGTGACTGATTAAAAATCTTCGCTAAGGGGCCTACGATAACTTCTTTCAAATCTTTCAAATGTCTGGGATAAAACGCGTCAGGGCGTGGAGCCTTGCTAACTTTTAGCCTAAGGATATAATGCGCAATCTCAGCCTCGTAAAGAGTTATTTCATCCAAAATAGTCTCGCTACTAAATTGAACGATATCGTCCACGTCGGGAACATTATTTACGTCTTCTACGGTAAAAACTGTCGCAAAAAAGTTATTGAAAATACCCGCCATCGCCTGAGCGTCAGAAGCCAAAGCGCCATTAACATCCACTAGAGGGCCTATGTTATCTTTTACCGGCTTACGATTATTAACGTACTCAAAAAACTTTTTTGGATTATGTTTACTATCCGCAGCTATCAGTATCTCTAAATTACGCTTGGCATTCCTAACTGATCTTTTAACCTGACGTCTAAGCTCGATATATCTATTAAAGTTAGCTGCCGTGCCATTGCGCTTACTAAGTCTATACGCTCTATTACGCTCGTTTATAAACTCTCCTACTTCCCTAGTCCACCACTTCGGCCTACCACGATTTCTAGCGCGCTTGGGCCTACGAGGAATAAACTCCCTTTCAATATTCCTAAAACTTTCTTTAAACGCCACCCAACGCAAATTTGTGTCATTGCCCATAAATAAGTTATCCCAGTCCACTACTCTCATCCTATCAGCAAAACTATCAAAATTAGCCCTACGAAAATCAGGGACTTCTATTACGTTACTATCCTGAGTATTTTCTATCAATAACTTAAACCTAAGAATTTGATGATCACTACATCCTAAACTCTCGCCTACTTCTAAACCTTCGACTATATTCTCGCCGTTCGTCATCACCAAATCTAAAATATTGTCACCGCGCGTTGGTTCGGTAACTATCTGTCGTAAAAAGTTATCATCCATAAACTCAACCAATCTCAAACCCTCCTCATTACCAGTAAAATTCTCGTAATTAACATTAGGGCAGTTAAAGTCTCCGACAATTATACTATTCCGATTGTCAATAAAATTACCAAGAAGTGAGTAAAGTCTAGTATCTGTATCGAGGGGTTGAACGGGAGGTCTATAAACAACAACAAAATTAAAACTAATACTACGCGCCCTAACTTCAACACATATCGCATTAATTGCTGCCGGAAAATCTAACTTAACCTCGATAACCCTAAGGGAATTACGAATGTACAGCAAAACGCCTCCACCAAACCTATGTAACCTATCATTAGTAGAGAGTTTAAAACCCGGTATATCAAGTTCCCCCAACAAGTCCCGAGTCACGGTATTTAACCAAGTTTCAGTAATAGCAACTATATCATAGTTGCCGGAATAAATTATCGCCTTAAATTCATTTAATTTATTTAATACTACGCGCGTTACAATAAAAGACGTTTGTTATTTTTTACCACGCGCCCGCGTTTTAAACTATTTATCACGTCGGGCCCGCGTTTCCCGGACCCACAACGTTTAAAGAAGGCTTCGACCTATACAGCTTTCGCACGTTTTCGTCTATTAACCTACCTAGCCTAGCATTACCTATTTCATTAAAATGCACCCCCATCTTTTATAAAAAGGCTAGGATCACTGAATTCGGACCACAGCTTTACGAAGGGTACATTTTCCTCAGCACAAATCTCTTCTAATTTGTTATTCAAAAGTATTGTTTTTGACGTAATTCTAAGACCCAACCCGTGCCTAGGGGTAATACCTGGAACTAAAGACCTATCTGACCTCGCCTTCAGGGACCTAATTAACCCCCTATATCTCTCCAAAAGGTCAGGCACTCTCTTATCGGGCCTATACGAGTCGTTGCCTCCTACCATCGTCACCAACATTGAGTGACGGGAGGCAACGTCGATCCTATCCACTTCGTCTCTAACTCTGTCAACCCTGGCCCCTGGGAGACAGACCCTCCTCCTCTTGGTTGGATGCCGTTTAACGAACTCTTTGTCCATGTGGCGCACTAAAGAGTCCCCAATTAAAATAGTTTCCCCCTCATTCACGTCCCTTTCCAAATGGGCGAAAGGGTTCGAAACCTCGATAGGTGGGGAATTCCTATCACCTAACGTACGCGGCCTACCTCCACCCTTAACCTCTCTAAATCCCTCGCTATCTACTACTCTCGGACTAACCTTAACCCCTTCCTCAACTCTCTAACCTTCCCGACAAGCTACCTGAACTAGAAACTAGGTTACGCACCTCACCCTTCAAATTACTAACGTCTTCAACGTTAGTATTGGTTCAGCTTCCGTCAACCGTAGCCCTACCCCTGCCCTCATCAAGCGTTGCAAGTCTTTCCGCTACCTCACCAACACTGTGTTTTATAGCAACTAATTCCTCCATGAACTCACAAAAGAAACAAACTGATCTATCGGTAATCGCCATAGGACCGCCGTTATAATCCTTAAATTCCGAATACCACCGGTTAACCCTACACCTAACACACAACGCTTTCTGCGACGGCATCGCGCAGTTAAAAATTAGTTTAAACCGTCACAGGTATAAGTTAAATTAAGCCGGCACGCTATGAAATCTTCTAAATCGCTAAAAACCACTAATATTCAATTACTTAACTATAACAACGTGAATATAAACGCAAGTATATAAAATCCAAATCTGTCCAAAAGTAAAATTCTCAGCAATATACAAAAGTAGATGCAATATCAGAGAGCTCAGGAAATGCGTCCGTTCAGTACAAAGTCTGGCTGACGAATGTCCTATGGTATCACCGGTTTGATGTGACTAATGAAGTAGGCTTACTATAATTACTTTCTGGAATGCCACGAATTGATTCGAGGTCACCAGCTTGGATTACACCCAAGCAAATAATATTAATAAGGTTAGAAAAATTACCTTGTGGTTTTGTGTTTAATTAAGGAAATAAATCAGTTATTTGTTCACAGCGATTAACAATGCAATGACGGTAGTTATAGTGATTAACAATTATATAACGGCATTCATATTATGCTAAAGATGACTGAGGCTTAGCAAATAAGGAAATGGTTATACAGCTTAATTGTTAAGCGAGGTTATATAGGCTAATGAGTTGTGCACAAATGGAAACGCAGCATGAAGTATGAAGCCTATTGATCAGTGGCGGCTCGTGACTAAAAATTCTAGGGGTGCTGTCTCTAAGAATGGGTTGAAATAATTACTGAAATAAAAGGATGAGCATTGAGCAATGAATAAAAGCTTCAAAAGTTATTGAAAAAGTTATTCAGTGAGCTCATCCTTATATTGTTCTTGATTATTTCAATTGTAAATAAAAAATTTAGGGGTACTGCAGTTCCGCAGTGCCTACCGACGAGCCGCCACTGCTATTGATTGCAGAAATTGTGTACGCACGTTGGTGCACTGTATGGATTACGTAATACAATGATTTAGGTAGGCTAGAGAGTTACGCATAAATGGAACATAGAATAGATGCTGCAGCCTACTGATAATATAAAAAATGTACGTACGTACGTTAGGTACACTGAATGGATTACATAATACACTGACTTAGGTACGCTAAAGGGTTATGCATAAATGGAACAATTGGAACATAGAATAGATGATGCAGCCTATTGATAATATAAATAATGTACGTACGTTCGGTACACTGTAAGTGGATTAGGCAGTCAATAATGAATGCTTAAAAGGGTCACATAAACAAACGGATGCAAAAATAAAATGAATTACATGAAAGAACACAATAACAGTATGATACACAATTACGGTATTGGAATGACACTTGAACTGGGCCTACTGCAGTTTTAACGAGAAAGTTAGTTTGAACGATTATGGAGACACTTTCGGTATAGCCTAAAACGCGGTTCTGCGATTACACTACGTAGGCTTCGCGTTAATTGTTTAAGACAAGGCAAAAAGGGGTAGGCTTACCGAAATACTGAATACCTCTGGATGGAATAGATACTTGCAGGTTGACCTTGAAGACTGTAGTGGGGTCAGTTGGTTACTTGTTGAACGAGCGCCGTTCGTACAGTGGTGGAAGATGAACGAAGCGAAGTGATTTGGGGCTTGTAGCTTCGTAGAAAGTTCACGGACGTTTTCCTCGAAGATGTTTCTGCAGTGTGGTGAACTTTGCCGGTGCCCTTGAGTATGAAAGTTGAAAACCGGTCGAGATTGTTGTGAAGAGCCCAATGATGGAACGTCTACAGCAGTGGTGTCCTTTCTTGCAGGAAGGATTTGTAGCGTATTTCAAGTGATGCTTCGTTCTTGCACAATATACGGTTGAAGTGGGACTTGATTTGATGCCGGCTAAAGTCGATGATGGCACTGCGTGGAGAGTAGACGTTCGAGGTGGACGCACGAGTGGAGAGAGAGTGAATGCCAGTAAACTACGCCTTATATAACCTCTCATGACGCTAAGTTTCGCGGCCTTTTGGGAAAAACAAGCGTCCTTATTGTTTCTGATTCCTTGAACACCACGTGTGTCTTTCGCTTTCATATGATTCTAAGATGTCTACGCACGGCGTGGAAGAAGGAATTTGTTTGTCTATTTCTCTGTCTGTTTCGTTGTCTGCTTCTTTGTCTGTTCACTACAAGTAGTCCCCTCTCAGAACTGCACAGGAACGATAATAAAGAGGATCACCATTTCGGGGCAAAACTGACGCTGCCACTCCGAGTACGGACGCCAGGTCTTGCATTTGGCGGTGCTGCAGTGGCAGGAGGGTGCGAAATATCTTACTGGACTGGGGAATCGGGTAGAGTTGGGGCTGCTGTAGTAGGTTGTGGGGGAACTGTTTGGGAAATGGGGTCGTCCTCGAGGTACGTCGGCTTCAGGCGATCGATCGACACTACGTCCTTGCGTCTAGCGCGATTGAGGGTGAAAGTCTTGTCACCCCTCTGCAGCACTGGGAAGGGCCCGTCGTATGGATGTTGTGGGGGAGGGCGGATGGTTTCGTTCCTGACGAAGACGTGGGTGCAGGAGGGCAAATGGGCGGGGACAAAAGTGCGACGATTATTGGTATGACAAGGGGAAACCGGACGAAAGTTGCGCATGGTCGTCCTTAAGGTGTTTGGATAAGTGCTTCCAGCCACCGAAGGGTGTGCTCCTGACGAAGTGAGAAATTCACCGGGTAGCCGCAAGGGAGTACCGTACACCAATTCGGTCGATGTGCACTGTAGGTCGGCCTTGAAAGCTGCCCGAATTCCAAGAAGAACGAGGGGAAGGGCATCGGTCCAACGTGGGCCGGCGGTGGTCATCCTTAGGGACGCCTTCAGGTGGCGTTGTAGTCGCTCGACGAGGCCATTGGCCATGGGCCTATATGCGTAGTCCGGAACCGGAAACAGCCTAAAAGCTGCGTCAGGCTCTTCCATAGGGTGGATTCGAATTGCCGACCACGGTCAGTAGTGATTGTTGATGGGACTCCAAAACGGGAGACCCAACCACTGACGAAGGCGCGGGCGGCGGATTCTGCTGTGATGTCCTTAAGGGGAATCGCCTCAGGCCAACGCGTGAAACGATCGATGCAGGTGAGAAGGTACGTGTAACCTTCTGAGTGGGGAAATGGGCCGACGAGGTCCAGATGTACGTGATCGAAACGTGCGCCGGGGGTGCGAAAAACAGCTAAAGGTGCCGTCGTATGACGGTGAATTTTGGTTTTCTGGCATTTTATGCACATACGGGCCAAACGTCTAACGTCACGGTTGATGCTGGGCCAGACGAAGCGCGAGGTGAAGAGGGCCTGAAAGGCGCGAATACCGGGGTGGGAAAGGGAATGAAACCTATTAAAGACTCCGCGTCGGAATTCTTCGGGGACGTAGGGACGAGGCGATCCTGTAGAAGCGTCGACCGTGAGGGTCATCGTAGAAAAAGGCAGGCTATAGCTTCGTAACTGATGACGTTACCGCTGGCCGGAAAAAAGGGACGCGTTAATCGTAACTCGTGATAAAACATCCGCTGCGGTATTTTTTATGTGCCATAGGTCTCTGGTGAATTGTGAGACGTAGTCCAAATGTCTCATTTCTGTGGGTGAGTACCGGTCGGAGTGTGAGGCAATTGCGAAGGTGAGTGGGCGATGATCCGTAAAGATGATGAATTCCCTTCCTTCGAGGTAGTGCCGAAAATGTTTGGTCGCCAGGTAAACCGCAAGCAATTCTCGACCGAAAGTGCTATACCTGGTTTCCGTTGGTTTGAATGCACGTGAGAAGAAAGCTAAAGGTTGCCACCCGTCTCCGGACGCTGGGTCGCATCTTTGAGGACTGACTTGGCCGACTCGAACGCCCGCTGGGCCTCTTCGGGCCACGGGATGGACGTAGAGGAGCCCCTCCTGCAGGGGCGCAGGAGGGCGTGAAGGGGGCGAAGATGAGCGCAATGGGGGATGAATCTACGGTAAAAGTTCACCATACCTAAGAATTCTGTTTTCTTTGAGTGGTATGGGGGAGGAACTCATTGATGATGTCGACCTTGTCGGGGTTGGGGAAGATGTCATTGCCTCTGATGTGATGACCAAGGAACTGCAGTTCCGAGACGCCAAACTGGCACTTGCTGGGGTTAATGACAACCCCAGATTCCTCGAGTCGAGCGAAAACCTGCCGAAGGTGGTGGGCATGTTCTACTTCGTCGCTGCTGGCGATGAAGAGGTCGTCGATGTAGGCAAAGCAGAAGGGGAGACCACGGAGAACGTCGTCGATGAACCCCTGAAAGGTTTGTGCAGCATTCCGGAGGCCGAAGGACATGCGGATGTATTAAAAAAGTCCGAAAGGCGTTAATATCGCCGTCTTGGGAACGTCCTCCGGAGCTACCGGGATTTGATGGTAGATCCGTACGAGGTCTAGTTTGGAGAAAATTTTACGCCCGTAGAGATTGGCAGAGAGCTCTTTCAGAAGGGGGGAAGGGTAGCGATCGGGCACTGTACAAATGCTGAGCGCCCTATAATCGCCTACAGGACGCCAGTCACCTTCAGTCTTCTTGGGTACCATGTGTAACGGTGCCGCCCAAGGGCTTTTGGAGGGCCTCACGATTCCCAGTTCGATCATGTGTTCGAACTCGGCCTTTGCGATGCTGCAGGCGGTCCGGGGCCAAGCGTCGAGGACGAGCATTATTCAGGGGTCCTGAAGTCTGGATATATATAGTGGAGGACGTTGTGCTTGACTGGCACTTCGCGGTTGCAAGGGCGTGTCACCGATGGGAACTCAGCCAGTAGGTTACCGTACGGTGACTCAGGGCAAGTCACCGAATATACTGGCGGAGGCGCTGACGTACGGGAGAAGGTGCCTTGCGCGCTAATGCTGGTCGTGTGGTCGATGAGTCTCCGGCGTCTGAAATCTACTGCGAGGTCAAAATGTTGCAGAAAATCTGCTCCTAAGATTGACTGCTGCACGTCGGCGATAAGAAAAACCAAGCGGAAAACTCTCCTGAGTCCGAGGTTGAGAGTGATGGATTTTTCTCCGTAGGTCTGTATCGGCGATGAGTTCACCGCGTGTAATTCGGTTTCTTACCTGGGATGTAAACGATCTTGCAGGGAGGGGGGCAGGATACTGACTTGGGCGCCGTTATCGACCAAAAACTGTAGCTTGGAGTGGGCGTCTGTAACGAAGAATAGGCGGACGCCGTGGAAGCCTGTAATATTAGACGCCTTTAATGCTCGGCTGATACGTTTCCCGTTCGTAGACAGGGGGCGGTGCATTTTCGGGCTTGATCACCAAATCTCCGATGATACCAGCATGTGCTCGCTTCGTCGGCGGAGGCTGGAGTGTGGGAACGGGAACGGGAGCGAGGTCGTGGGTTGTGGGGCTGGTGGTGGTGGGTTACGTGACAGGCTTCTGTCACGTGCCTGCAGGTCATGTACGTCGCGGAGGAGGCCTTCCATCATGGCCGCCATCTTCGTGATGACCTCCTCCAGGCGGGTGTTATCGGGAACAGCTGGGGGAAGGGGTGATAGAGCAGCCCCGGCCACTTGTAACGTTTCGATCTCCATGACTCTGTCCGCCATGTCTGCCAGGTCCTGCAAAGGGGTGTCTGACCCCGTCACCACAAGCACTCGTTGAATATGTGGTGGCTGTCGTTGGATGAAGAGCTGGCGGAAGAAAGAATGTTCGATGACGTTCGCCGAATCCCCCAGGAGATGCTGCATGTGTCGCAGGAACTGCGACGGGGACCTGTCGCCGAGCACGTCGGTCGCAAGTAACCTCCGTAGTCGATTATGTTCGGACATGGCGGTACGTGTTAGGACGGCAGTTTTGAGGGCCTCATAGGGGTCCTCTCGAGGCCTATTGCCGAGAATGTCTCGCACCTCGTAAACGACCTCGGATGTGAGTTGTGACGCTACGAGGTTGAACTTGTCCTCACTTCTCGTTACCTTCTGATAATCGCAATGGCATTCCACTTGCAAGAACCAAGTACGGGGATCCGCGGGACAAAAGGTGGGGATCCTGTTTGAGACTGTGGCGGCGGCGGCGTCGCCAATAGTGGGAGGTGCAGTAAGTGGTGTTGGTTTCCTGTGGCATTTTCTTTGCTAGAAACGCGTTATCATGTACCGAAAAAATTAACCGTAAATATATGCACGGGATAGTAACACAAGACACAGATGCAGGTAGGCCTATTGAGAAGCGCTTTGAATATTGTACCGTATCTAAATACAAATTATCTGATATCACTGCAATAGAATATTTTTAAATTGTCCCTAAAAGCTAAACACAAAAAATACAAATTATTTGATATCGCTGCAATAGAATATTTTTAATTGTCCCTAAAAGCTAAACACCAAGTTCACTGTGAAAAAATAAAGTTAAAATAACGTTCGAGTCACTCCAGTGTTAAACCAATTTATAGTAGGCCTAGTTGTTAGCCGACTGAGGTGATAATGATTATGATTGATAGTGATTTGATTGTTAATGACAAGGCTGGGTCAACAATTTATGTCCTAAGGTATTACCGGTTTGATGTGACTAATGAAGTAGGCTTACTATAATTACCTTCTGGAATACCACGAATTGATTCGAGGTCACTTTAATAATATTATTATGTACTATTATTATTATAGTATATATACACTTTAATAATAATAGTAAATAATATAGCAAATACAATATTTGATATAATCTACTTTAATAATAATAATAACATATATGATACATCTAGCATGACTATAATTTGTATTACCTACAGGGCCGCATTTAGGGGGTGGCGCATCGGGCAAATGTCCAAGGCCCCGCGCCAGATGGGCCCCGCAAATTTCAATTGAAAAAAATTAAACGTCACGTATTTGCCATCTGCGACGAGTTTTACTTTTCTGGCAGGCGGCATGGCATCAGACATTCTAATATCCGCTTTGATGGAGTTTAATTTGTTGTTCTTGTTAGTGTTACTCATTTCTAATGTTGTTACTAACTTACTTCTTGTTGTTTCTGTTGCAGATTCATGATTTATGTTCTTATTGTTGGCATTGTAATATGTACAACATGGAAATGAGCCGTGACCGGGATCGAAGGAGGAAATATAAACCCGGTAGTGAAAAGCGTAAGGATAAGAAGCGCAGAGAAGAGTTTCTTGTGACGGTGCCGAAACTAACTAATTGGATTAATTCATCAGCAACTAAGTCAGCCCCTTCAGCAGGCCCAGCAGCTGCCTCTGCTACTTCAGCAGCTGCGTTTTCAAAAGACGCGTCTACGTCAGTGCATTCAGCAAGCCCAGCAGCTGCATTTTCAGGAGGCTCGTCTACGTCAACCCTTTCAGCAGGCCCACCAGTTGCCTTCGCTACATCAGCAGCTGCGTCTTCAGAAGACCCGTCTACGTCAGTGCGTTCAGCAGGCCTACCAGCTTCAGGACATGCAATTAATGACATTGGTTTGTGGCCACAAGTACTGACCGATGACTTTAGAGAGTTCTGGATAGAACGGGGAACATCAGATTGCCGAAATTATGACAACGACTTCAGCAACTCTTCAACTACTGAAAGTGGTACAACACGTCGATGTACGAAGACATTATTTGTTAAGAAACATAGCCTGACGAATGAGAGGATTGAGGTGTCATGGCTGTGCTATTCTGAGTCCACAGGCTGTGTTTATTGTTTTGTCTGTAAATGAATGTCGAGGGCAGACAGCAAGTTCACAATCGGGTTCAACGACTGGAAGCACGGTAGACAATCGGTCGAAGCACACGGAAAATGTGAGCAACATATGGAGTCGATGAGATATTTGTTAGTTAGAAAGTCTGTCTCCAGCCGTGTTGATTCGAAACTGGTGAACCAGTTTGAAAAGGAGTGCAACTACTGGCAGGAGGTTTTGCGGCGCTGTGTCGACGTTATCAAGTATATCACGTCACGAGGACTAGCAATTCGTGGACAAGACTCCCGTTTCGGTTCACCAAACAACGGCAACTATTACGGAATTTTTGAACTTTTAAGTAAGTATGACAGTTTTCTAGCTGCGCATATAAGTGAGCATGCCAACAAAGGTAGCGGACACACCTCGTATCTCTCTCATTTCATTTGCGAGGAACTCATACTGTTGATGGCCGATAAAGTACTTCAGATGATTATCCGAGAAATCCAGCAGTCAAAATACTACTCTCTATCCGTCGACTCTACGCCTGATGTTTCCCACACCGATCAACTGTGCTTCACCGTCCGATATGTGGTTGAGTCTGGGTCCGTCGAGCGATTTCTATAGTTCATACCTATGAACACACATACGGGAAAGGAATCGCCGACGTGGTCCTCAACTTTCTGGAGACGCATGGCATTCGAATTGGAGACTGCAGAGGACAGTCTTATGATAACGCAAGCAATATAGCAGGGAAATACAACGGCGTAAAGAGCCACATCAAGTCAAAATCTCCGTATGCTGAGTTTGTGCCATGCATGTGCCACTCACTAAATCTTGTGGGTAAATCAGCAGTGGACAGTTGCATAGCAGCCGTTCAATTGTTTATGCTCATTCAGAATGTCTACACGTTTCTCGTCTCCTCGACATACCGATGGCGTCGACATGTAGAGGTTCTCGATAGTAGTTCACGTAGTGAGAAACTAAAGGTCAACAAAGGTCTCTCCGATACCCGCTGGTCAGCCAGATCAGATGCCGTCCAATCTTTAACCGAAGGCTACGCCGAGAATATCGTGGTACTGGATGAGCTAGCAGCAGATACCAGCCAAACTGCGGAAGCCAGGATCGAAGCCAGGGGATTGTCTAAATAGCTTCAACAACTCGAAACGCCATTTTATTGGTTTTATGGAACACTATTCTCGAACGATTTCAAAAAACGAATGCATCTCTGCAAAAACAAGGAATGTCGTTAGACTCAGCCACCCTCTTGCTGAAATCACTACTGCAATTTGTTGAAGATCTCAGATCAAGATTTGACGAATTCGAGGACCAGGGCATTGGAAAGTATGGTCATCGAGTATACAAGGAATCGACTCAACGCACAAAGAAGAGAAAGCGCCATCATGACGAAATCGGAACTGCCGAAGATACGAACCTGACACCAAGAGATTCATTTCGGACCACTGCATTTCTACCGATAATAATTAATAAACTGTGTACCACTCTGAACACTCGTCTAGAAGCGTACGCTGTCCTGCAGAAAAGATCTGGATTTTTGTATTTCCTTCTAGTCCTGGACATCGACAGTCTTCGACGGTCAGCTGAACATTAGGGTGTCACATAGGACTTTTTTGAAAAGTTATGGTGCTTACCTCTTATATTGTGACAAATTGACCAAAAACCATGAATAAACAAAAAAAAAGAAAATCGGGTAATATTTAGGGTCCCCGCCCTCCCATTTGAAAAATAAGCCCCCTATTCACACAAAAAATGGTGATTTTTGGAGATATTTTTGGTCATAGTTTCCTTACTAATCATCGTATTTCAAAACCTTTGCCACGAAAATGTAGAGAATAATAACGCGCTTCAATCTGAATAGTTTTTATTAACCTTTGAGTTAAATTTATTACATTTTTTTATATCTCTTTGGTCATTTTGATGCATTTTCTAAGAGAAAAATGCTGCTGTTTTATATCTTTGCAATAAAATATTATCTTATATACTTTGGATGTCACCGCCATCGATAAAGCATCATCCTAATACAGCTCTGCGGCGATGGGCTTTGAAAATATAACTCAAAAAAGCAAATAGGCTTAAATGAGCAACACTTTTTTGGTTTAGAGATTCAAAGTGGGAACAACTTTGTACATGTTTAGTAGATTAAAATTAGCAAATTTTGCAAAAAAAAAAAAAAAAAATGACAACTGTAGACTTAAATTTTTATTAATCTAAAAAAATATGCAAAGCCCCATCGTTTTTTTAAATTTTTTATTATGAAATACAAACAAAACAATTTTAATCAAATACAAACAAAGTGCTATTCTTGAAAATATAATGAAAAATTGTAAATGAAATGAAATTATAAGTGGAAAGAAATTACAAATTCAAGAGACCTTGTTTGGAAAACTTTGGAAAAACACGCCTGTTTTCCTCTACAACTTGAAGCAATGCCTGAAATTCACCTTCATCCCTACATGAGCCATGAAAATACTGCAAAAGTTTGATACCCCTTTCTGCAGTGTCATTAACAACCTTAGTTGAAGAGAGTATTCTCTTCATCCGTTGAAAATCATTGTTGCTGTCCCACGTTACAGCTGGAGTCCTTATCCAATCTCCCGTTGAACCAAGGACTTTGAATACAAACCATGAGTTTGGACCAACTAATTGCTGAATTTTAATTCGTTCTTTTAGAATGGGAAATATCGGCTTACCCTGTTTGAATTCTGGTGGTTGATTGAAAGAGGAAAGTCTTTTGGCCACCTGGTCCTTTTCACTATGAGGTAAATCTCCAAAGAGAGAAAGGGTTACAAGTTCTTCAGATAGGTACCAGTAATGACCTTTTAGAGTGTTGAGGGCAGCTTCCGCTACTTTTATGTCAATCTTTTTGTACTGAACTAATTCGTTGTATAGGAGGAGGTCATTTTCAGGAGCCTCAAGTGGGTTGGTGACTGATAACCAGTACTTGGAGTAGATCAACGGTGTAAACAAGCATACACTTTCCAGCTTTTTTATTGTAACATTATCATAGCCGGCTTGGTCTGAAAATGCTAACATCTTATTCGTATACAATATGACAGCCATCCATCTGGCGTGATGGAGAGCTCCTGGCTTGATCCAGTGTATTCCTCTGGCAGGAATTTCTCCTAAAACGAGCATAGTTGTTTCAGCTACCTCTTTGTAATCATCCCTGGGAAGGCTCTGGTTATCTTTGAGCAAATCTGTCATAAAATCTATGACGCATTTTTTCAGGTCCTTGAGATGTCTGTCATTGATAGATAGCTGTTTGAAGGGTTGCTTAGTATCTATCTTCTCCCATATAACATCTCTGAAGGTCTTGAAAGATTCGTTTTCGGATGAAGTAGATTTTCCAAATACCTTTAGATACACTGCTGACAAAACTCGTTCTGCCATATGGTGGCGACAAACGAGCCATAATAATTTTTTTTCAAAGAGGTCTTCCAGTACTTTACAAGCCCCTTTTATCCAGCCAGTATTGGATGAAGTAGTATCGAATACCATTCCGTAAACCTTATCCTGTAATTTCCATTCTTGGACTGTGCTAAAAACAGTACAAGCTTGTGTCGATCTAGTTGAGACACTGATATCGGGTATCGAGAGAAGTTTCTCAACATTCTCTCCCGATATAAGTATTGCTGCTTTCCTCTTGAAACATTCAGTATCATTTTGCTGTCCCAGTGGACTACACAATATTGAAGTGGGTTGAACGACTCTTTAATAGTGTCAGCAGTAGCTTTCCTTGACTTCTTCGCGGCTCGCGCAGAAGTACTTTTCGATAATGACATCTCTTTTAAATCTAGCCCCACATTCAGCTGTTACTACAGATGCAAATGTCGAGCGTTGTCCGAATGATAGTCCTAGACGATCAGCTGTATTAGATATTAAGGTTGACTGTAGTAACTTAGGACGTTTTGATGGGCCTGGGCTCGGAGTAAAATCATCTTCACCATTACTTGAGTCCACTACCTCGCCTTCAGATGATTCAAGTTTGTGTCTCTTCTCCTAATGCCTTTAGCTCTTTTTATTTCAACTTTCTTCGTTCTTCACTTTCTATTCTAGCAGTCTTTTTGATCAGTTTGGCTACATAAGCTTTATCGATCGGACCCAGAGAATATATTCTAGCACTTCGCTGATCTTCCAAACTGCGAAGATCCTCATTCTTCTGTTGTATAGTTCTCAATGTATCATTTTGGATCTCATTACATACATTTTCAGTTGATATACCAAATAAGTTATCTAAACGAGACAGAAAAGATGTTTTTTGGGTTTCATAACATTTCTTCTCATGCTCTTTTATCAAATCCCACAACATTTTTTGGGTCCTTTCTGCCTTCTAACGGATTTTGATGGTATGCCAGCCATAATCCACACCTTTTCTACCTTATCTAATACTCTCAAAATATTTTTTTCCTTTGACACATTGTCGCTTTTCATTTGATCCCTTCTCAAGAAGAAAAAGTGACTGAGAACTTCACTATTCACTTGGAAGCATGCTTCTTTCTCTTACGCATATGTCTTCCACTAACTTTCCCAATAAAGAATCATATTTCCTTAGGTCTGTTCTTAATATTGGCTTACTGTTAGCCATGACTATTGACTAATTTTAATAAACTATGAAATTAAGCAAATCTATAATAGAATTCTGAAAGAAAAGCAAATTTATCATACATTTGGTTATATTTGCATACTTTTTGTAGATAAAACCTGGAAATACTGTAAATAAATGTTATAGAAATGGAAGGAAAAATTTCATAAGGTCCACTCAAATATCAGCACCGTATACAACTAAAATAGTTTTAAAACGTTCACAATAAAAGGCTACCATTATTCTCTACATTTCGGTAGCAAAATTTTTGAAACACGATGATTAGTAAGGAAACTATGACCAAAAATATCTCCAAAAATCACCATTTTTTGTGTGAATAGGGAGCTTATTTTTCAAATGGGGGGCGGGGACCCTAAATATTACCCGATTTTCTTTTTTTTGTTTATTCATGTTTTCTGGTCAATTTGTCACAATATAAGAGGTAAGCCCCATAACTTTTCAAAAAAAGTCTAAAAGTGACATACCCTACTGAACATCTAGTAGAATGCTATCCGGCTGATCTGGAGAAAGAGCTGGTAACAGAAGTTGTGCAGTTCGCTGCCCTAATGAAACTCACCGAAAGTGAAACAGAATCCCAGACGGAACGTGAAGACATGTGCAACAGATTTTATCGGTGAGGTGACGTGTGTATATATATGTATATAGTCTACAGTCACTAAAGGGAAAAATCACTAAAAGAAAGCTGAATGGCAACACGAAGGGATAAACAGAGCAACGCGGCTGTTCGTTGGGTTTTGTCTAGACTAGAGCATGGTTATTCATATCTGACTAAATCGTTGGTGCTAAGTTTAATTTGGTGATGTTTCTAAGGTGACAAATGGGGTATAAAGTTGTCAGTAAATAATAACATAGGTCAACAATAAAACTTTTTTTTTTCGTTGCCAAGGAAATTCGTACGAATTTAGGGTATTTTGGGGTTGCTGAATTCCAAAATGAAAGTAGTTTTTCCGATTTGGCTCTAGTTCTTGAGATAATGAATACCCTCAATTAATAGGAAACGTAACCATAACGCGTGCATATGGGAAACTACCGGAACATTCTAGATGGTGAGACCGAATAAAATGACATTATGTATTTCATGTGTTTACTTTTGTATGATTTGAGACAATTTCAATGCGATTTGTAAGTAGGCTCCGCCTGAACATTAAATTTTTTGCATTTTTACGTGTTTCAATGGGGTACCAATTATCTCATAAATTAGAGCCAATCTAGCAAAACCGATGTCATATTCGGAATCAGCACCACAAAGTTACCCCAAAATCACTCTAATATGATTGGCAATAAAATGAGTGTTGACCAGTGTAATAGTTAGGGGTAATGTCTATAGCTTCTAAATTAGTAAAGTTAGAGAGTTTAGGTAGACTGCTTTGTGGGACGCAGGAAATCTATGGTAGGCCCTAAAGAATATCTAATTCAATGCACCAGTAAGTGCCTTTGTTTGCTGTTTAGAAACCTAGTAACTTAGCGAGGTCACGGACCCCAAGCTATTACAATCGTCATATGAACACAAACGAACTGAAAGGAACATTCCCAAACATGGAAATAACAATGAGAATATACCTGTGTATGTTTGTCACGAACTGTTCTGGTGAACGTTCATTCTCGAAACTCAAACTGATCAAAAATTACCTTGGCTCCACAATGGGCCAGGAGCGCCTTTCATCCCTGGCGCTGTTGAATATAGAGCATGAGGTGTTGCAGTCGGTGAGTTTCGAGGACACAATCACGCAGTTTTCCAAACAAAAAGCCAGGAAACGTCCTATGTAATATTCATTATAAATCTACACTCTATCTACAGTACAGTAAGCTGTACAGTTTAGCTGTTTATTAAGTGCATTACAACTGTGTAGCTGTTTATTAAGTCCATTACAATAAATGTGTAGATGTTTATTAAGTGCATTACAACTGTGTAGTCTACTAGTGTAGCTGTATATACTGTATGTGTACATAGTTAAGTTATAGTCTTTAATATCACATTAATAAGCCGAATGGCTTCCGCATGTGTGTTTTGTGTGCGTTAAAAAAATATATCTGTTATGTGCATTACAAAATATTGTCATTCATTAACACACTAAAATAATACATCTCGAGAAATAGTTTGCGCCCCTGATTACCTATCATATTTCGATGTTATATGCCGACTAATGGGGTGTTTTACTGTATTTACAGATCCTAATGCTTAGTAACTGCTGATTGGTAATGATGGCTGGTGAAAGGAAATCACGCAGTGCTGCCAGAAAATAACTTTTTGGGGAAACCTACACAGAAGTGGACGAATTTAAACCGACTGGAAAGTTGCCACCAGGGACAGTTGTGATTGGTAGGATGTTTGCATTTTGCAAAAAAAGGAGCAAAAGGACAGAAAAAGTCAATAATTCGAGATGATGCCAGCAAGATAGTTGCAAATGAACTAAGACGAGATTGGATTAATAAAAATGTCTATCCCATGCATGAGAAAACAGTGGCGAAAAAAAATAAGAGACGATTATGAACATTTTAACAAACTGAGAAAGAATGAACGCTGCCAACAAAAACCTAAAAGTGTCAAATGGTACCAAAAAACGAACGGCTATAATGATCAGCTCACTAAGAACGCCTACAACATTAGAACTGACGATGAGGATTACGAAGCAGAACTTGCAGAAGAATTTGGGGTCAAAATAACTGCTAAGGATAAGACATTTTATTGGGATAATTGCTTTGGTGCGTATAAGGCCATATGTACAAATGCAGTACCAAAAGATTGTGTGAGACAGAAAAAGAGGAAAGAAACTCATGAAAGATCAGCGGAGAAAAAGCGAAAAGCAACAGAAAGCAACTTGAGAGAACAAAGGGAGCTAGAGGGATCAGAAATTATTGAAATGTTAGCAACTTCAGTCGATTCTGAAAACGATCCGAGTTTTGAAAAACCAATAACGGCAAAAACAGTTCCTTCTACTGATCGTAAAATTCGCTCATCGGAAGAAGACTTAAGTAAGGAGAAGAGTAAAGAACAACAAGCTGCATTTCCGATAGTGAAAATCAAAACTGGCAAAAAAAGTCTGAACGAAAACTTAATGCGGTGTATAGTCCAGTGTCTTGCCAAGACAAGAACTTCTCCTGAAGAGCTTTCGAGAGTGATAGTAAGAGTAGCTAACATGGTTTTTGATCAAGATTGGAAGCTGAAGGCAGATGATGATGAGAAAGATTGTGAGGGTGAGATGGAGAGTTACAAGTCCGTCATCAGTATTCAGACTTGACGTATGTATAAGGATGTAACATATATTCTGCTCGAATTTTTAGTTTATTAACAACAAAAATTAAATGACATAATGACAAATTAATCACCAATATAATTCTCTTCTTTTTCTATAACCTCCTCCCACCTGTAGAAAAGTTTTTTTATGCCACGTTCAAAGAAATCCCTTAGTTTCGAGTTAAAAAAGCGATCACTTCGTTTTCGATAGCTTCTCTGGATTGCAACTTTTGTCCATCTAAGTGGTGTTGGAGACTTCTGAATAAATGGTAGTATGAAGGTGCGATGTCCGGAGAATAAGGTGGATGAGGCATTTTTTCCCAACCAAATGCCTCCAATTGGGCAGTGGTGATTTGAGCAGTGTGAGGGCGCGCGTTATCCTGGTGGAATAGAACACCTCTGCGATTAATTAATGCAGGACGTTTTTCTTTTAATGCCATCTTCAATCGTTGGAGTTGTTGGCAGTAGACTTCAGCTGTGATTGTTTGGTTATCTGGCAGAAGCTCAAAATGAATAATTCCTTGCATATCCCACCAAACGCACAGCAAAATTTTCTTTGGATGGTGTCCATTCCTTGGCTGAGGTTCAGGCTTTGTTTCACGGCTAAGCCACTGATGTCGACGCTTAATATTGTTATAGAGGACCCATTTTTCATCCCCAGTGACAATCCGATTCAAAAACGGTGCATGCAGTTGCCGAGAATCCAGTGATGTGCAAATATCGATTCGATGTTGAAGATTCACTTGTGACAAATCATGCGGAACCCATTTTCCAACCTTCACTGCTTTTCCTAACAGCTTCAAATGACGACGAATGGTCATATGGCTAACGCCGAGTTGCAGGCCAAGTTCTCTTACAGTTACCGTTGGGTTTTCCTCCACTGTTGCCTCCAGCAACTCTTCATCCAACTCATTTGGTCGTCCTGTTCGTTGATAATCTTTCAGACTGAAGTCTCCATTTCTGAACTTCTCAAACCATCTCCTACACATTCATTCGCTCAGAACATCATTTCCATAAACTCTTTGAATGTTTCTTGCGGATTCACTAGCGTTAGATCCTTTATGGAACTCATACAGCATCACATGTCGAATATGCTCTTTCGTGGGCCCCATGTTTTTTTCAATTACTGTAATATCGTAGGGGTGGCGTTGTAACTGTATGAAAAACACCATAAAAAATATTCATTAGCCTAATCCTACACTAGCCTAAGTCTTCACTAGCCTAAGTCATTCTGTATCATCCGTTTTCTAATCGAGCAGAATTTATGTTACAAACTGATATTTCCGAGCCGCAGGTCAATAATGCAATACTTGGATGATGCTTCATACTTGAATCTAGAGTATGTTGCTCAACAAATCCTCAACAAAGAGGATAACGTTGTGAGTGTAGGACTTGACGATACGACCAAGGCTGCCGGCCACCGGCTGTATGACGTGAAGGCTGACCACATCACCATCGCTGGTCCATCTGGTGTGAAAAAGTCGCTGACAACTGGATATCTGGAAAACGTCAGCCATTCTGTAGAGGATGGAGCCAGAGCTTACGAATTCAAATTGAGTTGTCTAGCCGTACTAGCAAATTCTACCACTGACGAACTCAAATCTCAAATAACTTCTGGATGTCTGATCGAGCTAGTGAATATGGAGTACTTTTACAGCATCTTGAAATCGAATCAAACAAGATCTTGAAGTGCTGCGCCCATATAATTTTAGAAGTAGTTCAAGCTATAGACAAAGTGTTTAAAAACACGGAACAGAAAATCGGAGTACATTATCTACTTCAAGTTACGGCAGGAGAAAAAGTTTTCTGTTCTCCTGGTTCTTCCATTCACACTTTGGGACTCATTGCAATTGCTAAATTGCTCTCTCCCAGCCATGCCTCCCATTCGGTATCCCTATATAATGACTATAAATCTTGGATGGCGGATAATGGACTCAAATGTGATAGATTCAAAGGATTCGTGGCAAACCGGTTTGGGAGAATCGCCGAGTTAGCAAAAGAATATTTGGCAAGGCGAGACTCCATCCAAGCTTTCTTTGATGCTGTAGTAGATGTTAACAGTAACAAGCTAGTTCTCGCAGTGTCAACTTTCATCCAAAGTCAATGGTTTATGTGTTGTTCCCAAATTTACGCAATGATGGGTGAAGTGATGATTTTCCCTATGATGGAGCTTCTTGGAAATGACAAGAAGGGTGACGAGAAAAGTGAAAGAACTTGGTCTGGAGTAAAACGTTTCTTTGAAGGTAAGATGGTTGAATTGAATGACTTGATGGCTGTAAGGAAGGAACAAGCCAGATCTGGTAAAGATAAAGTTGAAGCTCTAGTTCTAAAGGAAATCATTGATACTGTAAAAATGTAAATAATCAGCTGTCTTGTATGGACTATTTAACAAGATCAGACGATGACGCTAAACCAGACTTGATGTATGCCCCTCTGACAAATTTTGGATGCGAATCAGAATTTTCAAAACTTGACAACCGAATCAGGGCCAGTGGTGGTAGCACATCCATTCAAACGCACTCGAGAAAAAATGTTATTGTGACTAACAGACTTCTGATAGACTCTTTGTTCGAATCTAAGTCTCTTGAGGATAGGAAGGTACCCTGGAAATGGGCCAGGGGTTCAGAAAAAGTCAAGAAAGTGAAAAAATTAGAGGAAGATTTTCTAGCTGCTGTGCATGCTACAGAGAAATTGTCCCTACTGAAAAAAGAAGAGCTCAAAAAGAAAAAAGCTGACAAAATATTGGCGGTTTTGGAAAATTGCAAGAAACATGGAGGCCCTATGACTCCAAACAACCTGGATGCTCTTGTCAAACTGAACGAAAAGCAGCTCCTCACAGAAATTGCCTATTTGAGACTCACTCACCATCATACCAGATATTCGTCAAATGAGACGTGTTAAAGTGAGAGACGGGAAATTCAAAATGAAAAAATTTAGTGTAGATGAACTTAAAAATTCTATTAAGAATGCTTTATGACCAGAGGACAATGTTACTAGTGATATTGATAGTTTATTGAACAATGTATTGTAAATATGATGATTTCATGATTTGAATTACATCATGGAACTGATATGAATGCCTTGTGTTTCTTCTGTACATCATTTTTTAATAAAATAATACCTTTCTTTTCCATTTTTTACCTATAACCGCTAAACCACGCATCGAATGTCTCTGATTTGTTCATTTTCAACTTCAGCGACCCTGAAAACATATGAAAAGACATATTACATTTGAGGTGTATCGGTTTTCTTAAGCATCAAAACGAGAGCTATTTTCTTGCCCGCCATTTTGAAAAAATTCCACTGAACCAGGTCAAAACTTCATTTTAGGTCCAAGAACCAGTCAGATTCGTATTCAGCAGATCATTTTTCATAATGATAGAAGCCCAACGCAGGCAACGGGTCACTAGGAAATAAATATACGAGGGTATTTCAATAAGTATCCGCACTTTTTATTTTAGTGATAATATAGTATACAGTATATAATATATACTCGTAATAACGAGCCAAACTAAGATCTATAGGCGTATTTTGGCTAGCAACAGTATAGGCTTATTTAGGCTAGCAACAGTATAGGCTTATTTAGGCTACTCGTAGCTGTCACATATCGTACGAGTAGTGAGCATGGCTGCGCCGCTTTCAATTTGTACTCTGGAAGAACAGAGTTCCGTGATTCGTGTTTTGTGGGCAGGTGTGAAAGGAGCTGAAATTCACACGCGTTTATGTGCTCAGTATGGGAATAATGCGTTACCACGGCGAAGTGTGTATGAGTGGATTCAAATGTTCAAGGAAAGTCGGACATGTGTGACAGATGCTCAGCGCTCAGGACGACCGTCAACATCAATCAGTGGTGACAAGCAGGAAGAAGCCAGAGCCATGATTTTCGATGACAGAAGATTAACAATAAAAGAAATTGTAGCTTCATTAGAATTTAGACATCAGTCAAGGGCCAGCCTATTCGATAGTTCATGATATTCTTGGCTTTCACAAGGTTTGTGCAAGATGGGTGCCCAAACAGTTGACAGAAGAGCACAAGCGTAATCGTATGGACGTCTGCTCTCGTCTTTTGGCACGGTATCATAATGAAGGGGAAAACTTTTTGGAGCGCATTATCACTGGAGATGAAACCTGGATCCATCACTATGAACCAGAAAGCAAACGACAGAGCATGCAATGGAAGCATCCAACATCTCCCGTTGCAAGGAAGTTCAAAGCGCAGCCGTCAGCAGGTAAAGTTATGCTAACACTGTTTTGGGATACACGAGTCCCTATCCTTGAACATTATCTAGAGCATGGAACTACAGTAACAAGTGCATCGTATTCTGACATGCTTCGGAATGAGTTAAAGCAAGCAATTCGCACAAAACGGAGGGAGATTGTCGGAAGGTGTTATTCTGTTACATGACAATGCGCGCCCTCATACCGCTGCACAGACTAGAAAATGCCTTCAAGAACTTAAATTTGAAGTTCTCGACCATCCAGCCTACAGTCCAGACCTGGTACCTTCGGATTTTTACCTGTTTGGACCATTAAAAGCCGCTTTGAGAGGTCAGCGATTCCAAGGCGATGATGACCTGAAGGAGGCGGTGCATGACTGGCTACGCACACAGCCAAAAACATTCTTTTGTGATGGCATTAGGAAGCTTGTAGATCGCTGGACTAAGTGTATTGAGAAACAGGGAGACTACAGTATGTTGACAAGTTATGTGTTATAATCTATCAGCTGTGAAAATAAAATTGTGAAAATAAAAAGTGCGGATACTTATTGAATTACCCTCGTGTGTGTGTGTGTGTGTGTATATATATATATATATATATATATATATATATATATATATATTATATATAAAGAGAGAGAGAGAGAGAGAGAGAGAGAGAGAGAGAGAGAGAGAGAGAGTAGGGACGCTGTGTAATGAGGGATTTAATTATTTATTATTTTATTGTTAAAATTAACCCTGGCGTCGCGACAGCTGGGTCATTTGACGCCGAACGTCATCATAGTCAAAAGCAAATAAAACAATGAAATTATAAAAACATTAAACACTGAAAAGAAAAACAAAAAAAGAAAAACATCAGCTAAATTGAATCATAAAAATTTGAAGAGGCCAGCTTCCTCAATAAAATAAAAATTCCGCTCCAAAGGAAAGCCATATCAAGTCCAAGCATCTAGGGAAGGAGGTAATCACCTCCTGCAATGAGAAAGATGCTTCCTCCTGAGGGCAACGAGAGTGGGGCACTCGAGGAGCAAGTGCCGGATGCAGAGGGGAGCGCCACACTCACATTCAGGCCTTGCTTCCCCAGCCATCAAGTAACCGTAAGTCAGGCGTGAGTGGCCGATGCGGAGACGCGTCAGGGCCGTCTCCCATCTCCTGGGCATCTTGGGATATGTCCCTGGCCCGACGAGATCTGTGATCTCCCCTTATCTTATTGGGGGCGGTGTTCTCCCACCTCCTCTGCCAGGAGTCTAGGGCAGATACACGCACTCTCGGAAACAGATCACGGTATGGGAGGGAACAGCGAACAGGTGCAGGGTGAGACGCGGCCGCCTTCGCAACCTCGTCCGCCTGTTCGTTGCCCTGCAGACCAACGTGTGCAGGGACCAAACAGAAATTGACCACACGGCCACGACGCCCAATTAAAATCAGCCACTCTAAAATATCTAAAGCAATGGGGTGCTGACCAGTAAAAGACTCAAGAGCCAAAAGGGCTTCTCTGGAGTCACTAAAAATAGTAAACTGCCTCCCACCACAATGTAAATACATGCTTCAGGGCTAAAAGAATGGCTGATAACTCAGCAGTAAAAACAGATGCTGAGGCAGGGAAACTGCCCCAGCAGCTAAATTCAGGAAAGGTGACCCCCAAACCCGATGCCAGCATCAGATTTGGAGCCGTCAGTAAAAACAAGCACTGAGTCCATGTGGTGGGAAGTGTGGTCCAAAACCATATTCCTTAAAATAGGTCTGCCCAGTCCTCCTTGGCATCAATAAAATGCCAACAGAACTTTACCTCGGGCAGTACCCAAGGTGCAAGCTTCGGTGGCGCCACAGGACGGACTGGGACTCGCGGGAGGGAGAGGTCTGCTACCACCAATCTCGCCCTAAATCCAAAGGGTCTGGAAGACTTGGGGTGAGCTTCATAAAAACCATTAAAACGTTCATTAAAAATATTAAAATAAGTGGGCGAATCAGGCAGTCGCTGCAGTCAGTAAGAACATCTGGCTATCAGAGACCAGTGTCGAAGGTCCAGGGGCAGCTTCCCAGCATCCACAAGGAGGCTAGGGATGGGAGAGGAGCGAAAAACATCCGTAGCCAGACGAGCGCCAGCATGATTCACATCTAAAATTCGAAGTAGGGCCGGGGTCGCCGAGGTGTACACCTCAGCCCCGTACTCCAATTTTGATAAAAATTAAGGCAGTGTGTAGCCGTAAAAGAGTCGCCCTGTCAGCATCCTAGGTGGTGTGCGCCAGGACCTTTAGGAGATTTAAGGATCTCATGCAGGAAGCCTTGAGAGACCCGAGGTAGGGAGCCCAGGTAAGCCTTCGGTCAAAAATTAACCCAAGGAAGCGCGCTTCCTCAACACAAGAAACTCTGCGACCATACAAAGAGTGGTCAGGGTCCGGGTGTACACGACGAATGCGACAAAGGTGCATAGCAATGATCTTAGACTGGGAAAACCGAAAACAGTGCTTGTTCGCCCACAGTGAGATGCGGTCAATGGCTATCTGCATTCGCCGCTCTGCCACTGACATTCGCGAAGCGGCAAACCAGATAGCCAGGTCGTCCACGAACATGGCGTTGGACACACCCTCAAGCAAGGAGGATACGATGTCATTTATTGCTAGAGCGAAGAAGGTGACACTCAATACGCTGCCCTGAGGGACACCCTCCTCCTATATGGCAGCGGCAGAAAGAGAGGTTCCCACTTTGACCTGGGAACCTACGGTTACGGAGGAACTCCCGTACAAAATTAGGCAGGTGGCCGCACAAATCAAATTTGTGCAGCTGCTGGAGAATATGGTATTTTCAGACAAAAAAAGACGCATAAAAGGTGTTTGGAAGCAAAGGCTTCACAAGCTGAGGACTCAAGTCGCAGTAATGCGTCAGTGGTGGAACGCATTCTGCGGAAACCAGACTCAGTATGGGACAGGAGACCTTTTCTTTCCAGGTGGTACATTAGTCGGACGTTTACCATTTTCTCCATAACCTTACAGAGGCAAGACGTGAGGACAATGGGGCAGAAGCTGATCGGAAGGGAGTGATCCTTACCTGGGTAAGGGAGACTGTGGATCTCTCCTGGATATCCCATCAAAGATCTCCGCAAATGCGCCAGCCACCGCGTCAGGCTCAGCCACGGGAGTACCATTAATTTTTAAAATAGGTGGATAACTGGGTGTGTGCTTACCCAACATCTTCTGCACCTTCTTCCACACTAGAGACATGAGTGTGGAAGAGCGTACAGTCCCCACAAAGGAGACTCACGAATCACGGCGTGCGGTCTTCAGGACACACCTATAATGAGCTCTGGCCCTAAGAAATTCTACTTTTAAAAAGTCATTGTGTCTGTGGGCACGATAGCGCGTAGCAGCTTGCCTGTACGCTCCACGTGCCCCAGCACACTCCTGATTTCACCAGGGAACAGGGCGTCGCGAAAATGTTCCAGGTGTGCTCGGTATGAAATATTTCACGGCCTCATCAACCGTGGGAAAGTCGTCCACCCGCAGGGGTAGTGTGCCCAACTCCAAAAACCGGCGCCAGTCAGCCCTGTCCAGCCACCACTTTGGGAGTTGGGAAACTGGTGGACTTCCTGCAGCGTTTAGAATGACTGGGAAGTGATCACTGCCATGAAGGTCAGCAGCCACCTCCCATTTAAAATTAAAAGCAATGTCTGGGGGTGCATATTGAAAGGTCTATTGCAGTGTAGGTTCCTGTTTGAATATGGAAGTGCGTTGGGTCACCAGTGTTTAAAATATAAAGATCCCAATCATTGAAAACAGAGGCAAGGAGATCACCCCTGGGGTTGGAGATGACATCTTCTCACAGAGGATGACGGCAATTCAGATCGCCAAGGATAATATACTGTAGGTACGTGGGAGCTGGCATAATAGCTCCTCGAGATCACCACTTTGCACGACGGTGTTAGGAGGCAAGTACAGGGAACACACCGTGTACCATCGTGTCAGAAAACATCTCCCAGCAACAACCTGCAGTGGAAATCTGATGGGTAAGGTGGTGAAAGGGACATCTCGGCGGTGAAGGATGGCAGAACCGCCATGATGTTTTGTAGTGCCTTGCACCACAGGATTATCTTTTATTAGTGAAAATTGCCACAAGTTGGCACGAGTGAAATATTTTAAGTCTAAATAAATAAATACAAATTAAATGTCCAGTGATTAATTTTAATTCTTAAGCATTCAGTGAATAGTAATTTAATTAAAAATTAAAGTGCAATTATTAAAGAAGTTCAAAGCAAATATAAAAATATATTTTGTGCCTTTTAAACAATGTAAATTTTGGGGGCATGGTGTGACTAGACTTGAGTTTGCTTTTAAGGATTATTTTGGCTTGTTGGTAAAATTGTGAAGTAAAAACAAACGTATTTGCAACGACAACACAAGGGACGCCAAGTTTCCACATTTTATATAGAATCTAAAAGCACAGCGCCAGCAAGCAAAATTTCTTCGTGGTATGTTTCTTATTTATAATGTTTATTTTTTTTACTATTGCATATCTGTATGCAATACCACATACTGTGGACATTAACAAGCCTTATACTGTTTGTGATTAGTGCTGAAAGATTCATACTATAAATAGTACTGAAAGATTCATACTATAAATTATCTTAGACTAAGTTAGGCCTATCGATGCAAAAGCCAAATTGTAAATTACTCTAGCCTAGCTGAGGCCTACCGTAGCCTTTGTTTTAGATAATTAACCTCAGCCTACTATATTGAAGAGGTATAGGCCTGCCCATTAATTTTCTTAGTATACTTTACTTTATAAGCCTATTATGTTTCATGTTATTTTTTTAGCAGATGGCCTACTAGTCATTTGTGGCCTACATACTTTCTTAGATAGTTTTCCTGTTCAACTTAGCACAATCCCATAATGAGGATTAACTGTAATTTATCATCCACAGGTTACTGGGCCTATATAGCATATATATTTTAATTATCAATTTTTGCCATTTTTATATTTTTTTTCTGAAATATCACTTACAGTATTCTTGTCTGTCTCTTTGCAGACAAGGGTGTCATTGTGCTATTAGTTTAGTATCTGTTACATATTATTATTATTATTATTAGTTAAGTATTAGTTGCATATTTGTATTAGTTGCATATTTGTATTAGTTGCATATTTGTATTAGTTGCATATTTGTATTAGTTGCATATTAGTTTAGTATGTTAAATATTATTATTATTATTAGTTTAGTATCTGTTACATATTATTATTATTATTATTATTATTATTAGTTGCATATTGGTATCTGTTACATATTTGTATTAGTTACATATTGGTATCTGTTACATATTTGTATTAGTTACATATTGGTATCTGTTACATATTTGTATTAGTTACATATTGGTATCTGTTACATATTTGTATTAGTTACATATTGGTATCTGTTACATATTAGTATTAGTTGCAGATTGTTATATATTAGCTAAACGGTGTCATTATTTAATTCTGCATTTATATATCAGTCAAACTTGTTACGGGTAAAAAATCCTCTCTGCATTTACAAATAATTGTTGCACATAGTTTATTAATTGTTGTCAATAAAATACAAAATTCATGTTGACGATTTTTATAATCAATCCTTTTTTTTATTAAAATTATTTTTGCGCTGCAGTGCTGGATGCCAATCTAGTATTTGGGCGCTGGTGACCCTGGCATTTAATTAATTATCTACGTAAAGGTCTATAATAAATTAGACCCTTACAATGTCCACCGGCTGGATCAGGAGTCGAGTGGAGAATGGTGTACCCCCAAGGGGAAGGATAACCCTTGTCTCCCACCATCGTCTCCTGCAAGCACACACAAACTGGGGACAACTGGTCTAGGAGTAGCAGAAGCTCCTCCCAGTTGTCCCGTAACTCACGACAGTTCCACTGAAGGACCTTGAAAATTCTAGGTGGGTTCGTTTCTGGAAAGGCCCTTGAAAAGGACCTTTCCAGAATTAATCTTACCCTTGCCTTTAGAGGCAAGTGGTATCTTGGAGGTGGGGGCGTATTTTGTTGTATTTGGGTCCTTCCCCAGCCCAGAGGCCGATGTCAGAGCCATGGGCTTGGGTGATCAAGATTTGGGGTCCTGTAGGGGCCCAAGGGCACCCATACAGAGCCACCCACCAGTGGGGGTGCTACGGGACCTCGATCCCGTGGCCGAGGGGTCTCTGCTGCCGGTGAAGTGGCAGCAGGAGCCAGATCATCAGAGGCATCCAGCAGAGCAGCCGGTGCCACTGGGAGAGGGGTGACTGTGGGAGCCGACACCCAGGGTGCCTTCAGAGACCCACCAGAAGATCTCAAAGGCTGAACTTTAAATGGTGAAGTCCTCTCGAATGACTCGCCACTAACGAATCTCTTCCGTGTGGGTGGATCTTCCACCCTAGAAGTTGCAACAGACGTCATAGATGGTTTTGATATAATCTTAGAAGTGGGAGTGCCAGAAGTTGGGATAATACTGAGTGACGTAGATCGCGCTAATGGAGCTTTTGGCTGTTTGAATGGCTGAGGACGAGATGACTTTGGAGCAGAGAAACGACTGGCAGCATGGTGTGCCCTCACCGATGCATAAGATATCCCAGGACGAACATGCTGGGAAAGTGCCATGCTCTTTGCTTCAGCAAAGCTTACCCTGTCTCGCCCTTATGGTCAGAATGGACTTCTCCAGTTTGTACTGGTCACAGTCTCTGGAGGACGCAGGATGGTTCCCACGGCAGTGGTAACACGAGGTTGGACTCCCACAGTCCACACTCTCATGCCCACACTTCCCACAATTTACACACACAGCAGGGAGGCCCTTCTGCAGGCGGCGGCAGAAGCGGGTGACATGGCCATACGCCTGGCTGTGGAAACATCGTTTAGGATTGGGGACATACGACTTAACAGGGAGTCGAAGCCATGCAACCTTTATGACTTAGGCAAGTCAAACCTATTAAAGGCTCTGAGTAGTGTTGGGGTAAGAACGCTATCCACCTTCTTTTGGAAGCGTTCTACTTTCATAACGTACTGTTCCTTCAACTCCGACACGCTTTTCCTTTGAATAACGCACCAGACCAAGGGAGAATACAACCCCAATACACTGGTTGAGCGTGGCATGAGGAGCACAAGAGACATCAGCACCTGGCCCAGCCGATATAGCACGCAACCGAGCACTCTCCTCTGCGGATGGCACCTCAACAAGGAAGCTACTCTCGGTTCACGGCCGCACGCTACCACCAAGGTGCGATGGACATAAAAAATGTCAAAGTCCATGATGGACTGACCTTCCAAAGCTTTGATTACTAAAATTTCCTGGTAGTTTCTCGGTTCAAACACCCCTGGTAAGACTTCAGTAGAACTCTTACCCCCTCGGTTAGAGCCCTTGGAACTCTGTGCCTTCGGGGCAGTCTTAACACGCTTCGGCTTGACACCATGCGAGGCCGAAACGGAGGGGACAGAGGCCTTCATTCCATCGGAGCTACCCGGGGCCCGGAAGGGCTCCAGGGTAGCTATAAGGGAAGCCCCTTGAGATCGGTCCGTGGACATGCCAGGGTCGTCAGGAGAGAGAGCAGCAGAGATGCCAGGGGACAAATCAGGAGTGTCAGGAGAAATGTCCGAGGACATGCCGGGGTCGTCAGGAGAAAGGTCAGGCCGAGAGAGATGGGGGTTGTACAAGGAGCGGTCAGAAAATAAGTTTACACTGCGTATAATTTCGTAATTAAAGGACCTACATTGATTATGTTTGTATCAGGTGAATTCGTTAATCATTGTTGGCAAATTGCACGTCGATTCCGCTGCCATTTACCGTACATTGGTTATATGAGTCAGTTGAACATGGCAGCTCGACTGGAACGGTGCCCTGCCCTACGGAGCAGTCCAGGACGTTTACGTTTAATGGCCACTCGTAAACGTTCCAATGTTGAACAATATGCAGCTGCATTGATTGTTGTGCCTTTTTGCATGAAGTCTGCGAGCAAAACGCCTTTCTGGTCCCAAAACAAGGTAACCATCACTTTGCCAGCGTACCTCACAATCTTGAACTTCTTTGGTCGCGGGGACCCAGGGTGTTTCCATTCCATGCTGGCACGTTTTGTTTCCGGAGTACGGTGATGAACTTATGTCTCGTCTCCTGTGACAATGCGCTCGAGAAATTCTTGACCACTGACAGACTCGGAATATCGTTGCAGAAATGACAGGGCACTGTTCCAGTCGAGCCGCCATGTTCAACTGACTCATATAAACAATGTACAGTAGATGGCAGCGGAATCGACGTGCAGTGTTGCTAACAATGATTAACGAATTCACCTGATACAAACATAATCAATGTAGGTTCTTTAGTTACGAAATTATACGCCGTGTAAACTTATTTTCTGACTGCCCCTCGTATGTTTCCATAAACATATAATTAAATATTCGCCACTCCGGAGCCCAACAACAGATATGTCAACTCTCACAGATTTTTCGTGAGACTCACGGATTTTAAATCTCAAACTCCCTTATGTGGGATGTGTTTCCAGTTATCAAAATCAGGCACAGGCAAAAATCAGGCAAAATAAATCGCGCGGATTTTCATACTTCAAGGTTGACGTCTCTGCAACAAGGGGAGGCCATATAGACCACAGTGGTAGTGTAGAGGTATACGCAACCACCACTAAATCTGATGCACCCGCGGGACCAAATGGGGCGCTGACATCGTGGTGGAAGCTTGATCCTAGCCAATAAGAAGACCAGCCGATTGGCTTGACCGGGCCTGTAATAGTCAAGCCGCCCGTCTAGCCGGAATAAGGAACCAAAGAGGCGTGTTGCTAGCCGCAGGGCGCGGCGTGCGGCATCGCTCAGCCTCCAGAACTCCCGTCTCCCAGCCTTACGGGTCGCCACGCACGGCAAACACGTGGGAGAGCTACTACTCTCCAGCCCTTGGTGGACTAGGCTGGAGGAAGGGTCACCAGCCCACTCTCAAGGCCAACGGCGCACCCTGGGAACAATTTAGTCTCCTCCCTCCCTGATGACCCGCCCAGCATGGGTAGCCCTTTCCTCGATCAGGAGGAAGGGGGGACAAGCTCCCGCTGGTGTGGCTTATCAGATGAACGGGACCTCAAGCCCCCCCCACCACCACCACCACGACAAGGCGGCTCCCACTGGAGGGGAGATTTCATGAACTCTCTAAAATATTCAGGGATTTCATGTAAAGTGAAGTAGTGATATTTTCGTTAAATCTACGGAAATCTACGTTAAATCTACGGAAAAATTATTGAATGCCCGGTTAGGTTAACTGAATGCCCCGTTAGGTCATCTGTACGCCCTTGACGAATGGTTAGGTTAAGTCGTGATATTTTCGTTAAAACTAACGAAAATATTACGACTTAACCTTACATGAAATCCCTGAACATTTTAGGGATTTCATGAAATCCTAAGTTACACAGATTCCCTGTAACATATATAAGTCAACAATGACGCAAAAAGAAAACGAGGAAGTTGCTTTAGGGAAATGGAGTCAAGATTTAGTGAGCGATCGAGCGTCTGCTCACTGACTCAGTCAGATTTCTGAGCAGGCTGAAAATGCCGGAAGCCCAACACTGTATATAAACCTAGACTGTAGCATAGTCGATACACAGTGTGTGTGTGTATATATATATATATATATATATATATATATATATATATATATATATATATATATATATATATATAATATATATATATATATATATATATTATCTGGGATTATTCTTGTAAAAATGCCTGCGCTTCAAATCCCCAGTGAGTAGCCAAATAGGTATATACACATTTTTTTAAATTTCTTAATTATATTCTTAAAAACTGCAGTATTATAATCATACAACTCGGACGGAGGGTATTTTTGTAGCTAATAAAAAATGCTGGAGGTTGATAACGTAATGACTCAACTGTAAATAAAAAACTAATGTAGTCTCATTTTCAAAGTATTGAACGTTAGTAGTATAGCCGCAAAAGGGGAGAGTGCAAGAATGTTGCAGGTTATTATGTAATGTTGCAAAGGGGGTGGGGGTTGTTGCAAAGGGGGTGGGGTTGTTGCAAAGGGGGTGGGGTTGTTGCAAAGGGGGTGGGGTTGTTGCAAAGGGGGTTGTTGCAAAGGGGGGTGGGGGGGAAACTTGGAGGCGGCGTTATCCCCCAAGAGAAAGGAGGAGGAGAGAAAGGAGGAGAGGTGTTCACCTGGCAGGAGCCAAGTGCACATTAAGACTTCAGCCGAGTTGGCGTTGTTTTATAGGCTTCTAATCAGCCAGTTGGCGTAAATGGCTTGAGTTGCCAGATACCGCGATACCATTGTATACATTATTATAGACTCCTAATCAGCCAGTTGGCTGTAAATGGTTGTCAGATACCTCTTTTTAGCAGTATTATTGTATACATTATTATTATATACGTCTAATCAGCCAAGGGGGGAGAGGTACACATGCAGGAGGTACACATGCAGGAGGTACACACACATACGCACACATGCAGGAGGTACACATGCAGTAGTTACACATGCAGAGAGAGAGCTGAAGGAGGGAGAGAGACGCCTGTAGGAGAGAGAGAGAGAGAGAGCTGAAGGAGGGAGAGAGACGCCTGTAGGAGAGAGAGAGAGACGCCTGTAGGAGAGAGAGAGAGAGAGTAGTTGCCTTTAAGGCATATTATTTTCGTTTTCCTAACCCAAGAGGCCACTAAGGGGTTTACCAAAGGGCCAAAAAAAGAAGGACCAGAGGTCCTTGCTCTGCTGGAGCCGAGCTGGGAATGAGTCTTCACCAGCTTCTCGATCTTTTATAAGCCTCTATTCTGGCTGAGTTGCCAGATCACGCCTTGTATTGGGGTGCTGAGTTGCCAGATCGCACCATGTATTCTAATAAGCATTGTGTACCACAATATGGTAGATGAATTAAATAATTACACACTTAATTGAAATATAGATGTATATAGTGTTTTACAAAAGATGTATATAGTGGATTATATGCAAAATATAACATTAACTTGAGCTTCCTTGAAGTTGAACTTATCGAAACAAATAACGTAGTTATCCATAATTCAACCAACCATAGAAAACAGAATTATAGAAATATATATATATATATATATAATCATTGTGTACCACAATATGGTAGATGAATTAAATAATTACACACTTAATTGAAATATAGATGTATATAGTGTTTTACAATAGATGTATATAGTGGAATATATGCAAAATATAACATTAACTTGAGCTTCCTTAAAGTTGAACTTATCGAAACAAATAACGTAGTTATCCATAATTCAACCAACCATAGAAAACAGAATTATAGAAATATATATATATATATATATATATATATATTATGAAAATCATACCAAACGTATATTATTTTAAACTATACGTAAACCACAATAATATATTTATATAGTTAATCAGTTGGAAGAATCAAACATATAAAATAACAATATGTTTATATAGATATTCAAATGGAAGATTCAAAGACGGAACAAATAACGTAGTTATCCAACCAACCATAGAAAACAGAATTATAGAACGATGCAATTCGAAACACATGAGCTTCATCCCTGCGAAGAAAATTGAAAAACGAAATTTAAAGAAACGAAGAAAGTTGGAAATACCCAAAACATAATCCGATAGAGGAAAGGATTTCCGAGAATCTGCCCAACTCGGTCGACCATATTTTACCTTTCTACGAGTCAAATCAAACAAAACCTCACCTCACTCCTTGTTTTCAGCATTCATTCATTTCACGTGTTTTATTGTGAATTTCATCCCATATATATATATATATATATATATATATATATATATATATATACCCTTTGGATAACCTTTGGTTAGCTTCCGCCCGAATTGTTCATTCTGACGAAGGTCAAGCTTTCCACTCCACCTTAGACCTACAGTTTAACGTGGAACCATCAACAGCCCAGCGTCTTAACCACTAGGACACGTAGGGTACCCATTTATCTGCCAACCACTTTCTTTTATTATGTGTAATGACCACCTTAGACCTACAGTTTAACGTGGAACCATCAACAGCCCCAGCGTCTTAACCACTAGGACACGTAGGGCACCCATTTATCTGCCAACCACTTTCTTTTATTATGTGTAATGACCACCTTAGACCTACAGTTTAACGTGGAACCATCAACAGCCCAGCGTCTTAACCACTAGGACACATAGGGTACCCATTTATCTGCCAACCACTTTCTTTTATTATGTGGAATGACCACCTTAGACCTACAGTTTAACTCCGAACCATCAACAGCCCGCGTCTTAACCACTAGGACACGTAGGGTGCCCATTTATCTGCCAACCACTTTATTTTATTATGTGTAATGACCACCTTAGACCTACAGTTTAACGTTGAAACCGAATGTTATTTTTAAAATATAATTATGATATATTTCTTTATACCCTCTCGATTACATTAGTGACTAATGATGCGGGAAATTGAGTAAATGGAAATATTATTTTCTCGAAAACTATGGGTGATAGAAAACTTCTGAAACCATATTTGGAATCAATATCAAAAGTTCTATACGAATCACCAAATAATTTTCAAAGGAGAATAAGAGCATTAATTCTATTAGTGAAAATATAAAGATGCAATTACTCGTCCGTACCCGTTATAGCGGAATGGTACACGTCATAGCTCCACCCAGCTACATCGGCAGCCAATCACGACGAACATCTGGTCTTTTGGGCGGAGCTTGGCGAATGTGCATATAAAAGGGGATATTTTCAGTTGGGAGTAACAGTAGCTATTTTCGCATCAGTGAATAATCATTCCTCAACCATGGACCTGTACGTCTCCCCAGATTTGTATGAAGAAAGTGATACTGCAGCATTAACCGCAATTAGTCTTTTCAATGCGATTGATTGTGGCGAATTATTTTCGACGCAAACCGTAGAAGATATTTGCAGTGACGCTCCTTACAATCCGACGCAAGGGACTACCAGAAATGTAATGTCCATAATTCGATTTTATATATATATATGGAGAGTTTAGTATTCGTCAAATAGATACTAGTCAAAAATGTCAATCAATGTTATTTCCCCATCATGCTAAAATCGAAATTGGTAATCGAAACCAAGATATCTTCTTCACATAATGGGGATCTGTCTGTATACTCTGTATATGTTTTAAAAGCATTATTCCTTTAAGGTCCGATGAGGATTTGACACGTGTTATACAATCTTTTGAAGAACCTCGGAATATGGAGATATACTGATCAGTCAGCAGTGTCCACACATCCTCCACCATGGACTGTACGTCTCCCCAGACTTGTATGAAGAACGTGATTACTGCAGCATTAACCACAATTAGTCTTTTCAATGCGATGATTGTGGCGAATTATTTTCAACGCAAACCGTAGAAGATATTTTTCAGTGACGCTCCTTACAAACCCGACGCAAGGGACTACCATAGAAATGTAAGTGTCTTATAATTAGAATTTTATATATATATGGAGAGTTGTGTATCTCGTCAATAGATACTCGCCAAAAATGTCAATCAGTGTTTATTTCCCCTTTATGCTAAAATCGAAATTTTTATGGCGTTCACTCCTCGAACCAAAGATATCTTCACATAATGGGGATCTGTTGTCTGTATAACTCTGTAATATGTTTTAAAAGCATTATCCTTTAAGGTCCGATGAGGATTTGACACGAGTTATACAATCTTTGAAGAATCTCGGAATAGGGAGGGTATACTGATAGTCAACAATGTCACACCGAAATAAGTAAGTGTTTTTTCGATCTTTTGGGATAAGAAGACACAATATATTTTCATAAATTATTAAATGAAAAAATCAGTACAATAAACGAATATACCGTTACAAATATACGACAAAACATTATAATATACAACGAGTACGTACAATTGGAAAACGGTTTTTTCTGTCTGCATACCATTTCACGTTTCGGTGAGTGTGACACGGTCAAATAAATTTAAAAAATTTTAAAATTCTTTATCATTTGACATATGCATGAGAATGAGACAGTACATTCCGCAAACATTAGTAAAATATCCTTGCATACGAATGGGTTCCATACAACTTCGGGAATATGTAACTGAGCGAGAAATTTTACATACTAGGGTCACTCCGGGTTGAGTACCGAGTGAATCAAAATAGTAAGGCGCTGTCTATTTTAAAATAGACAGCGATCCAGTGAATCCCTTCATTACCGATGATGTCTGTGTTCCAATAAGACTACCGCATTCTCGCGTACTTGGCAAACTCAATGTTTCATTCTTCGCAAACACGCCGATAAATTTGGAACGTGTGACTCGCTCCATTACTTTCTGAAGTGTATTAGCATCCATTTTAAAAAGTCAGTGATACGCTTCTAAATCTATCTACTTCTATAGGGCTTGCGATTCGAGATATACTAGTACACTAATAGGAGCGTCTATAGGCTTGGCGAAATTCAGCCGCACTGAGATGTTACCGCTCTGCTGTGGTGTTAAATGGGTATTTACGCTAGCAGATAAGTCAGGTGTAATGTCAAACGGATAAAGGTTAAATTGATCAATGAATTCTTCCTGCGTTACCCATTACCAAGCTCATCACAATCACCTGCAATATGGGTCAGATTACTATAGGCTCTGGCACAAAGAGGTAACACAGCGTCTGATGAATAGTCCCGTACCCATTGTTCACCCAAAGCAGTGCCTTAACGTATAGAGTTTATTTTTTAAGTCCGAAAATTCTCGAATTTAAGGCACTCTTTTTATATTTTCCATTCACCGAAGCGTGGTCCTGCATGCGATTAATATCCTTTTAGGAAGATTTCCCGGGCAATGTTTTCTATCTGCTTCGATGCCAACCCTGCAGGAACCGTATATAGTTTGATCTGCACTCTGTTAATAGGATATTTCACTGTAGCGTTTAGTAAATTTTTCTCAATTTCTAGTTGTTTTGGTGAACTGAATTTCACTCGCCGTACGCGGAGGTATGTGTCCATAATGTGAACCACAACGGACTTTGCACCCTCTTTTTCTTGATTCGCATCCAGATTTAAGCAGATCTTTTTTCGCAAGGGACCTCGTGCGGGTGAGCTTTATTTTCATATCCACCCCGTTCACAAGCAACTTCTCCTGGAAAGTGAAATCTGTGTGCAACCGTCCAAAACACTCGTATATTTTCTTTTTAGAATTTTTAAATTTGTCCTTTATACTATTTTCATCTTTAGTTTGATAATATCCCTCCGCACTTAAAAAGGTAGCCTTCGCTTCTTTGGAAAAGTTGAGGACATTTTCCAAATAGGCTCGTAGATGATAGTACCCCGTGCCTGCCGATATGTTGGTCTGATTTAAATATACGTCACACTGGTTGAATATGGCGTGCAGAAAGTTTGTTTCAGGGTATACAGCATATTTGTCATCGCAGGCCGTTCCATCAGAATGGGCTATACGTAGCTTAGCGTACATGTGCACACAGCTTGGATCAAAAAAGTAAGGACCTGAGCTGGGTATCACGAATTCTATAGGTGCACTCGGTGAACTAATTGTGTTTAAAGGGTTAATTGTAATAAAGTCACTGTGCTCAATAGAAACTTGGGTTGGCGGGAGCTCAAAAAAGGACAGCTCCGATTTACAGCATTGTGAACTACATGGGTGGATGAAGCGTGCCATGGCGAAATAGTGACTCCTCTCTCGACAAGTGGTAAACAAACTATGATTCATGAGATCAATATCCTTAGCTTATATCAGTCAAAAAGTGGTCAACCATAGGTTTCATTCGCTTACAGCATTTCTTTTTTGATAGCCTTTTACGTTTAATACCACGTGACCCCTTCTTCTTCCGGGGAGCCCTCTTCTTCTTCCCGCCACCACGCATTTTTCTCTTTGCATCTTTGATGATTTCGTTCCGTGTACGCTTTAAATGTTTTTTTAGAGCTTCTTTAGGTTTAGCCCCGGCCAATATGTCTTCTGCAGTGTTAAGGCCTGATTGTAGCGCTTTCCTTCCAAGGTATCTGGCACCCCTCTTCAGCAAAGGAACAGCCGTACGTAGTATGGATGAAAAAATGGATCCAAGTCCACTACCGCGCTGGTATCGCATCCCTCGATAGACGGTGAAAGGCTTTCTATCCATTATAACTCAGTGCGTCGAAAGTGTAGCTTCACTGTTAAGCTCCCGTTACCGAATGGGAAGTTTTCGCCCTCAATCGTTCTTATATATATTGTGATATTGGTTATTAAATTAGTTGCGACATTCACATAATGGGGCCTGTCATATGTAATACTCAAACTCCTTCCTCTATGGTTGGGGATGTGAGCAATGCGCAGCAGGCGTGCCTGGGTATCCCCAACAAACTGGTGCTCCACTATATTACTGTAAATATAGCACATGTCTGGGGACCTTTCAGCCAATTTCTCCATCTTCAATTGATACATTAATCTGGACAAGTTATACTGTGTCTCGTGAAATGTGTCTCTTTGGAAGGCTGCGCTATATCGGCCGTTGGTTAGAATTTTGAACTTTCTATGTTCTTTAAGACGTCTGTTAGTCTTTGATTTTAGGATTAGTGTATGTGCAGGGTTGTTTACGATTTCATATACTAAATCATTCGTAAGGTTTGAGTTTCTTAAACTCACGTTTAAGCCTCTCACAACATCCTCGGCCGAACCATATTGACCCGGCCCTAGTCTTACTTCTGTACTGTAATACCGTGTAATCTTAGTCCGAGCGATGCGCATAGTTTCATCCATAGCTACCCCAGCTTTTTCACACTCGTCAATGTCTCTAAGAATCGTAAAAACGGTTTCTTTATGTTCAATATTTAAAAAGACGGTGTCCAGCTGAATTTCGCATATCCCCACCTCATACGAATCACGACCCAATTCAATGTGCCCATGGAGTTCTGTTACAAAGTTGGCTAGCGTGTTGTTAGGGTGTACAGACAGGGACGAGGAGGACGGGAGTGTGACGTAGAAATGGTTAGGAGCCATGTTGCATACTATTTAAGCTTCATTATTGCATCAGCTTTTATATAGGTGTTGAAGCTTTCTGGGTACCCTAGCCATTTCACCAGGTACATTTTTCTCCTTCCTGAACCTTTGCTTCCTAAAATTTTCTCAATTTTAAACACATTTTTTCTAAATTAAACGCAACTTTCTGCAATTCCTCGCGGTAAAAGCCTCCTGAGATTTCTTCCCCATTCAAATCTTCAATGTAATACATCATTATCACACCTTTAGGTCTCACAGCCCTAACTTTAAAAATCTCGCGTGTCCATCCTTGCTCAAAACCCTTTGCGAATTTATTCCCCGAACGCGACAGCCTTACATAATCATTGATTTTGAAGCGCACAGAGTGTGGTGGTGGTGGTGATCCATCTCTTCTCGGGAGCGTACCTCTTTCTAAAACTTCGTTAGGTGTTGCCCCAATCGTGCGATGGTGTGAGCGGTTGTAGGATGATGCCAATGATTCCAGAATGTCTAGAAATCTGTATGTGTTTTTATGTGTAAAATAACGGTGCATGCGTTCCTTTATGGTGCGCTGAACTCTTTCAGCTAAAGAAGCCTTATGTATAGAATTGGTTGTGTAATAGCTGATATTAAACTCTGTCAACATATTCTGAAAAGCACGGCCTATAAACTCCTTCCCCATATCCGTACAAAAATAGCCAGGAACCCTGTTTTCTTTTAACATTAGCGTTTTGGTGGCTTTAGCAACTGTTTCAGGTGATTTATTTTTCAGAGGAACTAGCCACAGATATCTAGAGAACACGTCTATTATGAATAGAATGTAGCGGTAACCATCGTTATACACAGAATATCTTTGCATGTCTGTTAAATCTGCTTGCCAAATAGAATCAATCGAGGAAGCCGTTGTCTTGGCTGTTTTAAACCTTTTTCTCACAGGCTTATGAAGCGTATAAGCGTCCTGCTCCCTCAAAAATCTTTCAACATCTTTTTTTCCTACTCCGTAAACACTTCTGTACAGTCTATCTACGCCGCCGTAAGAGGATGGGGTAGAAATGTCATAATAGCGTTTAGTTAATACGTTAGCCATTTGCGTATTTTAGAGGCACGTGGGTAGGGTTGGTTTAACCTCTTCTTGCTCCTCTTCAAAGGTGTTACCGCCGGGGGTGACGGCGCCTTCAATTGTGTCACAGGCGTTGCATGTTCCAAGTCTTTTAACCTGTTCAGATTTCCTATCAACGTTTTAGGGACATTTATTTGTTGTAGTCTTGCTTTAATATGCTTCCATCCTGATGGTGATGGCCTATCCCACTTTCTCACCAGATCATGGACAATGTCTACGATATTCGATCCCTGTACCTTTGATCCTTCCACAATGATCTCCCCTGTATCGGTCCATTGTATGGCGGGTCCTCATTCAATAGATTATAAAGACTTAAGCCTTTACTCCTCAATGTAAGTGGGAGGGTATTTTTTAATACATGTTCGATATGTTGTGTGGCTAATCTTTTTGGTTGGTCAGCTGTGTCGCGGGTACAGATCCTATGTCGCCATCGTCCCCCGTGCTGTGCCTAATAACCACAGGAATCTCTGTAGGGCTCTTATAATTTTCGTACTCGTGAAGAAATTTCTGCAGAGCTTCTTGGTATAAGATTCTTTTCTCATCAGGTGTTTTTTCACTGTTTAATAGGGCTAACAATTCGCTTTCCATTCTTTTAAGTCTGCTTTTACGGGGATCTAGATCCGTGTCTCTTTGCAGTGAGGCGTACACCTCGTGGGGAATCACTACCACTTTCTTCATTATATTAATCTAGTCAGTAAAGGACCCAAAACTGAAAATAAGATGGGGAGAAATGACCCTCCTGTTTGTACAATAATTCGCTTTTTCTTCGCTACAGTTTGGCTTTTACGAGCGAGTGCACGTATTATGTTCTTGTAGCGGCGTAGGCGAGCCTTCTGATGGGTTTTCATTGATACATTGCAATTTATAACGTTAAGACAGATTTCACAGATGCATTTTAAAAAGTCGGCATCGATATTTTTAATAAACATCTGCTGCATTGCCCGGGCAGTCGATGATAGATTTTTATTAATTCACGGTATTTCTTTAGTCTCTTTGTCATTCTGGAATATACACCGTTTCAGGCTCGTTTGGAAATATATTCGTTCGCAGAAGCACTCTAAACGTGTTTCGCGGATGAAGGTCGCAAAGCAAATATCCGTAACGCGTGCTTGTAGCTTCTTTATAAACTTCCAAAAACTCCTTACGCTGATTCGGGAACATTTGATTGGCTAATACCCCAATTTGTGATACATCTCTACGTTGCGCGAATAAGACTAGATATTGCGTATTTAACGACACATCGCGCATGTATCTATTTTTGAAAAATAGATTCTGATTGATGAAGAACACGCTTATGTTAAGATGGTGGGAGAATACTGTAAATGTCTCGGCAAACGTTTTATCCATCTCCAACATGAGATCGTCAATTACAATGATTGTATGTTCATTTCCCTTTAACGAATTAACGTCATATACGCCTTTGTGGAACAAAATATCATCTTGGTACTCGTTGAACACTGATTGATACGTCGAATAGCACCATATAACTTTATGCACAAATTTCGAGAACATCTCCCCTTTTCTTTAATGATTTTAAGCATAAACACAGTTTTACCACATCCTGTAGGTCCAGATATAATACATGTGGATGGGCTCGTGAATCTGAATTTTTCTACAGAGTCCATTTCTAACACGTCACACTCCTAAGTGAGTCATTTACAAAATATTACAAATTTTGAGTGCTGATCCTTATATTTCTTCTCCCACAGAACCGTGAATGACGATGAGGTAGAGCAGCCCATCATTACGGATGACCTCGACGACAGTGTAGTTGTGATCTCCTCCCCTGAACCCTCACCAGCGATACCGGTAACACGTCCAAAGCGGAGGTATGAGATACCCACGTCAGGTATAAAGCGACCGAAATACGCGTCTGTTGCAGCGGTAATAGATCCCCAACCCTCAACCTCTTACGCAACAACACCCCAGCAGCACCTAATATATCCCCTTATTCATCCGCCGCCCCCCGTTCTGTTAAGTCTACAATAATAGAGCCCCAACCATCAACCTCCTACGCAACAGGGCCCCCATCAGCAGCACCTAATATATCCACTAATTCCGCCCCCCGTTCTGTTGAGGATGGTATAACACTGGAATTGGTGCGATCCGCAGCCCCCACCCCAGCCTTGACTAGAAATCGGTATAGAGTCAGGGTCGACCCTAGAGTCATGTATAGCAATGGAATTGAGCGCGGACTACGCCGGGTTGTAGAGCGTATTATAGAGTTTGCTCTTCAGAATCGTGACGAGCGTGAAGTCAGGACGAGTATGTCCTTTGGATTCGGGTCAGATGACGGTGATGTAGACGATTATTGGGTGATAGTGCCATTTAGACGTTTGGCGCTGAAGATGTAGAATATATATTAGGGCGTATAATGCAAGCCGCCCAAAGTAGTATAGCCTTCAATATGGACAACTTCACGGTAAATATTGACCATGTATACCGTGTTGCGGGTCATAGTGCCATACCGTATACTCTTAACTTCAATTCTCAAGCTATTTATAGACGGCATATAAACGTCGATCGTGGTTGCGGCTTTATAGCAGTACTCTTAGCACGTATGTTTACTGTACAAAATACACGAACTCAAAAAATTTGGTTGCCTACAGTCGTGGAGCATGCCCGTAAACTAGCTGAAGACTGTGAACTTGAATTTGACTGTAATATGGGTCCTGAAGAGCTGAGAAGGGTAGAACAGGAAATGAATGTCCGCATAGTTGTGTTTGGGTTGGATGATCGTCGTAGGACTGTGTATGTTTTTAAAAGCTGTGTGAGAGATCGTACAAGGCCCCTACTTATTTTAGGATTGTCAGGGACAACGTATCTCCCCATCCGTAATATAAGGTGGCTTTACGCGAGTTATGACAAAAGTCGAAAATATGGGAGACATCATGATTTGTGTAAGGGGTGCCTCGAGTTTGCGGATGATATAGTGAGACATTGTAAAGAATGTCACATGGTATGTGAGCAGTGTAAAAGCACCAAATGTGAAAGCCGTGTAGTTGAAGCTGAGAAGAGAGACTGTGATGTGTGTAGACGCACATTTTTCAATAATAGCTGTTTTGATTTCCATAAATCAATTGGCACGTGCAGGAAAATGAGAATCTGTGAATGTGGTATGTTTCACACAATGGATAATTGGGGAAAATTTAAGCACAAGTGTGACGTAATTCACTGTCCTACATGCCAGGAGGAATATAAGGCGGATGGAGTAAAGCATGTATGTTATATGAAAGATGCTAAGCCTAAAAATAACCCCTGTATAACTGTATACTACGATATAGAAACATATACGAACGCTGAAACCAAAGGGTAATTCCACATTTACTTGTGAGCCAGACTATCTGTGATGAGTGTATGGATATCGAATGTGACGAGTGCCCCAAATGTGGTAAACGGACAAACGTTTTTAAAACGAATGTCAGCGATAGTCCTGTGAAACTATTTGTGTCCTATATTGTCAAGTTAGCCGACAAGTTCAAAAAAATGACTGTGTATATTCTCGCCCATAACGGGGCAAAGTTTGACACGCAGTTCCTTTATAAGGAGTTGCTTGAACACGAATCCTCTGAGATATTTACAGGTGATCCATTGAAAAGAGGCAACAAATTAATACAGATGCAGATAAGAGGCAATGTACAATTTAAAGATACTTTATTATTCACACCTTGTAAATTAGCAAAGCTACCCAAGGTGATGGGAGTAGCAGCTGAAGTTTCCAAAGGATACTTCCCATACACTTTCCTCACCAGCGAGACTTTAAACTACGTAGGCCCACCACCCCCCAAACATTATTTTGACTGCATGGATGAACGTGAAGACTTTGATCGATACTACGACAGTTTTAATGAAAGTAACCCTTATAATATAGCTGATGAATGTGAGCGTTATTGCGTGAATGATGTGCGCGTGCTTAGAGTATGTTTCCAGGCCTTTAGAAGGATGTACATAGCCCGTTTCAAATGCGATCCACTGCAAGTCGCAACCACCATCGCATCATTATGTTTTACGGTGTTCAAGAATAACTTCATGCCGAAAGACACCTTAGCCATTATTCACCGAAACAATCCCCGCAGTTACGGGCACAAGGCTATTTACTGGCTCATACACCTACAGCAACAGACAGGTGTATACATAAAGCACGCCCGCAACACGGGTGAAGTACCCATTAAGATTAATGGACGTGTTTTTTGGGTTGATGGGTTAAGTGAAAACCGTGTCACTGGTGTGAAGACTGTGTACTCCTTTAACGGTTGCTGGTGGCATGGATGCCCCCGTCCTGAGTGCGGAGTCACCGGAGATATCAACGGTAGGTCTCCTGCCGACTGTCTTGCATCGACCCGCACCCGCGATCAACTTATAGGATCACAGTTCACTCACAAAGTCTTGTGGGAGCATGAATATGATGCACGGATGGAGACAGACGAGGTGTACCGTGAGGAAATAAAAGCGATCAAGCGTTCAATGGTGCTGGATCCTCTCAAATGTGGTGATAGCTTGTTTGGAGGACGTACAAATCCTTTCAGACTATACTTCCCACCTACGGAGGGCGTGAAGCTCCATTACTACGATTTCTGTTCTTTATACCCATACGTGATGAAGAGCAATCCGTACCCCGTGGGCGCTCCTGAGAAACTGGTGGGGCCTAGCCTACCATCCATCAATGAATTTTAAAAAATTTGAATGATCGTTACTTTGGGATCTCTTTCGTAGACGTACTCCCCCCACGCAATTTATGGATGCCGATCTTACCTGTCGTTATCGACGACAAGCTCATGTTTCCCCTGTGCGTGAAGTGCGCGGAAGAGGATAACGGCGAATGTAACCATATACCCCCCAGCGTAAGATCAGAGGCGTATATACAAGTCCTGAGTTGGCCCTAGCCGTGCGCCATGGTTATAGAATACTGAAGATACATGAGGTGTGGAGGTTTCAGAAGCTACCCAACCTTTTCACACCATATATAAACACCTTTTTGAAGGATAAGGTTGAGCATCAGGGTATCCGCGAGGAGTTGATACCGAAGATGAAAAGTCTGCCTATATTCAACGTTACCGCGACCGCGAAGGTATACAACTTGATCGTGTCCAAATTGTAAAGAATCCTGGCAAGCGCTTTAGTGCAAAGTTGTGTCTAAACAGTCTATGGGGAAAATTTGCGCAGAATACCGGCAGAGGGAGCATTCATTTGGCACAAAGTTATAGCGATGTCTGGGATTATGCCAATGCCCCCGATAAAGAGGTCATGGAGATCGTAAATGTAGGTAATACTTACGTAATAAAGTACAACAACACTGAATTTGCCACAGATACCTCAAGGGTTACAAACATACCTGTGGCCAGCTTCACAACAGCCTACGCCCGTATAAAACTTTGGGGTCTATTGCATTCTCTTGGGCGGAGAGTATTGTATGCCGATACAGATAGCGTGATATTCACAGAGAGGGAGGGTGAATACATGCCCACTATTGGGGAGTTCCTCGGCGAGCTCACTGATGAGATCAAGGATGAGTATGGGGACAACGCATACGCCGACTCTTTTGCCTCAACAGGACCTAAGACTTATGGGGTACGGGTCAGGGTGGGGGATGAAATGAAATATATCGTGAAGGCAAAGGGTATTACGCTCAACCATGCGAATCGGGAGGTTGTTAACTTTGAGTCGTTGAAGGATCTAGTATGTTTGGATGAACAACCTCACCAACTAATTGTAGGCACCCACAATTTTCGGGCGCAGAAGCTGGGGGCGTGAAGGAACTTAGGGGTACGATGGTGTGCCGTAACACCTATAGGAAACGTTACCAGTTACCTGGTACCTATGATACCGTACCCTTTGGATACCAATGATGCTTCTAACTCACACGTCTTGTATATAATCGTATCTATTTGTAAATATATGTATATATATAATATATATATATATATATATATATATATATATAACTTGAATATCTCGTTTATTAAATCGTATTTGTAAATATATATAACTTGAATATCTCGTTTATTAAATAAATCATGTTTCAAATAGCGTTTCACTTTCTCCTTTGTGTGTGTGTGTGTGTGTGTGTGTGTGTGTGTGTGTGTAGTGAAAGTTCTAAGCTCCGCCCACTGTAAGACCGTGAGTCATGCTACTATCTGGGAGTCCCTGCGTGGTCAGTCGACCGCAGTAAGCCCGAGAGATCAGACGTGTATTCAGATCAGACGTGTATTCAAATGGCTACCTTTAATATTGCTTGTACAACGTTTACGAAATGGTATTCAGTAAAGTGCCAGGATGTGGTGGATACCGAAAAACTTCCTATTCATCCCTCCTATGCCTCTTTTAAAAACACATTGGATTGTGCGAAGTTCCAAGATGTACAAATACTCTACGGATGTTCTGGTGAGACCGTTGAAGGCTTTCGTTGCACAGACGATGTGCTGAAGTATACTGCAGAGCTAAACTTTATAAAGTCTCACATACACCGTGAAGTAAAAGAAACAACGCGTGCAGAAGAGAAGCAGCAGGTATGGATAATGAGTCTTGCTGATGGGTGGTGTGACAAGCGGTATTACGTCATGCTACACCATGTCGATTACTCATACCCTACGACTGGAAATGTGAATCTCGTGATCATGGACAATCTTAAGTATTTTTATCACTATATTAACGTATATCATGATGAGGTTCGTAGTGAGGTTGTGGCTAGTGCCCTGCGTGAATTTTTAACAGAGTTTAGAGACGAGTATCGTTTGATGGGCAGAAAGGAAAAATATGAACATATGTTCCTCTCAAATAGTGCGCCGGAGTGTGGAGATGTTTAGTAAAATGTTCCTAGTTCTTATCCAAACTGTCTGGTGCGTAGGCTGGTAGTGATATTCTTGTACCGGTACAACAATTCGACTCGCGGAACAAGCCCATTCACGTATTATCGAGTCAGCCGCCCGTCGAACCATTCCTGCCTACCTGCGTGCCTCACACGGCTCATAGTTATCTCAGAGCTTGAGCCGAGTGGACGTGCGCTCTTCGATACGATGGAACTTCCTTTGAGCAGCATTCTCAACGCCTCGTACGATGTGTCCGTGACGAAATCGTTGCGCGTGTTCAGGCGTAATTCCGGTACCATTAGCTATGTACTGGAAACGGAATGTAGACCGACAAACAAACGGGTTTATTTAAGTATCGAGGAGATGAATAGAATCTTTGTGATAGTTGAGAAGTGGAGTGAAGATCGTTATAAAATACCTGCTAACGTAGGTACAAGAAGAGAGCAGATTAGTGACGCACCCTCATACGCCGTTGTATGTACGTTGTGTATAAATAACGATCGGCCGTGCATTGATATACGGTTGATGTGGAAGAATGCTTCTGATAATAACGCTCTTATTCCTACGCGAAACCGTTTCATCCTCGACAGAATGTTTGAAATCGTCGGATTCCGTAAACTGAAACCTATATTAGACGCGCGTGTTACGGACATGCTTTATTTTGATACAGTACTTGAATACGCATACACCGCTCTGCTCGATGGGTTTACCGAGTGTAGGACTGGTGAGAATGGTCTAGTGCTGGATGTTTATTTAAAAAGTTTAGACTCTTTGAAATACCATGAACTTTGGTACAAAGCAATTGATCGGTACAAGGCTGAGCTCACCTACACCGTTCACCCTGAAGAACTATTTCTTTATATAACGCGCAGTTGTCGTAACGATTTAGAAGATTATTTCAATTGCCGCTATGTTGAGTGAGTTCACGATTGAAAAGCTCGAGTCGGTAGAAATAAACCCTCGATTGGAAAAGCGTTTTATAAACTTGTGTTTAATAATGTAGCTAACGATGAACTCTTTGTGCGTGCTTTTGATTGTATTCTAGACGTGTTTAAAGATGACTTACCAACCGGTTGTAAAGTGGGAACAAAAATAGTACTGAACGATATGAAAGCCCTTCATATCGAATACAGGTTTCCCTATACTTTAAGCGGTGAAATATTATTAAGCCGCATATACTGCGTAATGCAGAGCAATAATGATGTAATTGTAAACTCGATTAAGACAGAGTTTAGTATTTTGAAAAAAAAGTGAATTGTATATATATTTTGCTTGACATTTCTCCTGTACTGATTATACGCATATTTCTATTGATTTGTGTTTATATATATATATATATTTGCGTGATATTTCTCCTGTACTGTTATGTACATATTTCTATTGAAGTGTATATTTATTTGAAATGTATATTTTATTTTATATATCACCATAATTGTGTGTGTGTGTATATTTCTCTGTACTGTTATGTACATATTTCTATTGAAGTGTATATTTATTTGAAATGTATATTTTATTTTATATATATATCCATAATTGTGTGTATATATTTCTGTTATACGCATATTCCTCAAATGTATATTTATTTTCTATATATTTATAATAAAAAGATGATGCAATGTTGTTTATTGTTATGCCTTCTACTACCGGTATTCGAAATATAATAATGTATACAACGGTATTGCGGTATCTGGCAATATTTAAGCCTTCTAAGCCAACTGGCTGATTAGGAGTCTATAATAGTGTATACAGTATCTGGCAACTCTGTCTTCGGAATACATGGCGCTATCTGGCAACTCATTTACAGCCAACTGGCTGATTAGGCGTATATAATAATAATGTACAATAATACTGCTAAAAAGAGGTATCTGACAACCATTTACAGCCAACTGGCTGATTAGGAGTCTATAATAATGTATACAATGGTATCGCGGTATCTGGCAACTCAAGCCATTTACGCCAACTGGCTGATTAGGAGCCTATAAAACAACGCCAACTCGGCTGAAGTCTTAATGTGCACTTGGCTCCTGCCAGGTGAACACCTCTCCTCCTTTCTCTCCTCCTCCTCCTTTCTCTTGGGGGATAACGCCGCCTCCAAGTTTCCCCCCACCCCCTTTGCAACAACCCCCTTTGCAACAACCCACCATTTGCAACAACCCCCCTTTGCAACATTTGCACATAATAACCTGCAACATTCTTGCACTCTCCCCTTTTGCGGCTATACTACTAACGTTAATTAAAGTTCTATATTGTAAATAAATGCAAAATGCCTTTAAAGTGTGCTGCGTACTCTGTAACAATGTAGAAACTGCCACAAAAAGTAAAAGTTTTTTAATTTTCTTAAAACCGAAGCTTTTTAGTATTTGGCCGTCTAATTGTGGAAGAGTGGATCTAAAATTTAGCAACAAACATAAAACGGATAAAGATATGTGATAAACATTTTAATGAGACAGATTTTCCGCTGTTCACTAAGAGAAGAAAACGTCTCAGCCCTACAGCAGCACCCAGAAAACTAATAATAAAGACATGAATTAGAGGCCGTTCAAAAATTACGTTACGATCCAAACTTTACGGAAACGTAATGTCCGTAAGTCCAAACGTTACGTAATGTTACAGCTGGTGTGAAAAATGCTCTGTATGAATTGTTCCCCAATTAATCCACCCTTGCGGTCTAACTGCGGAGTAGGTTAAGCCGAGCCTTGTAGGGTCAGCCAAGAGAGTCCGGAAATGATCCAGAGTGGGTAGAGTAAATTGAGGTCCACAGTAGGATTCCTCACCAAATTAGGTTAGGGTAATTTACCGTAGCCTTTACTATTATCACTAAACTGGGCTTTAGAAATACAACGGTTCACTTACCGAGTGTTATTAGTAGGGCAGTCAAAAGTCAATAAAGTCAACTATTGTATACGGATAGCACAAACTGTGAGACGCCTAAAAAGGTATTTAAACACCCTGGGGGGGATAGTTTTGTTATTTATTAAGTCAACAAAAAGTCAATTTTTTGGTTTGGTCAACTTCTTACTATTAGGTCAACTATTTAAAAATTAATGCTAACTGGCAACTTTCCGCAAAAAAATATGCCACTCTATTCAATTCTGGTAATCTGTCATACTCAAGGAGGACGTTTACCCAGTTCTGTATGTGTGCTATGTGTGGTGGCTGTGTTTGTCGTGATCTGATGGGTGGATTTTTGTTATACTTATTCTGAAGCATTAATTTTAGGTGCTCCAATATAGTAATCCTATTAATCAAATTTTGTATTTCAGATGCTTAAATGCAGTAGCTAGTTTCCAAGTGCATAGTTTAAACAATGCCAAAAGTAGCGGCAAGTGGAATTACAAAAATTCGTTCCATAGTAGCAGATTACAGCAGAGAATTTTGTGTTTCTCCTAAAAATGAACTTTATTGCCAGATTTGTGCTACAACTGTTAACTTTGAAAAACGTTTTTTTATTGATAACCATAGAAGTACGGCTAAGCATCAACGTGGACTGGCTAGTACCTCACAAAACGAAAAAACTCAAACGTTTTTGGAGCCTGCTACGAAAGATTTTTCTAAGAAACGTGTGAGCACATTTTTAGAAGCAAATATTCCTCTACATAAGCTGCATCATCCTAGCATAAAAAAATTGGGTGCTACTATAGCGTGATTCCTACCGGTGACTTCGATACTATAGGGTGATTCCTACCCGTTTTGGTTCGAAACTACAGTACTCTAGAGTGTGATTCCTATCCAAGGTATAAATGAAAATATAATAAATATAAAATGCTATTTATTATTCAATTTTATTTATTTAAAAAATAGTTTCGGTGCTACTATAATATGTGGTCTACCTGCGATTGGTTAGGTTTAGTCACGATATTTTCGTTAAAACTAACGAAAATATCATGACTAAACCTAACCAATCGTCAAGGGCGATGGACATTGGAATGTAAACAAGCAATTAGTAAACAAGGTAAGAAGCTATAATTAAAAGGTAGACCGCCGAATCGAGGTAGGAATCACGCTATAGTAGCACCAAAAATTGTTTTCAGAAATGGGGCGCTCTATTCCATCAGTATCAAACTGCAGGTTAATTGTCGGTGAACTAGGCAATGATGAATGTGCTCGTGTAAAGCAAATTGTGAAGGACAAACAAATCTTTATAATTGTGGATGAAAGTCAAGTTTCTGGATCAGCATTTGTCAATGTTCTAGTAGGTTCTCTGGACAACCCTGAAAAAACATATTTGTGGAAGTGCGAAGTTCAACAGGCATCTATCAATTCACAGTTAATCATTCACATCATCGATGACACAGTTAAAGAGTTGGAAATACCAAGGGAAGATTTTTGTCTGCTTTTGACCGATGCAGCTCGGTATATGACGGCAGCTGGAGATGTACTCAAACAACTATTCCCAAGATTATTTCATGTAACTTGCATTGCTCATCTACTACATAACTGCGCTATGAGAATCAGAGCTTTCTACACAGATGTGGATAAAGTTATTGCTCACATCAAGGCATCCACGGTCAAGAACAATACCAGGAAGGAAATGTTTGCTGAAATTGGTTATCCCCCTGAACCAATTATTACTGTTGGTTGGAGGCTGCATTATACTATGCCAATAATCTTCCGGACGTACAGAGAATTGTTGATGGTTTTGAGAATGACGGAATCATCGTTCGGAGGGCAAAGGAAAGCATTTCCAAACCTGAACTAGCAAAACAATTGCTTGCAATAAAAAGGGACTACCCAATCATTTCCGAACTTGTGACAAGGTTAGAAGCAGCAACCGTTACCATGGAACAAGCCTATGAAGCTATCGCCAACATAAATTTAGGGAAGGATGAGTGCAACATCTCACAGTACATCAAGGAAAGATTAAAAAAAAACGATGTCTGCCACATTATGGAAATGAGCAGGCCTGAGATATCGCCTGCATTGTATTGTTTATAGAAAGCGCAACCAACCTCTGCTTCTGTGGAAAGATCCTTCTCAATGTTAAAAAAACTTCTAGCCAAGGATCGAAATTTCTTGTCAGGGAATGTAAAAAAAAATATATGGTGAAATATTATAACTGCGAAAATTAAGGATGAATGTTATGCATTTTATGCTTTCAAATATATTATTTGATTGAAAAATAAGGTAATCTTTTCAGAATGTTTAGGTCAACTTTATGTCAACTTTTTTAACAAATAAAGTCAATTTAAAATTTTTTTTAGGTCAATTATAAATCGCCCTAGTTATTAGATAAGTCCTGGTCTCCTCAGTCAAACCTGATCTTCTTTATAGAGTCCTTCTATTTGCTTAATTTAGGTGTGGCACTTAAAAGCTGGTTGTTTTTTTCTTCCGTTTCAAGCTCCTTGCTCGCCATGCCGCTGTTCCCACATGTAATAACGTCGGGTGTTAGATCCGGTTAGGTGTTAAGTTAACAAATAGACATGAAAGGTACTGACAGGTGCTTTGATTTAGATCTTTCAGGGCCAACCATTTGTGCCAGCCTCAACCAGCCTCTACCACCTCAGTCCTAATTTACTAATGTAGAAGCTATACAGCAGGCACGTGCAGATGGGGGGGGCGGGCTACAGAGGCTTGAGCACTCCCATTTGCCCCTTCATACCTCAGAAGTGCCCTTATTTTCCATAAATGTATAAATGCTGTGAAGAAACTTATTTTTTTTTTAGGGGAGAAAGAGATGGTGCCCTTTTTGTTAACTTTCAACCCCCCACCTGAAGTGTTCTGTGCACGGGCCTGCTATAGAGTGACCAGTGGTGGCGAACCTATGGCACGCGTGCTCATTTGGGCACGCGATCAAATTTGCCTGGCACGCCTAAGCATAGAAATTGTTATCCAAAAAATGAGTATAGAATAATAGACTTAATGTTATAATTTGGTGTAATATATATAAACTTTGGTGGGCACGTGAATTTTTTTTTATGGTTTACATTTTTTTTGGCACGCGACTGTAAAAGGGTTCGCCACCACTTCCATAGACATTACCCCTAACTGACATAATAATTAGACAACTTAACCTAATCACCAATTAGTCATTTTAGATTCATCACCAAATAGAACTCAGAATCAACGATTGCTGCAGATAGAAAAATACATGCTGCTTAAAACATGCCCAATGCCCATAAAACGAACAGACCGCGTCTTCGCGTTTATGTTTTTGTGTTGCCATTTAGTTTCCTTATAGTAACTTTTCCACTCAGTGACCCTTGGAATATATTATATATATATATATATATATATATATATCACAACCATGCGATTTACCATTTCTATGGTTGAACAGTATCCATGTTTGTGCCATTAGAAGTTCGCTGTAAACAGCGAATGTCCCTCCCTTATATTGTACGTACAGAGTAAATCACTCTGGCGTCATAAAGTAACTTAATATCCTTCCATACCTTGAATACTGAATCACGTGTTTAGTATGTGGATATCTTTCGTATTCAATGTATGGTAAATTCTTTAATAATAATAATAATAATAACGTCACTCTCTATGAGTCATTATTTATATGTTGTGTCCTGTCGGTGTTATGCAACCATACTCATTCATACATCCATGTTCCTTCTTGACCGTCGTCCTTTATTAATTTTATCACCTATTACCTATTACCCATTGTCTAGTTATGCTCTATCAACTTATCAGTCTATGTTTACTCGTGTCTAGATTACGCACACAACTTATTGTGTGACGACTGTGTACACTACTTTGTGCAGTCGTACATGTCCCTTGACGATCATGATTACGTACATGTATTCTTTTTGTTTTATTTTTTTTATTATTTCACCTCTCGCAAGTTGTTTATTATTGCTGAGACGAAGGTTCGAATTCCGATTACGTCGTCAAAAGCGAGCCTCTGAATTCGAACTCTTCTCTCTTGCCTCTGCTACCAATTTATAACGTTAAGATGTGATGTTACATTATTATAATATACCATATTGTTCCCTGCCAGGCTACTGGTTAATATCTACTTAGGCACATAGTTATCCACGTTCTCATTACCTGTACTTACTACTTCTACCTAATTGTCATTCAAATTCCGTTACTTATGTGTTACGTTATCATTAATGTCCATGTACGTTCAAATGAAAAATACACCGTATGTTTTCTCCGCTTTCCTCATCGCTGGCTAATTAGACTTTCAAACTATAATAACCAACCATTCGTCTAATAATATTAGATATGATTTGGCGTAATCACTGTTAACTATAAATATATATAATTGTCGTTAATCCCCTTTAAATTATAAAACAACGGAGAACTCTCCTTCATTATTTAAATTGTGTTACCTATTCAGATTATTTCAATATTAGATATGTCAATTAACAAATTGCTAAAATTGTAATTAACGGTAATTAATGTATGTAAAATAATGTAATTTAGGTACTTAATGTACTCTGTACATGTCGGTCCCCCGACATTATGTCGCCACCCAAAAGTGTATACCTTACAAAAATTAGTATTTTTTTTGTTAACTTTTTGCTTAAATTATGCTTAACGTCAGAATTCTTTAGCTCTCCAGCTAAAGTGGGAGCTTAACCTTCGACTGCATTCCCCCAAAATTGAGGCTTATTTATTTCTTGTATTGTAAATTAAATCATTCCTGCCTGGCCCGTTGTTATCAGAGGTTGCACCTCTCCCACTCGAGATTCCTGCCTGAGCTCTTGATACCAGAGGTTGCACCTCGCCCCCTTTTAAATTCCTGCCTGAGCCGTTGTTACCAGAGGTGGCTCCTCTCTCATCTTAAATTCCTGCCTGAACCTTTACCCGAGGAGGCCGAGCCCCCCTCACTTTAAATTCCTGCCTGAGGCTTAGACCAAGGAGGCCAAGCCTCCTCATTTTAAATTCCTGCCGTAACTCTTACTCGATGAGGACAAGCCTCCTCGCTTTCAATTCCCACCTTAACTATTGTGAAACGGGGTCGAACCTCTTACCCCTGTAAATTCCTGCGCGGGGCCTTTGTTACAAAGGGTTGCTCCCCTTTCATTTTTAATTACTGTTTGAGCTGTTGTTGTAAGAGGTAAAACCTCTCCCCCTGTAAACTTCTGATTATTTATCAGTGCCTCGTTCTGTATATACTTTATAAATAAAAACATTTATGAGTGAACTAAAACTCCAATTTTATAAGTGAAGTGTTTCTATTCATCCCTTCGGGAAAAAAACAAACTCGGTGGAAACTAGTTTTTTTGTTGATACTCGGATGCTCTCGGCCAAGGCCGAGCTTACCCAAGAAGGACCACCTTCGTTGGATTGTCCAAAGTGCATTAACCCTAAAAAGTCGCAAGCGGGCAGAGGCTCGCACAACGTATGCGCAAAGATATAGACAAAATCGAAAGAGTTCAAAGACGAGCAACTAAGATGATTCCGTCTCTTAGGTCACAGTCGTACGAGGATAGGCTTAAAGAGTTAAAATTGACTACACTCGAGACTAGGAGGTTAAGGGGTGATCTAATCCAGGTTTTCAAAATTATGAATGGGTTTGATAACGTAGATAGAGATAGCTTTTTCGAAATATCTCAATATAATAGAACTAGAAATAACGGGTGTAAGTTGACAAGTAGAAGGTTCGAGACAGCAGTTGCGAAAAACTTTTTTACGCATAGAATAGTAAATAGCTGGAATAGTTTGCCGGTAGAAGTAATTAGTAGCACGTCTATAAACATGTTTAAGAATCGATTGGACGCGCATGTTGATAGAAAGGGTATAGTTTAAGGTAGTAAAATTAAGGCTTTGTGGGGATAGATCCCACAGCTCAACACAAGTGTTGTGGGATATAGGGAGGCAGCGTCTTGGGTTAGGGGATACTCTCTGTCCTTACACACCCCATTTAAAGAGATTCCTCTGCCGAGCGGTGCCCCCCATAGTACTGTGAGGTATTGAAAAACTCATGATCTTCACTTGCCCCACAAACACCTTTAAATGGGAGACCCATAATGGGTGCACACACATTTCTACATTACTGTACAGTCTTTACAGCCACACCTACACTTTTCCTCGTAAGTGTATATATTGTAATGTATATGGTTGTAAATTTGACTTGGTCCGCAATCGATATGAACCGTGACTTGATGGATACCGTAATGAAATTGACTGGATTCTTTGGATCTGATATATTTGCATGTCCGTTATATAATAGATATAGAGTGTCACATATTTGTGGATAGTAGTCTATTATGACTTGATCCTCTGGATCGAGAGATTCTATCTTTAGTTTTAAATCGATAATTAATTATTTTTAAATTGATAATGTATATGGTTGTAAATTTTGACTTGGTCCGCAATCGATATGGACCGTGACTTGATGGATACCGTAATGAAATTGACTGGATTCTTTGGATCTGATATATTTGCATGTCCGTTATAAATAGATATAGAATGTAACATATTTGTGGATAGTAGTCTATTGTGACTTGCTCCTCTGGACCGAGAGATTCTATCTTTAGTTTTAAACCGATAATTAATTATTTTTAAATTGATAATTATTTAGTTTCGTAAAAATTGGTCGTTGCCAATTTACCGGCAGTTTTTAAATAAGTTTCTTATGTTCTTGTGGTTCGGAACCCACGTAAAATTGTAGGTCCCCTCCGCCACCACGGAGGACATACACAATACACGATTACGAACACAGTTAGGTAGACCAGCCATGAGTGGATCCTAGGGTCTTTGTTGGTCTGAAACATTATAACATATATATATATATATATATATATATATATATATATATATACAGACCGTGCATGGAACAAGGAACTCTTCTGGGATAATTAAATCCACTATAGTCCGAATAAGTAATGGTAAATGACAAATACCATAGTTTTTCTTTTTCATGATGCAAGCCCGACGTGGGCAACGGGTCTCTCGCAAAGAGGTCCCATAAATATAGCTTCCCTCACCAGCTATCTGCAAAGCAGACAGGATCCAGCTTTGGGACATGGATCTAGGCAAAACCCTAGATCCATGTCCCAAAGCTGGATCCTGTCTGCTTTGCAGATAGCTGGTGAGGGAAGCTATATTTATGGGACCTCTTTGCGAGAGACCCGTTGCCCACGTCGGGCTTGCATCATGAAAAGAAAAACTATGGTATTTGTCATTTACCATTACTTATTCGGACTATAGTGGATTTAATTATCCCAGAAGAGTTCCTTGTTCCATGCACGGTCTGTGTGTATCATAAAAAACTCAGGGAACCATTCTGAGTTCATTCCCATAATATATATATATATATATATATATATATATATATATACGGATCACCTATTTGATGTGGCTAAGAAAGTAGGCTTACTATAATTACTGAATAAAATTGAAATGAATAATTATTAGGGGTCACCAATTTATAGTTACCGGTTTATAGCGTAAAGTTGGCACTATAATAATAATAATAATAATAATAATAGTTAATTGATTGTTAAGTCTGGAGTCACCAGCTTGGGCCTACAGCCGAAACAAGCAATATTTAATAAGGAGAGAGAAATTACTTTGTTGTTTTGTGTTTAATTAGGAAAATAAATCAATTATTTGTTCGCAGTGATTAACTGTTCAATAAAGGTATTTATAGTGATTAACAATTACAGTATATAACGGCATTTATGCTATGCTAACGATAACTGATTCTTAGCAATAAGGAATGGGTATGCAGTCTAATTGTTAAGTAAGTACACTTATTCAGATAGGCTAATGAGATGTACAGAGGTGAAAAGAGAATAAATAATGAAGCCTACTGATAACTGAAATAATGCAAGTACGGTTGTTACAGTAAATGGATTAGGTTGTTAAGAATGCATAAAAGAGCACATAAACAATCAGATGCAAGATAAGTAAATTATACGAATGAACACAAGAAAGTGATACAAAACTACAGTATTGGTACAACACTTGAATAGGCCTACTGCGGTCTTAACGAGAGAGTTAGTTTGAAACGGTAATGAAGACATTTTTAGGGCCTACGCGATTAGGCAGAGCTTGTGGAAGCACGACGTAACAAAAACACTGTAGGCCGAGTGAGGGCCAACAAGAGGCTTACCGCGACGCTGGATAACTCTGGAGACTGAAGACCTACGTTTCGCCGTAGATGACTTTGGAGATTGTAGAGGGCCTACGTGATAGAGGATGTACTGAGGGCCTGCTGAGATACTTGTTGAACGGGCGCCGATCGAATTGTGGTGAAGGATGAGTGAAGAATAAAGTGGGGTTTGTGGCTTGTAGCCTACTAGAAGGCTTACGGACCTGGGCTTCGAAGGACTGATTCTGTAGACAGACTGGCCTTGCCGGCGAGAGGATGAGTGTTAAAGCCGGGAGAGACTTGTTGAAAAGGGGCCAACGGAAAACAATCAAGTAAAGATAAGCACCCCCAACCTTTTTTAGTTAGCTTTATAAGGCTAACTAACGAAAATATCACGACTTAACCTAACCAATCGTTAGGTCAACTGTACGCCCTTGACGACTGGTTAGGTTAGGTCGTGATATTTTCGTTAGTTAGCCTTATAAAGCTAACTAAAAAAGGTTGGGGGTGCTTATCTTTACTTGATCCAACGCCTACAGCAGTGATGTTGTTTCTTGCAAGATGAAATTGTAGAGTCGCCTCAAGTGTTGCTTCGTTTCTTATATGGTTGAAGTGTTACTTGAAGGACTGAGGCCGGCTGAGGTCGAAGCGGCGCTACGCGAAAAGGGAGAATCACGAGAAGAAGTAACGAGCAGAGTGAGAGCGAGTTTCAGTGAACTCTGGCTTATATAGGCTTGTAAGACGTTAACTTTTTGCTGGCCTTTTTGGGAAAACACAAGCGTCCTTTTGTTTCTCTCTCCTTGAAAACCACGTGTGTTTTTCGATTCCTGGTGATTCCCAGATGTCTGCGAACGGCGAGGAAAGAAATTTCTTTGATTGACTTACACACACACCACACACACACACACACACACACACATATATATATATATATATATATATATATATATATATATATATATATATCACCTCACCGCATGTTCCTTGTTCTGCCTTTTTTTCTCCACATATTTTTGTGTTGGTTGGTTGATTGGTAGTGTCATTGTTTCAGTACTACCAAGTACGCTTTATCACACAGTATATAAATACTAGTGTGAAAATTAACTCTGGTCAGCAACTGATTGGTTTCATCCACCCAATCATTGATATAAAGGGAGTCTAATAATTGTTAGATTAACTACCTACCTACTCAGTGGACCATTTTCGTTACCTCCCGACTACCCACACCTATCAGTTTTCCATAGGTGGGTTGGTGGGTGTTTCCAATGGCGTTATGAAACGCTATTAACCAATGACTTTTATGAACCGTGGCTAATCAGTGCCGGATCTAAGGGCAAGCCAATTAAGCTACAACTTAGGGACTCACACGATGAGGGGTCTCTTTGAATTCGGGTTTTTTTTTATCAAACATAACTTATGCCTGGTGGTTAAGTGGCTGGGGCTAACTAAAGGCTTCCTCTAAGATAAATAGTATTTTAAATCTAGTGTATCAAGACACTGGCACCGAATATGGTGGCCCCTTTGGTATGAATGGTCAGTACAAAAACTGACCTGTTTAAAAGCTTTGCTGAAACTAATTTACATGATCGCGGTACACAAAATAGACCAGTATGCATACCTCGAAACTGCTAAAGTCCTGAGTTAAGTTGTGAATTTGCTGAAACTAGTTTGCTGAAACTCAGGGCTCTCTCAGGCCCCTCTGACACATAATCAAATTTTGTTGAGACGGAGGTTAGACTACCAAGAAAAAAAATTAAAGTCCGCCACTGCTTAGGCTCTAGATTTTCTTACGATTTTTAAAAAATGTGTTAGCTCTGGCTTACTGAAATCAATACTTTATTATTTTTTCATTATTGTCGGAAAACATTCCCGAGAGACAACCTCAACATACTTGAGACAACTTCACGTTTGGAAGAGATCCTTTACCTTTATATTGGGGCCGTGGCTACTGATACTAACCGTAGATCTGGTATATCAAACAATACCCAATTACTGTTGTGTTTGGACTTTGATTGCCCCCTCTTTGGGGGTCCAGAATAATTTCACAGCCAGGTGGTACATTGTGGTGTGTCTTGAGAGAGGAGTTTTAACGTAGAACTAGTAATTTTGTGTTTTTCAGATTTTTCCCACATTACAGAGCCTCAAGTTATACCCGTGACCCTGAAGTAACAAGCATACGAACGCACGACTGAATTTCAACTACATGTTTAAATAAAAATTTAATATAAAGCAAGAACGATACAAAAAATATCGAACCAAATTCTCTCATTAAGTCCTCCTAAAAACCATTAACATAGATCGAAGCTTCAAGTGAATTAAAAAAATGACACAGAGGAAACAAAGATCAACAACAACAACAGGATCCCCCGATCCCCGGATCCCCAGGAGTCTCTGTGAGGAAACAGGAGGGAGGTATGCCTTCTCACTCCTCAACAAGCGCTGCCTACCCCGGAGAGATCCCCTTCCGCCAACGGATTGACGAGTTTCAAGCAAGCAAAAAGAGGGAATGCCAGGCGTTTACCTGTAATACTGACAATAAACAATTGGCGTCATACACGGAATCCTATTTATCCTTTATCTTAAACTGACTGACAGAAAAGGATGAGAAAATAAACAAACCAGAAAAAGAAAACAAAGAACTAAAGCAGTGTGTAAACACTCTTAATTAGCGAATATCCACAATAGAAGATCGACTACATACCCAAATACAAGAAAATGAGAGATTAAGCACCGACCTCGAACAGCAAAACCACAAAACCACAAGGATTTATACTTTATCGGTGGACCAGGAGTCCCTCAAGGCTCGCCAAACGAAAATCCCACTCAAATTGTTAGAAATACCATCAGATAAATTCCATATAAACATTCCTAAAAATGTCATTATGGAAGCTCACCGAGTGGGAAAAAATAATAATGAAGCACACAAAAGAATCATAAAATTCAAATTGAGTGATAGACTGTGGAAATTTTAAATAAGAAGTGCAATTATAAATATTAAATATAATATGTGTGTATATATATATATATATATATATATATATATATAATATATCCCCGCAAGGGGGTTCTAAGCTCGTGCTCTTGAGTGCTCTTTGTGCTCGTTTGTACGTGCTTGTTCCTGGAGGTTTCACGTGCGCCCTCCCGGCCCTAGCACCCAAGGATGATGGGGCTCGACCCTGCAGTCCTTGTCATCCTTGGTCTTTTTTCACTTCGACTGTCTCCTCCACCCTTTCTTTTTCCTCTGTCTTTCCTCCCACTTTTTCTTTGCTTTTCCGCCGAGATATGCCCTTTTAAATAGAGGCGAATCGGTTCTTCCCAAACTGAAAAAAAAAAAAATAAAAAAAAAAAAAAATATATATATATATATATATATATATATATATATATACAGTATACCGTATATTAATGAATCACTCTGTGAATACAGAAATTTTTTTTAACAAACTATTAAAGTCTAAAAATGAAAAAATGCTTTATTCTTGCTATATCCGTGACGGCATAATATTTGCCCGTAAGACGTAGGAAGGGGACAGAATATCAATTCGTACTTCCAGCAGCACCTACATATAGAATAACTTCGGCATAACCCACCTGTTAAGTAAATCAATCTTAAAAACTTTATAATTTCATAATCCTTATAATCCTATAATTCTGCTTTTCCTCACTGTCCTTTAAATTCTGTAATTGCTAAGCTTAAGATTTAAAAAATTGCATGTTTTTATTTTAACTTAAATTTTTATGGTTCTTTTGCATTATCCTCCCAACACTAATTTTTTTTATATAATGTTGGTTTGGTTTTGGTTATGGTACTTTATTTTCCTTCCATTATAAAAAAAAATTAGTGTTGGTATTAGGTTAGGTTAGGTTAGGTTTGGTTAGGTTAGGTTTGGTTAGGTTAGGTTACGATAAAAACAGCCCGCCGCCATTATAAAAAAAATTAGTGTTGGGAGGAAAATGCAAAAGTACCATTTTTATTTTAAGCTTATATAATACCACAACTTCTGAACTTAAAATTTTGTAATCCTTATCTTATTTTGCTATTCTCACAATCCTTCAAATTCTCTAATCTCCAATTTTAAGATTTTAGAATGACAAACGTTATAACAAATTTTATATGTATATGTATGTATGTGTGCGTATGTGTATATATGTATATACAGGGTGGCGCAAAAGTCAGGAACAGGGCCGTTTCTAGCCATTAGGGGGCCCTAAGCAGTATACCCATTTGAGGCCCCACCCCTCCATCCACCAACTCACGCCTTACTACATCACCTCAGCACACACATACAAAAAATGGCTGTGTTAATAAAAGACAATTATGAAACAATTTTAATGAAACATTTATGTCCAAAACAACAAATATGTACTTTTCAGAAGACAAACAGAAAAAATACTCCATGAAATTCCTGAAAATTAGCTTATACATTATTTAGAATAAATGACACAGAACTATGTATAAAAAAATAATGCAATTATCAACTACCAAACAATTACTAACTCTACGATACGATCGTGTAATAGCTAACAGTTATACAGAAAAGTTTGTATCTTCAAAATTTTTGCCTCCTAGATTTTTTCTGGGCGAAATCATCAATAACATCATCATATGAAATCTCCCTGCCAACGTCCTGGTTGATGCTTATGATGCCAAGGCCACTGAGGCGATCCTACCCCATTGATGATCTGAGGTAGTTCTTGATTAGCTTCATCTTAGAGAAGCTCCTCTCGGTTGACGCTACTGTCACAGGTAGAGTGCAGGCAATTCTTAGTGCAACCCAGAGATTGGGGTATAGTTCCTCCAGTTGCTTCTGATGAATGAAGGAGAGAAGCTCCAATGCAGTCATGTTGTGTGAAGGTAAAGTCGGCAAGTTATAATAGTTATTTACACATAACGACCAGAACGTTTCGTTTGTCTCCGTTTTATCACATTTGTCTCATACAAAAACTTTAATTAATACGACAATAATAATAATAATAATAATAATAAGGATAATAATAATAATAATAATAATAACAATAATATTAATAATAACTTCAGCTATATTCCTATTCTTGCCTACTGAGCTATGACCTGGGAGCCTGTCTAGGGGCCCCCTAGTAGCAGCGGGGCCCTAAGCGGCCGCTTAGTCTGCTTATGCCAGGAAATGGCCCTGGTCAGGAACCATAGGCACATTTTATTAAATTATGATAAATGTTCGAATTGGTGGCTTTCCACTTGGAGACACTTTCTGACGCGTTGAATGGATGATGTTTGAACATTCCTTAACACATTGGTACTGATTTTAGCACATTCAGATGTGATTTTATCCTCTAGAGAACGTATGGTTCTGGGTCGATCAGCATAGACTACCGACTTGGATGGCCCCACAAGAAAAAGTCAAGAGGCGTGAGGTCTGGAGACCTAGGGGCCATTCGACGGGTCCTCGCCGTCCGATCCACTTGCTTGGGAATGTTTCATCTAAAGAGCTCCGGACGATGGTTGCGAAATGTGGTGGTGCACCACCTTGCTGAAACCACATCTCCACCCGTTCTGCGAATGGAATGTCGTTCAGTATGGGCATTGGAAATGTTTGTAGCATATGCAGATATGTTTCACCTGTTACACTGCCGTCGAAAAAGTACGGACCAATTAACCGATTCCCCAGAGCGCAGCCCACACCATAATTCGTGGATCGAATTGCACATGTCCTTCCTCCATCCAGTGGGGATTCTCATTGGCCCAATAGCGTAAATTATGCCTATTGACACGACCGCTGAGGTGAAATATCGCTTCGTCACTGAACGTGATTCTTCGATGAAGCTGTCGATGTTGTAGAAACCACTGGCAGAACTCTACACGACGGTCTGTGTCGTCACCGTGCAGTTCCTGAACAAGTTGGACTTTGTAGGGGTGGAAACGATTTGTTGTAAGAATTCGTTGAATGGATCTTTTGGAGACACCCGTTTCCTGGGATAACTTTCTTAAGGACTTACGTGGGCTGTTTTCGAGGTGAGTGAGTACCGTTAGTGATGTTGCTGCATCGATTGAACTTTTTGGCCGGCCACTACTCGACCGATCATGAACACTTCCCGTTTCTTTGAAGCGAGTGAACAGTTTCAACTGATGCCTGAACAACTGGCGGTCTCTCAGAGTGTTTGTCATTAAAAGCAGTAGCAACTGATTGGTGTGTGTTACCACGCCTTGCACACATTAAAACTATCTCCACCCGTTCATCTATTGTCAAGTTCTGTGCCATAGGTTCAATAACAAATCTGAAAAGCACAAAACACATATTAAAACACAAATTATTAAAATGTGCCTATGGTTCCTGACTTTTGCGCCACCCTATATATATAAAACCACCCGCCTGTGACCACCTTGTTGTGGTGAGTGGGCTCCCGTGTTGACCTAGTGGGCTACGTCGGCGGGGGCTTAGCCGCCGGATGGGTCACCCATGCCGGACAGGCTACTGGAGAGACCGGGCTAAGTGGCACTAAAGTCTTTGGCTCCCAGTACGGGTCTCCAGTGCTGTCCTCCGGAGGTGACGCCCTTAGGGCGTCACTGTGTTGGATGGTTGAGTGTCCGGGCCGGTGGGATTGGAGGACTGGGGTCTTTGCGCCGTTTGGGGGCAGACGTTCGCGTCACGGGGCCTCGTTTTTAAACCGACGGTGTGTCCCCTGGGGACGAGGTACCCCGCCTCCGGCGGTTTGCGCTCGGCCTCCCTTACTCACCAGTAGGTAGTTTCTCGCGGCCCCTGGGTCCGTTTTTCTCAATCTAATAACGTATGGATACTTCTATTTCTTGCCCTAGAATTCGGGTGGTGGACGACTAGGCCCCCGAGTAGGGCGAATAACTAAAAATTTGTGAATACTGGGTAGAGATAGGGAAGCTGTTGGTTCGAAGTGGACTGGGACATCTAGTGGTCGCCCCTCCTCTGGCTACGGAACACTCGCATTCTCCTCCCTCGTCACCAACAGCAAGCTGTACCTCGACTATGCCTCTGGACACACCTCCTCTAGAGCAGGAGTCTCACTCACGCTCCCCTCAGCCAACTACGGTCAAGACAACAGGGTCCACGAAAACCTCGTCCGGAAAACCAGGCCTCTCTCTCTCTCTCTCTTCGTATGCCCCTCTCACCCGTCATCGACCAGCCTCTCTACGGAGAGAGCCCCGTGACCGACGGGGAAGTCGGCGCCCACGTCCGTCCTATCGACCGCTAGATGTCCCAGTCCACTTCGAACCAACAGCTTCCTTATCTCTACCCAGTATTCACAAATTTTTAGTTATTCGCCCTACTTCTGGGTTCCTACCGTCTAACTCTGAAAGGACACTTCAGGCGATCCGCGCGCCCAGCAACTCTAGCCGTTATGACGTCCGACCACAGAAGGACGGTTCTCTCCTTATAAAATCGCAAAGCGGCAGAAACGAATGCCCTACTCTCCCTCACAGAAGTCCTCGGATGCTCAGTGACCGTTTCCCCTCACCCTCGCCTGAACCAGAGTCAGAGCACTATCTTCGCTACTCGTTTACTGATGATACCCGAGAACGAGTTATTAGAAGACCTCACACCCCAGGGTGTCATTAAGATTCATCGATTCACGTCTCGTCAAGGAGGTACCTCCTCCCCTACCCAGCGCCTCCTCCTCACATTCAACAACCTAGTCCCTCACGGTCGTGTTGTCTGGGGCATGGGAGACCGCGCGTCATGCGAGTTCTCAGTCGGTGCCTTCTTAACTAAATTACCTAGCGTTACTAATTATTCATAACCGAATATATTCTATTTATTGACTTTACTTCGTTTAATGAAGTAAATATAATAATAAATAAAGTGCATATAGCTTGTTTTGCTGTGTTAGAGAAGTGTGAAATTCCAGCTAGTAGAAAACGTGGTCTAATAAGGTTGATTTTGCTTTGCTAAGGATAATCAAGTAGGGTGTGGTCTCCGGACCCAGACACATGAGTGCAGAGCTCCCTGCCGCTCAGCCTACTCTTGGATCCATGAGTGCAGACTCAGCCGTAGGGTGCAGTTTTTTGTTTTTGTTTTTTAACTAATTAAGAGCATGGCACCCCCGTCAAGTACTTGCAGTTGTTGTGAAGGGAAATTTGCCGCTTACGCGTTTATTTTAGCTATTAATAATGAACAGTTAGTTTGCAGGTGGTGCTCAAGCATGGAAGTGCTGAGGAGCGAGTTAGAACGTGAGAGGGAGACCAGAGTTAGGCTTGAAGAAAGCGTGATGCTCCTGACGGCAAAATTAGAATCCCTTGAGACTCCAGTTACAACCCCTCCTGCCTCAGTTTCTACTAATAATATAAATAGTACTAATAGCCCTCTCTCTTCCCCTAGTTCCCAACCCTTCGTTCGAGTGCGTAATGGAGCCCCATTGAGAAAACCTAAGACTTGTCTACCAGTAATAACAAACAATAAGTTTTCTGTTTTAGGTTTAGAAGATGCTGATGAACCGGAAATACGACTCGTTGGCGATTCCATTGTTCGAGGGCAGCTCGAGGAATTCTGTGGGAGAAACCCTCGTCGTAGGCGCCGTTACTGCTACCCTGGTGCAAGGGTGGAGGATATAACTAATAGTGTTGACCATTTTACAGACGGTACCGCCGAGGACACAACGTATGTTATTCATGTCGGTACTAATAACGTTTTAAATTCTAGATCGGAAGAACTGCTGGCTAGGTACAGGGACTTACTAGAGCGATTAAAGGAAAAAACTAATAAGATTGTTTTAACAGGTATACTTCCTCGAATTATCCAACGTAACGATTTCTACAGCAAGGCGACCTATATTAACAATAACCTAAAGTCTCTTTGCCAACAGGAAGGAGTGCATTTTGCGAATTTTTGGAACATTTCTACGGCAGGAGGGACTTGTTCCTCGGAGATGGACTTCATCTTAATGACGTTGGAGCTGCGCGTTTAGGAAGACTATTTCATAATACTGTCTCTTCTTTTCAGGCTGCCGTAACTCGAACGGTCCCAGCGTAAATTCCACAAATTTCCCCTGCGCTCGCGAAGGTGTCGCAATTACAAACAATTTGAAGGTTCTATCCTTAAATGCTCGTAGCTTACGAAATAAAATAAACGAATTTTTTTCTTTAATTGCTTGTAAAGACTATGATTTAATTGCGATAAATGAATCGTGGCTTAGCACTGAAACACGTGACTTTGTAGGGGAGTATCAAATTAGAGGTTATAGACTTTTTGTTAAAAACAGAATAGGTAGGCGAGGAGGCGGTGTTATGTTGTATATCAAAGATAATATTGCGAACGTTATAGAAGTAAAGCACACAATTCCAGAACCAATAGATTCGACTATAGCAGAACTTAAATTGAACGATTTCAAACTTGTTGTTGCGGTTATATATAGGCCCCCTAATCAAACAGCTGATACGGACGAAGCGTTATATCGTGAACTAAAGAGAATAATAGGTAGTGAGCAGGCTTTAGTTATGGGTGACTTTAATTGCGCCAACGTGAATTACGATACAATGCAGGGAGACGCGGAAGGTAATCGTTTAGTTAATTTTCTCGAGGATAGCTTTCTTATTCAAAAGGTTGGGGAACCTACGAGGTTGGACAGTATTTTAGATTTAGTAATAACTACGGATGATAGGCTAATTACTGATCTTCAAGTAATAGAACCGTTAAGCAATAGCGATCACAATATGGTAGAGTTTGTCCTCTCAGTAAGTCACTCGAAACCAGCTAACTCGACTAAAATTCCTAACTTCCAGCACGCAGACTTTTGTAAATTTCGAAATAAATTGTCACACGTCAATTGGGAAAACGTAATGGGGAACTCCAACGCAAAACTAATGTGGGAATCGTTTGAAACAGTATTTAGGACTATAAATGAGGAATGTGTACCGTACAAAATTAAGCGTGCGAAAGTAAAAACAAGCCCTTGTGGTTTACTTCTAGAGTAGGAGACATTATAAAGAGTAGAGATAGGGCTTATAGGCTACATAAGTGCGATAAAGACAATTTGTGGTTACGAAACAACTACATATCTCTAAGGCGTGAAGCGAAAAGTGTAATAAAAAAGTCCAAGCGCGAATTTGAAATCTCCATAGCTCGTGACGGTAAAGAAAACCCCAAGCGATTCTTTCAATACGTCAACAATAGAAATCCAGTAAAAAGTGTCTTGGGGCCGTTGAAAAATGTTAACGGAGATCTAGTTTCTGAAAACAAGGAAATAGCTACCTTGCTAAACGAATTCTTTACGTCAGTTTTTACTATAGAAGATGTAACGAATATCCCTACGGTCATAGACATAATACCCTTTGATAATGGTAATATTTTGGATAATATTGTGGTTAGTGAAGGGGAGGTAAAGCGCTATATTGATAAAATGAAAACGCGTAAATCACCGGGGCCGGATTCCATATATCCCATACAACTAAAAGAATTAAAAGCCGCTAACAAAGATTTTTAATGCGTCTATTTCTGAGGGGTGCGTACCAGATAATTTCAAGTTAGCAAACGTAACACCTATCTTTAAGAAAGGCGATAAAGGCGCGGCGTGAAATTATAGGCCAATCAGTTTAACGTCTGTTGTAGGTAAGCTACTGGAATTAATAATTAGGGATCGTATAGTCGAACACTTAGAATTGCATAACTTAGTTAGAAAACGCAGCACGGTTTTACGCGAAACAAATCTTGCTTAACTAATCTTTTAGAATTTTTTCAAAGCGTGGTTGACGTTTACGATAGTCATCGGGTGGGTGATGTAGTGTATTTAGATTTTCAAAAAGCGTTTGACACCGTACCGCACAAAAGACTCATTGAGAAAACTAAGGCTCATGGAATCAGGGGTGTAGTAATAAATTGGATAGAAGAGTGGTTGCGAGGTAGGAAACAGAGGGTGGTCGTTGATGGAGCGGAGTCGTGTTGGGCTAATGTAGCGAGTGGCGTTCCTCAGGGTTCTGTATTGGGCCCCTTGCTTTTTCTTATATATATTAACGATTTAGATGTCGGCCTAGTCAGTACAGTTTCAAAGTTTGCGGATGACACGAAGCTGGGTGGTAGGGCGATTAATGACGAAGATAGAGGTAAAATCCAGAATGATCTGAATAAAATCGTTGATTGGTCAGTCACATGGCAAATGAGATTTAACGTCGATAAGTGCAAAATTTTACATATAGGTTCGCGTAACGGTAATTTTGCGTATAGTATGTCAGGGAAAGAGTTGATAAGCGTAGAGCAGGAAAAAGATTTAGGAGTTATAGTCACTGGTGATTTAAAAGTAGCGAAACAAAGTACAGCAGCGGTCAATAAAGCGAACAAAGTGTTAGGTTTTATAGCTCGGAATTTTGAGTACAAATCGCGCGATATTATAGTTCCTCTTTATAAATCATTAGTTAGACCCCATTTGGAGTACGCGATCCAATTTTGGAATCCGCATATGCGCAAAGATATAGACAAAATCGAAAGAGTTCAAAGACGAGCAACTAAGATGATTCCGTCGCTTAGGTCAAAGTCGTACGAGGATAGGCTTAAAGAGTTAAAATTGACTACACTCGAGACTAGGAGGCTAAGGGGAGATCTAATCCAGGTTTTCAAAATTATGAATGGGTTCGATAACGTAGAAAGACATAGCTTTTTCGAAATATCTCAATACAATAGGAGTAGAAATAACGGGTGTAAGTTGACGAGTAGAAGGTTCGAGACAGCAGTTGCCAAAAACGTTTTTACGCATAGAATAGTAAATAGGTGGAATAGTTTGCCGGTAGAAGTTTTTAGTAGCACCTCTATAAACATTTAAAAAAATCAATTAGACGCATATGTTGATAGATTGGGTATAGTTTAAGGTAGTAAAATTAAGGGTTGGATAAGATAGATTTTGATTCTCTTTTCATTGAAGATCACAATAACCAGACTAGAGGTCATAGTATGAAATTATTTAAGCCAAGATGTAGAACAAATTTAAGAAAACATAGTTTTACAAGTGTTGTGGGATATAGGGAGGCAGCATCTTGGGTTAGGGGATACTCTCTGTCCTTACACACCCCATTTAAAGAGATTCCTCTGCCGAGCGGTGCCCCCCATAGTACTGTGAGGTATTGAAAAACTCATGATCTTCACTTGCCCCACAAACACCTTTAAATGGGAGACCCAAAATGGGTGCACACACATTTCTACATTACTGTACAGTCTTTACAGCCACACCTACACTTTTCCTCCTAAGTATATATATTGTAATGTATATGGTTGTAAATTGTGACTTGGTCCGCAATTGATATGGACCGTGACTTATTTTTGGTTGGCAAGGTACTGGTATTGATGGATACCGTAATGAAATTGACTGGATTCTTTGGATCTGATATATTTGCATGTCGGTTATAAATAGATATAGAGTGTAACATATTTGTGGATAGTAGTCTATTATGACTTGATCCTCTGGATCCAGAGATTCTATCTTTAGTTTTAAATTGATAATTAATTAGTTTTAAATTGATAATTATTTAGTTTTGTAAAAATTGGTTGTTGCCAATGTACAGGCAGTTTTTACATAGTGGAGCCACCTCGATGGGCTGAAGTGGCCCCTAGTGTGCCCACTATAAAAATTTCTTATGTTCTTGTGGTTCGGAACCCACGTAAAATTGTAGGTCCCCTCCGCCACCACGGAGGACATGCACAATACACAATTACGAACACAGTTAGGTAGACCAGCCATGAGTGGATCCTAGGGTCTTTGTTGGTCTGAAACATTATAACATTATAACATTATAACATTTTTGAAAATGAAATCGGCCAGGGTGAGAAAAGGTGCGAATACACGAGTAGGAAACCGCATAAAAATATTTTTAGCTTAGAATAATATCTTAAGGATCCACCAAGACAATGAATATTTAAAAAAATGTAAAAAAATCATATATTTTGCAATATACACAAACTGAGACAATTTGAGTAAATGAAATCGGACTGTGTGAAGGAAGATACCAATAGATGATTTAAATACTTTGCTAAAACATTTTAAGTGTACAATTGTACATATTAATATCCTATAGGTCCACATAAACATTTAGATGTCATAAATTGGTAAAATTCCAAATAAATTGTCCCTGCATATAAAATTTTCTAAGTGGCATAGTAGGATTTAGCTTCGCAAAAATATACTAACTGCCAACTTTGATTTTGCCTGTAATCGCGTGGAACGTTCATTCGTTCAATGTCAAGTTGACCTTGGAGGAAGTGGTTGTGTGTTACTTGCTCTGATACGTCATTATTCTTGGAAGTATTATCAGCTATCACAGAGCATATTAGGAAACATTTTGATAATGACAGGCACTAATATAAGAACAAAGTGGGCTTGCACGGTTTTTGGGAGTCCATGTGAACTTTGTGAAAATAATTTACCAACCTATGTTCACTCTTCAGATACTATTTGCTTGTCAGAGAAAATTTGTGGGGCGATGGTCGGAAAACTGAACCAACTGTTTCTGAAATTGCAGAAACTGTTCCCCGTCGAGTTGAACGGATATGGAATAAATCACCTATTCCAATTATTTCCCACAAGAGTATCGTTCGCAAGGTTAAGATATTTAATGAAAAGTATAAATTTCTCATTAAACGATCAAAGAAAAAGAAAGCTCAAGAAGCCTACAAATTAATGGCAGATAAATTTGTTTTTGAGGCTTCCAATAACTTATTTGACTCATTGCAACCTTGATTCGTGTTCGTGTGAAAAAGAGCGAAAAGTACCTCGAGACGAGAAGAAATTTCTTGCAGACCAGAGGAATGAGAGAAAAATGGTGATTGAACCAATAGATAGGCCTACTACAAATAGACTCAATCGAGCTGAGAAAAGAAAGAACGAACATAATCTTAGGTTGGCTAAGTCTCAGAGGTCATCTGAAAAAATGGATGATAGTGTAGTATCAGATAGTGATCAGAATACTGAAGAAACTGATGAAGAGACGAATGAGATAACAAATGCTGAACCTATGCCATCTACTTCTACACAAGGAAATCAGAAAAAATGAAACTTCAGCTTCCCACGTTTGCCCGTGAATGTGATCGACGAGGCTTGTCAGACCGATCTGCTGCAGCAATAGCAAGTGCAGTAATCCAAGATCTTGGTATTATTAATGAAACGGATCCAACTACCGCAGTTGAAGAACATGTGCTCGTCGAAGAACCGGGCTCAAAATACATCGGGCATGTTTCTCCTGCATCTGGTACTTCAGTGAATCTTCAGAAAAGCATCTTACAATACCTGGAATCTGAAGCCATTTCCACCAATCAGCTGTTAGTGATTGGATGTGATGGAATAAATGTAAACACCGGTAAATTAGGCTGTGTAATTAGAACTTTAGAAGAACATCTGGCAAGACCACTACAGTGGTGTGTCTTTCTCTTGCATACAAACGAGTTACCTTTGCGACATTTACTACAAAAAAGCCTAAAGCCTTTTCTGGTCCGCTTGGAAAATTATTGGAACAGTGTCATCAGTTACCTGTTGTGAAATTTTAAAAAATCGAAGGACCTGTGCTACTTGAAGTGGGTACTGTGGTTCATCATTAAGACAAAATCTTCCTGCACAGACGGTGCCCGTCACATTTGGCAGTTAATGAGATATTCTCGTATCTGTGAAATAGAAGTTCGCCAAATTATTGACCCAGTAATCCAAAGGAATGCCTATTTCGCTCACAGTGAAAATGTATTGATAGCAATGCTGACTGACACCAGACCTGTTGTTAGAAAACTTGCGCTGAGGAGAATATTAGCTGCAAGAAACAGTCCAGCGATTAATAACGTGAGGCAGTTCGAAATACCCAAGCTGAACTTTGATGCTGAAGATTACATTGACATCGTTCACTGGGATCCAACACAGATATTTGAACCACCAATAACAAAACACTTTACAGACAAAGATCTCCAAAGTTGCATCCAGTATGCACAAGATGTGAATATAATGCAGTTTCCAAACTTTCTTTGTCACACTCAGACAGTGGAGCGATGTGCAAAATTGGTGACTGAAGCTTCAAGTGCTGTCTGTGGCGCTAAGAATAGGGATGGATTCATCCGTGCTAGGTTTGAATCCCGGTCCATAATTAAAAAATTCAACACTAAAAATGATTGTAAGCTAAATTAATTGACAAAAGCTCTCATGGTAGGGTGGATAGAAAGGGGTGTGGTGGAACTCGATGTACAGTCCCCTCCTCGTGGTGAGTTCTGGGTAATTGGAGCAGAAATACAGTATATGTGAACTGAACATGCCAATCATTGAAGAACTGCACTATAATATCAAATAAAATTATAATTCAATGTTTTGGTGGATCCATAAGAACATTACATAAGAACTTGAAATTAATTTTACATGCTTTTCTCATCCAATGGCCACATTGAATTTCCACACACAAAAAATCTAATTTCGAAAAAAAATGTGTCTTTTTTTTTCAAATTTCAAGGTTCTGGTAAACCCTTAAAAACATTACTTAGGTACCTGATATTAAATTTACATTCTTTTGTCACCTATGGCTCCTTTCTAGACCATAGCCGCATTGAATTTCCACACAACAAAATCTAATTTCAAAAATAAAAATTATAGAATTTTTTTTTTTTTTAATTTCCATGGTTCTGGTGGACCCTTAAGAACATTACTTACGAACCTGAAATTAAATCTACATTCTTTTGACACCCTATGGCACCTTTCTAGACCATGGCCGCATTGAATTTAAAAAAAAAATCCGCCCTCTGCCCCTCAACCTCATCCTGAATCCATGAGTGCAGAGTCCTCTGCTTCTCAGTCTTATCCTGCATCCTTGAATCCAGACACTGGTACATCACCAGCTGAATACCATCTCACACAAAGTACCCCCAAGGGGCCTTGGTGAGTCGAGATGCTGGAAATGCAGTCAGGGGTCATGATGAGGAGGCATCTTGGACAATGGTGGTAAGGAGGGGCCGGAAGCGAGCGACCCCTCCGAGAACTGCAACCACTGCAGTAGCTAATGGTGGTGGTCCCTCAAGGGTGTCTGGTCCCACTCATGCACCGGCTAGAGGGAGTCAGCCTGTGGCAAAGGCTGGCAGAGAACGGCGGGGTATCATAGGGGCTTCCAAAACAGATCGTATGATGGTTGTACCAACGAAGACCGCAAACATTTTCGTCTCGAGATGTCGACCTGATCTTACGGCCGAGTAGCTGCAGACATTTGTGGAAGATAAAGTGAACCTTCAGGTTACATGTAGGAAAATTGACTCCAGAAGGACTACGTACAGTTCCTTTGAAGTTACAGCAGTCTGTGATGATCCAGGGGTATTTATGGATCCGGAACGGGTATATGTACGGCGGTTCTATGAGAAGAAGGGAAGAAAAACACCTGCAGCCCCTCTCGCAAGTGTTAGAGAGGGTAATTATGGAGACATCATGCGTCGTACTGTGGAGGAAAATCCAGCTGGGTCTAATGATGTAACTGCTGTGCCTGGTATAAGTGGAATTCAACATGGAGAGATGGCTGGCAAAACTCCTACATCTTCCTAATTCCAACATTCAAGGTAATCTCTTGTAACTGTAGAGGCCTAAGCTTGGGCAATAAGAGCAAACACAGGCGGATCATAATTGATAGACTATTAGAGATTCTCTGTCTGCAGGAAACAGGACTTAAAGGACCTGAATAGCCTGTCCAGTAACTTTCATGGGATAGGGGAGGCCACCAGAGATAAACAAGATGGTCTCCTTGCAGTCTAACCACCTGGTGGGGTATGGGAAATATATTAGTGAATTAAAACTTGTTTTGAATTGGCTAACTGGAATAGAAATTTGTGTAGACAATAAAAGATTTGTAATTCTATGTATCTATGTTTATGCCTTTTCAGGCAGTTGATAATGAAGAAGATTACCTCATTAAATTGGGGCAGGTCAGCAGTATTATTGATGAGTTGGATACGACATGTGTAGCTATTATTAGTGACTTTAATGCTAATGTGCTTAATGATAATTCTTTGTTTAGCAACCACTTAATAAAAGCCTTCTGTGAAGATAATAACTTGTCCCTTTCATCCATGTGTAGTCTTCCTGGTGATAGCTTTACTTATGTTAGTGATAGTTGGCACACCACTTCATGGTTGGATCATTGTGTTTGGACACCTGATGCAAATCAGGCAGTTCTGAATATGGCAGGTTTGTACTCCAATGCTAGTTCTGACCACATGCCCATATTAATTGAGTTTGACTTAATTGTATTCCAATGCTATCACAGGTAAATGATACACATAAAGCGAAGTTAGACTAGTCCAAAGTTGATGATGAGGGCAAAGACCAATATTGTACGAGGGCCACTCAATATATTTTGACCCACCTTTGTTTTTCTTTCCAAGTTTCCTTGTAAGTTCCAGAAATTTTGTACACAAGTAGTTACATACCTTTTTTACAAGTTTTTATTTTTCCACATAGTCTCCATCCTTTTCTACGGCTTTCCTTCACCTCAAAACAAGGGCCTTTATTCCTTGCTGGTAAAAGTCTGCTGGGTTCCGCTGGAGCAACCTCTTAACCTCCTTAACAACCTCATCGTCACTCTAAAACTTTCTTCCACGAATAGCATCCTTCATTGGCCCAAACAAATGGAAGTCTGAAGGTGCCAGATCCGGGTTGTATGGAGGGTGGGGTAACACAGTCAAGCGCATTTTTGTGATGGCCCCTCTTGTTTGCAAACTGTTGTGTGGTCTTGCGTTATCGTGCAAAAGAAGGACGTCTTCCAGTTTTCTCTCCGGTCGAACTCGCTTTATACGTCTCTGGAGTCTCTGTAGGGTAGCAATATATGCCTCTGAGTTGATTGTTTGTCCTTTCTTCATAATGTCCACCAGAATCACCCCCCCTTTCGTGTCCCAGAAGATGGTGGCCATAACCTTTCCTGCAGAAGGAGCCATTTTGAATTTTTTCTTGCGTGAGAAGTCTGCGTGATGCCACTCCATGGATTGGCGTTTTGTTTCAGGTTCAAAGTGGTGTACTCAAGTCTCATCCACAGTCACAATTCGTGAAGGGAAGTCATCCCCTTCTGTCTCGTATCGAACCAACAACTCAGAAGCAATTTCTTTTCTTTGGGCTTTTTGATCTTCAGTCAGTTCACGAGGAACAAACCGTGAACAAACTTTTGAGTATCCCAGTTGCTGAATTATCGTATTCACACTTCCTTCACTAATTCGTAGCTCCAGTGATAGCTCCTTGTATGTGACGCGCCGATTTGATCGAATGATGCTGTTAGCACGTTGCACAGTGTGCACCATAGAGTGACACCATGGAAATTATTCATCTATAGGTAGTTTCTGATGAAACGAAACTAGTCCCACCTTTTCATCACTAAACCTGCCACAAAGTTACAAATGCTCCCTACTATTAAGTATAATAGTATATTGTTTTTTTTATTGTGATAGCCATGTTTCTACTATAAGCGTCTGCAGCAGTCCAGCAACTGTTAAGGGGAACTACCCATTTCGTCGAGACATTAAATTGTTGAAAGACCCCAAGGGAAGTAATGAAGCATCTGACTGCTCATCCTTTGACTGCAAGTGCATTTCCTAATGTGAAAACAGCAGTAGCAGTGTTCTTGACCAATGGTGTTTCAGTCTGTGAGGCTGAATGTTCTTTTTCATGCATGGGTAGGATTAAGAACTGTATGAGGTCATGCCTCTCAAATAAAAAGCTGAGCAATCTCTGTATCCTGTCAACAGAATTCGATCTCACACGATCACTACCTCTGAACGAGATTGTGAGGAACTTCGCTGCACAAAAGTCAAGAAAAAACTTTTGTGTAATGGAGGAGTCAGTTTACACATTTTATTTTGATTATATTGTCAATAAATTTGTAAGCCATTGTAAGTGATTTCTATAAAAATCTGAGTTACTATGAATAAAACTATTACACAACCTAACAACAGTTTTGCTTCCCGGTAAAAACATACTGTTTTATACTAATTATAGGGTGCTGATTTCGAAAATGAACTTAATTTTTGCACATTAGGTCAGGTTTTGTCAGAATATGATGTTTTATACGGTACTGTTTTATATTAATTTTATGATTATAGTTCAATAATTTTATGATTATAGTTCATTTTACTTCAATACAAAACACAATAATTGCGTTTTTACTTTTTAGATTTATGATGTGTGCTTCAAGGGGTTGCGTGAACAGTCCAGATTTATTTTGTTACATCTGTGGTCTATTTACCCCAACTTCTCATGGTAATACTTCTGAATGCAATCAAGTATGATCGATATAAGTGGAAGATTTGTGGAGACCTAAAAGTGGTAGGACTTCTCCGGGGAATGCAGGGTGGCTTTACCAAGTACATGTGCTTTCTGTGTTTATGGGACAGTAGAGCAACACAGCAGCATTATGTAAATAAGGACTGACCACCACGTGAAGCCTTTGTGCCAGAACAACATAGTATGAAGTATGAGCCATTAGTTGATCAAGAAAGGATTATTTTGCCCCCTCTGCATATCAAACTAGGGTTGATAAAAAACTTTGTCAAAGCGCTTGACACGGAAGAAGCTGCATTCAAATATTTGCATTCAAAATTTCCTAGCGTTAGTGATGCGAAGATGAAAGAAGGTGTTTTTATTGGTCTCCAAATAAGAGTGCTTTTTAAAGGATGAACAGTTTTTGAGCACTCTCACTGCAAAGGAACTAAAAGCCTGGAATTCTTTTAAGAATCTTCGTGACAACTTCTTAGGCTCAACAAAGTCCCCTCACTATGAAGCAATGGTCACCGAGCTGCTGGATACATAACAACAACTCGGGGCTAGAATGTCTCTGAAGATCCATTTTTTGCACAGCCATCTGGACTTCTTTCCAGATAACCTTGGCTCAATGTCAGATGAACACGGAGAGCGGTTTCATCAGGAATTGCAATGATGGAAAAAAACTACCAAGGACGATGGGACCCTTGCATGCTTAGTGACTTTTGCTGGATGCTAAAACAGGAAGGCTCTACTGAGTATAGACGCAAATCCAAGAAAACTCACTTCTAAGAAAGTGAACTATATGTAGCAGTTGATATGTAATAATGCATGTGTACGTATCCTTTTTTGTTGTTCTGTTCTGTTCTGTTTTACTACAAATACAAATAAAAGTAGATTTAAAAGTAGATTTTCAAAAATTTCTTCTCTCTGTGATACTGAACTTTCAAGTTTTGAGTGTATTCTGCCTGTAAACGTCTAAATAAGGGTTACAGATATCTAAATAACCTGACCCGATAGAGAAAAACTAATGTGATTTTCAGATTCAGCACTCCAAAATTAGTTTAGATCACCCATTAAATTGGGAGAAGCAGATTTTTTTTTTTTTGTAGACCAGTGTTATTAGAAATATTAGAGGTGTATTTAATTTTGTCAGACACAGTGACAGTGTTAGACTAGAACATAATCAGAAAAAAGTACCGCTTGAAAAGAAACCTCAGGCTTGAATTTTAGGGCTTCCAAATTTTTTATTATTATGGATAGACCTACAACAGTTTGTAGATTTATTATCGGTGTGTTTAGTGTACACTGTGTCTGGTCCAGTAAAATATTTGTAGTTGTATGATGTACTCATGCCGTAATCTTTTGTGTACTTCATTTCGTTTTACATTTCTGTCTCATGCATGCACACATTTTATAATGTATATGTATATATATTTTTGTAAATTATTGTACATTTTAAGATCACACATTCAACAAGCTACATTATAGTGTTAATGATGAGCTTGAGGCCCCCCCTTGAGTCATTGGCGTAGGTCCCCCCCTAACCTTAACCAGGCCCTGATGCTACCTATAGTCCAGATATAAGAATTAGTGTAGGCCCTATTTGAGACTAAACAGGCCATAAAATGTTTAAATTGTAACAAATCATGTGGTATTGATGGTATTTCTGCTGAGCAGTGATGGGCAGTATCTAGATACATGTATCGCCGATACGTATCGATCGATACTTTTGTATCGGTATCGGTATCGCTTTAGCTACTTGACAAAAGTATCGATTTATCGGTATCGCTAAGGTCAATTTTCTTAAATGTATCGAAAAAAATCGATACTTCGATACATCGATACATTAATAAGAATTTTTAAATATTTAAATAGATGTTATAATATGACACTACTGAGTTATATTTATGAATATAGATAAATAATAATATTATTAAATATTTATTTAATGACAGTACTACTCTACTGGTCACGTCACACAGTACGGCGCCGCAACGTTTAAACACGTTTGTACTTGTGTTATTGAGATTAATTAACCATAATATAGAAACATTGTTAGCTGTAGAGAAGAAGCTAGAGCGTTTGAATTCGGAGGCATTGCGTCATTGTCAGCCACTTCTCAATGCAGTCACAATAGGGTTCACTAAGCGGTTTGAAAAGTTTCTGTGCCTTGATGCGTCGCATGAGTGTAAAGCAGCAATACTGGCATCGTCTTCAAATCCTCTGTTCAAGTTAAAGTGGATGACAATAAAAGGCAAATTTAATACTAACATTGTCAAAAAGAGGGTTCAAGAAATGTTGGTTAATGCTGTTAAGAACCTCAGCGAGCAGACCCCCCAGCAACAACTAAGTGATGCTGCATCTGACGGAAGTGCAGATGATTTCTTCTGTTATGAGTCTGCTTCCACTAATGTCTCTGCAACCCAAGATTCCACTGAGATGGAAGTTTTACAGTATCTGGGTGACGGAAGTCATTCTCTCCAATCTCTGAGGCAGTACCCAGGAATTCTACGGGTCTTCCTGAAGTATAACACACCACTACCATCCTCTGCTCCTGTAGAACGGTTGTTTAGTTTGGCTGATCACATTCACGCTCCAAAAAGGAATAGACTGTCTGACCAAATGTTTAGCCAGCTGGTATTTTTGAAGGGTAATAGTAATTACTTTTAATTGTTAGTGTAATATTTTCAGTCATTCATGTATCCTACAAAATTAAAACATACTTTCTTTAAATAAAGCAATTGTTTTTATTTACATCTATAAAACCCATTAAAATGTCGTTGATTTTACTTACAGTGCGTACAAATTACTAAGATAAACAATAATATCTAATACCTACATATTAAATGAATAATTATAAAAATGTACCGGCGATACATGTATCGGCGATGCATGTATCGGTATCGGTATCGCTTAAGACATCTAGAAAGTATCGGCGTATCGGTATCGCCTAAGACGTTCTTCATGTATCAATGTATCGGTATCGCTTTAGCGATTTTCATGTATCGATGCCCATCACTGCTGCTGAGCATCTGAAATTTAGTAGTGACAGATTATTGCCTCTGTTATCTTTGTGCTTTACAGGATTACTCATACTGTACATGGTGTTTTTCCGGATACAATGTTATCCGTTGTTTTGGTGCCAATACTAAAAGATAAAAAGAGTAAAATTAACAGTAAAGATAACTATAGGCCAATAACCTTGGCCAGTATTATGTCTAAGGTGTTTGAATATATACTCATTAATAGACTTGAATTGTTACCTGTATACTAGTGATAACCAATTTGGTTTTACAAAGAAACACAGTACTGATATGTGTGTGTGACTGTGTGTATACCTTGAAGGAAATGGTCTGTAAATACCAAATTCTAGATGCTAATGTACTTTTGTGTTTCCTGGATGCCTCTAAAGAATTTGATCGTGTTAATCACAACAAAGTATTCATGAAACTTGTAAATCGTAATGTAGGCCTACCTGGTTACTTGGTCCGTATATTAATATTCTGGTATAATCACCAGACAGTGATTGTAAGATGGGGTAGGGTTAATTCAGAGCCATTCTCTGTGACCAATGGTGTCAGGCAGGGAGGGATACTATCCCCCTACTTATTCACTGTTTATATGGATAATCTAGCTGTTGTGCTGAACACCTGTAAAATAGGCTGCTATATTGGTACAATGATTGTTAATCATCTGATGTATGCAGATGATCTAGTTCTTATTTCTCCATATGTAAAAGGGCTCAGCACACTTTTGAAGGTGTATGAAAGGTATGGGAAGGATAATGACATAAAATATAATCATGGGACTATCTGTCCAAAATATAATATCAGTGTAGTCAAGTGCATAGAAATTTAGTTTCGGTACACTGAACTCGCGAATGCTTTTCATTTTTTAAGCTTGAGATCTTGCTACTTCGATCCTTCGTATTGACAATTTTCGAGTGTTTGGCCGGTTATGAGTAATCATTGCAAGAAGAAGGTTCTCTTGATGCGCAAAGTAGGCGTTACGAATGATAACTTTATCAACAATATCTCTAAACTCCTTTGTTAGGTGTCTTGAATAAGCTACTATCTGCCACAAGTGACGAGGTCCATCATAGCACCAAGGTTTTGTCTTGATCGTGAACCACATTGGAGCATAAAGTTTGACGATGTATTCTACCAGCACTTTTAAGCTATCCACCGGATTTTCACATCCAATGTAGAAACGTAGGATGTGGTAAGCAGTAGTCAACCATCTGGATTGGACCATTGGCCCAGGTTGAAGATTTGCTTAGGCATTGCTGCAACACCCAGAAGTAATAGCCTGAGAAGCTTTATAGAGGTACAATTGATCTGTACTTAGATTATCAGAATCAATAATTGGAAGAGGATTTCCTTCCACGGCTTCAAACTTAACTATTGGTTGGTCGAGAGATTTTAATACTTTTCCAATTCGTCCTGACATTTCTCGTGGACCATGGGAGGGTCCATCAAGGTGTTCTAACAAATGCCTCAATGGTAACTCATTAAAATGAAAGAGACGAGTAAACCAGTGAAAGGGTTTGTTGAAGTTCTGCTCCAAATTTTTTGATATGCCTCCTTTTATTCCATTATTGACTGTAGTGCCATCACAGCCAATGACAACAATATTTCTAGCACTGATATTTTTGCATCCCAAGAACTCCAAAATGCCTTTATAAATGCTTTTTGCTGTGCTCAGTTCTGCAGATATGTGGCCTAAGTTGAGCCTGGTTCTTTCAAAAGGACAATATGCTTTTCCATATTAATCCTAGAATGATACTTACTACCTTTCATTATCATAACGTTTGTTCGATCTTTTCTTCCATCAAAGTAGAGACCCATAACATGATCACTTGAACTGAAAGTTGAGGTATTTTCAGAGAGATCTTTACTAATCTTGCTCCTTTTTCGTCTTATCTTGCTTCTGTTGATCACTGAAGAAGTATCTTCACTACTAATTAACTTTAAATCTTAAAAAAACAGCAGATGCAAGAGCTACCCCAGCACAGTCAGATATTCCTCTTCCATCGCATTCTCTATCCACTGTTGGCAACCGCATTCTCATTTGTGAAGGTCCGGGATTAATTAATGGCTTTGTCGTGAGTTTAAACGGCTCACTGCTTTCGTCCGTTTCGCTGGAACTTGAAGAAACAGTTGCAGCAGTATCAAATTCTTTCATTCCTTTCGAGATCCGTGCTGTATATTCCTCATACTTTTGTGTAGCCTTTTTCTTTTTTTCCATCTTTTTGGTGACCACTTTTTCTATCGATTCAATCATCATTTTTCGAGACGTTCTTTGGTCATTATGGAAATCCTTTTCCAGAACAGGAACTTTTCGGTCTTTCTCACAACGACATGTCAGGAAGTCTTCACATTTACAAGAAGCTATATCAAAGAGCTTCCGTGAGTCAAGTTTAAATTTGTGAAGCAATGCTTGATAGGATGCTTGGTCTTTCCACCCTTTGAATTGTTTCAAGACATTTTGATATTTTTCGTACAAACCTTGGATGCGCTGCGTTATGGTCTTATGATGGCTAGTTGGAATAGAAGCACAATCCCATACAGACTTTACTTTTTTGGCAACGACTGTAGCAACATCATAATTTTTTTGGATTAGCTTCTTCTGACTTACTGGTAATTCTTCCGTCTAACATAAAGGAAACACTGAAGCATATCTTCGGACGAAGGCAAATAAATCAGTGAGAGATCCTTTAGTCGTCCAAAGATTGGATTCAACTGTTGAGTATTCCTTGTCTTCCCTTTTGCTGATTCATTCACGGCCATGGAAGCCATGCCTAATTTTGCTTTGTGCATCGGAATAGAATTAGACTATATTGGTGACTGTAAATGTTTTTAGTGAATCAGATTCAATATAAAAATTTACCAAAGCAATCAAATAATCTGAAAAAGAGATAAATTATAATGTAATATAGAATAAATAACAAACCCTAATTAATATATTTATGACATAATTTAAATGTGCGAAAATCTAAACAAATAAAAACCTTAAAGTGGTGCTAAAACGTCTACTAAAATTAAGAAACTCAACGAAAGATATAAAAATCCATATTTTTTATTTTTTTTGTATTTTTCATGACATACCAAATTTTTTCAAATTTCTGTAAGGAATGGGAGAAAAGTAATAAAGGAAAAGTTAAAGAACATAAATAGACAAATCAAATGAAACAAAAATGATCTTCCTAGCATAAACACAACGGAAGATACGCTTAAATCTTTGAATTTTTCCTTAATTTTTTGGAGGACCTGAAAGGCAAAATCTTTGACCTCCTTGGGGCCAGTGAAGTTGATGTCGCAGGTAGCTAATATTTTACAGATTTCTTATCGGTACTACAGACTAACGTTTGGGTGCCCCTACAAAACTGAATTCTAAAAAAAGTTTTTTTCACTCCACCTTACTGTATATATTACCTACGCTGCAACTGTAGTTATTATTAGGTTCTATCACCAAACGAAATTGTTATATCTTGTTACTTTGCTCGGGGTTAATGTTCACTGGTAACACCAGGTACAGTAGGTTTAAGTTCACTGCTAATTGTTGGTAAAATCCTATTTTAATACGATAAATTAAATTCCAAAAACGATGTTGTTTAATATTATGTATACTATCAAAATAGTATATCCGGTTTAATTTATGAAAATAAACATTTTTGGAATCGTTTTTGAATTTACCGTATTAATCTTGGTTTGGGATTTAATTTATTGACTGCCTAGTTAGGTCAACTGTACGCCCTTGACGATCGGTTAGGTTAAGTCGTGATATTTTCGTTTAAACTAACGAAAATATCACGACTTAACCTAACTGATCGTCAAGGGCGTACAGTTGACCTAACCAGGCATTCAGTTGACCTAACCACGCATTCAATTAACCTAACATCGTGTCGTAATATTCGATGTGGATCGACAATTGTTGAACGTGCACGTGGTCTTCCAGCCATCTTTAATTTACCGTATTAAAATAGGATTTTACCAACTGTTAAACACGTCTGAAGTTCAATGAATTAATAGCGTAGAATATCGTAGAATATCATAGAAATGATTCTAGAAGAGACTTCACAGCCTGTAGATGTAGCTCTGGATTTTTGTCGTGTGGTCGTATAATAGGTCCTGTGCACTCCAGTGTGTATCCAGAAGTTTCTCGAACGCTATTATCTCTGGTGCATTGACGATATGCTCTGGTATACTGTTCCAAATGTCAACAACTCTCTGCGTGAACAAATTTTTTTTGATATTCCGTGATGCTCTTTCCTTGTATATCTTAAACTCATGTCCTCGAGTTCTCTAGTAGTCTCTCATCCGGAACAAGTCATTCGTCACCTCCTCCTCATATTTACCAGTTAATATCTTGTAGCATTCGATCATGTCTCCCCGTACACGTCTGTATGCTAGTGTTGATAATTCTAGCTCCCTTAATCTCTCCCCATATGACAGGCTACTCAACCCCAGAACCAACTTAGAGGCTCTCCGTTGCACATTTTCAATGGACTCAATATGTTTCTTGAGATATGGACACCAAACCTGATTCGCGTATTCCAAGTGAGGTCTAACCAGTGAAACAAACAGCGTCTTAAACATATCTTTATCCAGGTATTCGAATGTCCTCCTCATGAGTCCAACTATCCTGTTTGCTTTGTTGATCTTTTCCGCCATGTGTTTTTCAAAACTCAAATTACTGTCTATGATCACTCCTATGTCCTTTTCTAGAAACATTTTATACCTCCTTTCTCCGAAGTCCATCCTATCTTTTCCTATTTGCATATGCTTACACTTGTCTGGGTGAAACTTGAGTAATAGGGTGAAGTGAAAAACACTTTTTTCAGAATTCAGTTTTGTAGGGGCGCCCAAAAGTTGGTCTGTGGTACCAATAAGAAATCTGTAAAATATTAGCTACCTGCGACATCAACTTCACCGGCCCCAAGGAGGTCAAACATTTTGCCCTTCAGGTGCCCCCAAAATTAAGGAAATATTCAAAGATTTAAGCGTATCTTCTGTTGAGTTTATGCTAGGAAGATTATGTTTGTTTCATTTGATTTGTCTATTTATGTTCTTTAACTTTACTCTTATACACTTTTTTCCCATTCCTCACAGAAATTTGTAAAATTTGGTATTTCATGAAAAATACTAAAAAAAAATTGGAGTTTTTATTGCTTTCGTTGATTGGTTGATGTTAAGCGTCATTCAGTGATTCAGTTTTCTTTTAGAAGCTCATAAAATAGTTGCATGGCTTTAAATATATTGGTTTATTGGAGCAGCTCTCCGCTAATTTAAGCTAGATACAAACCATGCCTATCTCGGCTTAAATTACCCAGACCTCACCCAGTGGCGGATTTAGGGGGGGGCCGAGTAGGCCATGGCCTACGGCCCCGCGCCTGTGAGGGCCCCGCGCCGTCACATATAATTATAATGTTGGATTCCACTATAAATAATACAATTGATTAATGATTAGTGATAATTATGGTATCACTCTCTTTGCTGGCGGGAGTTTAGTTCTATTCAGGCCGCTGTGGAGTGCACATGTGAGTGTGTTTCGTGGTAAGTAATGGTAAAAGTCGTATCTCGAAAAAGTCGCCAGTCAATAAATGGGGATGGGGGAGTTTTAGTCAGCTTTATAATAACATAAATAAGTTGAAAAATGTTAAATTAATGTAATTAATTTTTTTATATGAAACGTACTTAGGCTAGGTTAGGTCAGTTTAGCTTAGATTTCATAATAAATACATTTTATACATATTTAAGGAAAAAGTCGCCACTGGTGGGGGCTGGCGACTTTTCCCATAAAGCGACTTTTTCACCCGAACAACTGTTTAGTGTCTGTATTTAATTAATTAATTAAACTGTATTAATTAACACTAAACCGAGGGTCAAGTGTATATAGTTTGTTTTTTATGTTTTTATGTTTCAGGATAAGGCAGTGAGGCTGCACTGAGGCACAATGGAGAAATCAACAAGTCGTGATCGTGATCAAGGGAGGAAGTATAAAGCTGGCTCTGTTAAACGACAAGAAAAGGCAGACGTAAACCAAAGAGTAAAAAAAATACCAAAAATAACTCAATGGTTGACATATCCAACAGTATCTGAATCTGCAAAATCACAAACTCAAACTGAATCCGGTCAAACTGAATCTGAATCAGTAGAGACACCAATTACGCCTGAAACAACTGGAGAAGCCACAACTAGTACTGAACCTAGTGTAGTTAGCGCAATTGAACCTGAACACAGTGACAGTGAGGAGACACAAGAGGAAGTGAAAGTTATGAATACCGGTACTGAACAAGGATTTGAAACGGATCTTGGATTATGGCCTAAAATAATTACTGAAAATGTGTGTGACTATTGGTTGAAAAAGGGAAGCGCAGAATGTCGACACTGTGATGGTGACTTCAAAGAGTCAGCTGTGAAAGAGCTAAACAGAACCCGTCATTGTACAAAGACATTATTCACTCGAACTCATTCATTATCTGGCCAAGAAATTAATCTTAAATGGCTCTGTTACTCTAAAACAACTGGTAAAGTGTATTGTTTTGCTTGCAAGCTTATGTCAAAGGTGGAAAGCTCATTCACAACTGGCTTCAATGGTTGGAAGAACGCTAGGTATGTCATAGAATCTCACAGTAGGTCAGATCAGCACAGGAAAAGTATGGTCGAAATGATATATCGAAAGACTGCGGGTGCCCGTATTGACTCTAATCTAGTACAACAATATGAAAGTGAATGCGAGTACTGGCAAGCAGTATTGAGGAGGTGTGTAGATGTTTTAAAGCTACTTTGCGAACGCGGGCTAGCCATTCGAGGTAAAGATGAAGTAATTGGATCAGTACACAATGGAAACTATCTTGGGATTCTAGAGCTGCTGAGCACATACGACAGTTTCTTGGCAGCACATATCAAGAAACACGCAAACAAAGGTAGTGGTCATACTTCCTACTTGTCCCATGTCATTTCTGAGGAAGTCATTGGAATAATGGCAGAAAAGGTTATGTCCTCAATAACAGATGAAGTAAAAACAGCAAAGTACTTCTCAATTTCTGTTGACTCCACACCTGATATTTCACACATGGATCAACTTACTTTTACAATCCGCTATGTACTGCCTACTACAGGTCCAGTTGAAAGGTTTTTGCAGTTTATTCCCATGCTAAGCCACACTGGCAGAGATATTGCTACAACTGTTCTTGATTTTCTTAAAGAGAAGAACATTCCAGTTATCGACTGCCGAGGACAGTCCTATGACAATGCCAGCAACATGTCTGGTAAATATCTGGGGACCCAACAGATAATCAAGAATGAGTGTAGTGAAGCTGAGTACATACCATGTATGGCTCATTCCTTAAACTTGGTGGCTAAGTGTGCTGCAGAAAGCTGTCCTGCTGCAGTGTCATTGTTTGCTCTGGTACAAAATATGTACTTTCTTGTTGCATCTACTTATCGTTGGAGGAGACACCGTGAGGTACTAGAGACTAATAAAGATAAGAAGTTGAAAGTTGATAAAATACTTTCAGACACTCGTTGGTCAGCACGAGCAGATGCTGTAGCTGCTCTCAGTAGAGCACACAAAGAAAACATCATTGTTCTGGAAGAGTTATTCTCAGATCAGAATCAGCCAGCTGAAACAAGAGCTGAAGCAAGTGGTCTTCTCAAAGGTTTGAAAAAACTTGAAACAGTGATTCTTCTTGAAGTTTGGGATACAGTATTGGAAAGGTTTCAGAGTAGCAGTATCCAGCTGCAAAAATCTGGGCTCTCCCTCAACACAGCTGTCACACTGCTAGAGTCTCTTTTACAATTTGCTAAAGACCTGAGATCCCAGTTCGATGACTTTGAAGCAAAAGCTATGGCTAAGTGTGATCCCTGTGATGTGACGAGTAATGATGCATACTACGCCGACACGCAGCGTATTAGGAAGCGCAAGCGTCACCACGATGAACTAGACTCCGCGGAGGATGTTATGCTGACAGGGAGAGACAAGTTTAGAGTGACTGCATTCTTGCCCATCATTGACAAGCTATGTGCTGCCCTACAACAACGCATTGCTGCTTACAGCGACCTTCGAGAGAAATTTGGGTTTTTATCAGAAATCTCAAACAAAACGAACACTGAGCTTAAAGCATCTGCTGAAAAGCTTGTCTCTTCATATCCTAAGGACTTGGAGGCTGGATTGGAGTCGGAGCTTTTGCAGTTTGCACACCTTATGAAATCCATTCCAAGAGATTCACCTGAAAGTGCTCCTTCATCAGGTGGTGCAAAGGCTGCAAAAAGTCCTGAACTAGAAATGTATGAGATAATTCACAGACATGACATGGTAGAAACATTTGCTAATGTTGAAATTGTATTACGACTCTATCTCTGCATGTTTGTCACAAACTGCACTGGGGAGCGATCATTCTCCAAGATGAAACTAGTCAAGAATTATCTAAGAAACACCATGGGGCAGGACCGTTTGTCTTCACTCACCCTGTTGAGCATTGAGCATGAGAAATTAAGGGTGCTTGATTTTACTGATATCATCAAACAGTTTGCAAGTAAGAAGGCTAGAAAAAAATCTTTTTTGACTGAGAAATAGTTAAGTGTACCGTACAAATTGCCTGCAATAAACAAAACCCACTCATTGCATCATTTGCATGTCAGTCAAGTGGTATTCTCTTTAGTTAATGGTGTATTATTATAGTTATTTTTTGTTAATGGTGTATTATTATAGTTATTTTTTATTGTTAAGCTTCAAAAAAACAAATGTGTAATGTTCAACTATGAAATGGTCATTTGGCTAATTAATTATCAATAAATTGAATATTGTTTAAAAAGTAAATTTATTTTAACGCTTCGCTCGCCCATTGATTTGAGGGCCCCGTAAGGTCACCACTGGGGGATGGGGGTGTAAATCTTCATTTCAGTTAATTAAGCTAGCTTTGCGTAGTTTGGGGCCCCGCACTCCAACCGGCCTAGGGCCCCGCGCACCTTAAATCCGCCACTGACCTCACCACGTGGAGGTGGCTGCTCTTTGAGTTCCACCCTAACCCACCCATCATAATAATTTAGAAGGCTTCTTATTCAGCTTTGTAGTCTCTCTTGGTTTCAAATTATTTCATTATTGTTTGAGATGCAATTTAGTTTTAACGTAGCCATCTCTCCTCTCACTTCCATAAACTGCTCTTGCCGCTTCTGTTACAAGTTTGATACTCTTTTCTACTGCTTGTGTATGACAAGGGAATTGAAAGAGCCAATGGTGTCAACTCCTCTTTGGTTAAGTGTTTTGTTAATGGTGGCTCAAGCCTGATGGGACTATCTGTCCAAAATATAATAACAGTGTAGTCAAGTGCATGGAAATTTAGCTTCGGTACACTGAACTCGTGAATGCTCTTCATTTTTTTCAGCTTGAGATCTTGCTACTTCGATCCTTCGTATTGCCAATTTTTGAATGTTTGGCTGGTTATCAATAATCATTGCAAGAAGAAAGTTCTCATTCTCATTCTCATTTGTGAAGGTCTGGGATTAATTAATGGCTTTGTCATTAGTTTTAACGGCTCACTGCTTTCGTCCGTTTCGCTGGAACTTGACGAAACAGTTGCAGCAGTATCAAATTCTTTCATTCCTTTCGAGATCCGTGCTGTATATTCCTCACACTTTTGTGTGCCTTTTTCTTTTTGTTCACCTTTTTGGTGACCACTTTATCTACGGATCCAATCATCATTTTTCGAGACGTTCATTGGTCATTAAGAAATCTCTTTCCAGAACAGAACTTTTCGGTCTTTCTCACAACGACATGTCAGGAAGTCTTCACATTTACAAGAAGCTATATCAAAGAGCTTCAGTGAGTCAAGTTTAAATTTGTGAAGCAATGCTTGATAGGATGCTTGGTCTTTCCGCCCTTTGAATTGTTTTAAGACATTTTGATATTTTTTCGTACAAAACTTGGATGCGCTGCGTTATGGTCTTATGATGGCTAGTTGGAATAGAAGCACGATCCCGGAAAGTCTTTACTTTTTGGGCAACGACTCTAGCAACATCATAAATTTTTGGATTAGCTTCTCCTGACTTAATTCTTTCCTGTCTAACATAGAGGAAACACTGACGTATATCTTCGGACGAAGGCAAATAAATCAGTGAGAGATCCTTTGGTGGTTCAAAGATTGGATTCAGCTGTTGAGTATTCCTCGTCTTCCTTTTTGCTGATTCCTTCGAGGCCATGGAAGTCATGCCTAATTTTGCTTTGTGCATCGGAATAGAATTAGACTATATTAGTGACTAAATGTTTTTAGTGAATCAGATTCAATATAAAAATTTATCAAAGTAATCAAATAATCTGAAAAAGAGACACCACTAAAGTTGGGAAACTCAACGAAACAAATAGAAATTCCTATTTTTTGTTAGTATTTTTCATGATATACCAAATTTTACAAATTTCTGTGAGGAATGGGAGAAAAGTGTATAAGAGAAAAGTTAAAGAACATAAATAGACAAATCAAATGAAATAAAAATGATCTTCATAGCATAAACACAACGGAAGATACGCTTAAATCTTTGAATTTTTCCTTAATTTTGGGGGGGCACCTGAAAGGCAAAATCTTTGCCCTCCTTGGGGCCGGTGAAGTTGATGTCGCAGGTAGCTAATATTTTACAGATTTCTTATTGGTACCACAGACCAACTTTTGGGTGCCCGTGCAAAACTGAATTCTAAAAACAGTTTTTTTCACTCCACCCTATTGAGTAACCATTTATCGGACCACCTTCTCATTTCATATATATCCCCCTGTAATTTATCTGCATCCTCTTTACATGTAATCCTCCTAAATATTTTAGTGTCATCTGCATACAGATAAATGTCACTATCATTCTTTATCACATCTGGTAAATCATTTATATATAACAAAGAGCACTGGGCCCATGACGCTTCCTTGAGGTATGCCCGAGAGAACATCCCGCCAGCCAGATGCCTCTCCTTCCACTATCACACGCTGCTTCCTATTCTTCAAGAACGTCTCGAGCCATTTAATAATTAATTCCCCATGCCATACATCTTTAACTTATGTAACAGTCTGTTGTGAGGGATCTTGTTGAAGGCCTTCATAAAGTCACAATATGCCACATCAATGCTGTATCCTTTATCTATAGATTCAGTCCAGTTATCCAAAACTTTTATCAACTGTAGTACCGTAGATCTCGCTGATATAAAGCCGAACTGCTTTTTGCTAAATAGTCCATTTATTTTAATATGCTTCATGATTTCATCTCTTATCAACGACTCAAACAGTTTAACCACTATACAGGTCAGGCTGACAGGGCGATAGTTTCCCGGATAACATCTATCTCCTTTCTTGAGTATTGCTGTTATGTTAGCATATCGCCATTCATCAGGTATTTCTCCTCTTAACATAGAGAGACTAAATAAATCAGAGGAGGTCCGGCAAGTTCATGCGACAGTAGGGTGTGTTAATTTTAGGGAGCAAAGTGAAATCTTTAGATTTTCGAAGACTACTAGTGACCAAATAATGCATTTTTATGTGCTAAATCGAAATATGGCTTTAAAATCCAGATTTGACCACTCCTAGCTACTTATATTTGAAGTTGAAGTTTACGAAAAATCAGCAGTTTTTGCAAGTATATGATAATAAAAACCCACTCTAATAGACAGAGTTTATTTCCACAACAGTTTCGATGTCCACTGGCATCCTCTTCGGGTGGATACAGAAAAATGAATGAACCAAAAACAAGAGGTAAAACAGTCCAGGGATCATTAAGAAATTCGCGCCTACTGTAGGTTAGATCCCGTTCTCCAGACACTGGAAGGGCATTTTTATTAAAGGGACCTGCTTATAAGTACATTCGTACAAATTTAAAACGATCTTCTTGTTCTATACATACAGATAATATTTTTTTATTTTTACATAATTATTACATTTATTATTAAATTTATTGCATTTAATATTGCATTATTATTTATTACAGGAATTATAAATTTATTATTACATTGGTTATTACATTGTTGTTTATTATAGAGAAATTATAAACCGAAAAACGAATGAAAAAGGCGAGAAGGAAACAATCCAGATACCATTAAGAAATTCGCACCAAGGCGAGATCCCGTTCCCCCCACCCCAGAAGGGCATTTTTATTACTAAAGGGTCCCGCTTATAAGTACATTCGCACAAATTAAAACTATCTTCTTGTTCTATACATACAGATTCTATTATTTTGACATAATTACTGCATTTATTATTGCATTTACGTTTTTTAACATTTATTATTATTATTACCTTTACACTAATTATTACATTTATTTTATTACCTTTATTATTACATTTATTGCATTTATATTTGTTCCCACATTTATTACTTCCATTATTACATTTACATTTACGTTTATTATTCCATTTACATTTTACCGAAAAAAAAAAACCGAATGAACCAAAAGCGGGTAAGGAAACAATCCAGAGACCTTTAAGAAATTCACACTTAGGTTAGAATCCGTTCACCCGACGCCGTAAGGGATTTTTTTTACCAAGAATCTCATTAAAGGGTCCAACTTATAAAAATGCCCTTCTGGGGTCGGGGGAACGGGATCTAGCCTAGGTGCGAATTTCTTAATGGTCTCTGGATTGTTTCCTTCTCGCCTTTTTCATTCGTTTTTCGGTTTATAATTTCTGTATAATAAACAACAATGTAATAATCAATGTAATAATAAATTTATAATTTTTGTAAGAAATAATAATGCAATATTAAATGTAATAAATTTAATAATAAATGTAATAATAATGTAAAAAAATAATAGAATCTTATGTATAGAACAAGAACATAGTTTTAAATTTGTGCGAATGTACTTATAAGCAGGTCCCTTTAATAAAAATGCCCTTCCAGTGTCGGGAGAACGGGATCTAACCTAAGTGCGAATTTCTTAATGGTCCCTGGACTATTTTCCCTCTTGTTTTTGGTTCATTCGTTTTTCTGTATCCACCCGAAGAGGATGCCAGTGGGCATCGAAACTGTTGTGGAAATAAACTCTGTCTATTAGAGTGGGTTTTTATTATCATATTTTGACCTTCACGTAGAAAAAAGTGAAGTTTTTTGCATTTATTTTGCAACTTTATTTTTTATTAAAACTTATTAAAACTTAGAAATATAGATAGGTTTCTTGAATTTTGCCAAGGATGCCATATATAACTACATTTTTCATACATACAATTAAAGACGTTTTGATTGTATTTCACTATTAAAACTTAGAAATATTGATAGGTTTCTTGAACTTTGCCAAGGATGCCATGTCTGCCTTGCTCTTGTTCCTGGACAACAGCTCCCTACTGGCCACCTGGCAACTGATGTACGCCTCCCTCCTCTCTTTTGAGTAAACATGTTATGCTGCTTCAGTTGTCATCCTTACACACCTCTCTACTGACTGTGTGTGAGGGCCATGCAGGAACTTCCATTGGTCTATCCAGAAACTCCATGATTGCAGCAGTAGTGAGGGAGCAGGTCAGAGGAGGCTCAGTCACGCCAGAGTTCCAGTCAATAAGCTCCGAGAGTTTGGTGGCATCTGGGGTGATGTCAGGAGTCTTCCTGGGTCTGACACTGCAGTCTCCTACCTGTGTGTCCTCATCTCCTTCACCTCTGATTTCCAGTATCCTCTTCACTATCTCCCTCCTCTCCTCCTCCACCTCACTGTACAGCATGGCCTGGAGCACAGCCTCAGAGTGTGCATACCAGGCTGATCTCTTCACTGCAGGCATCACTATTCCTATCACCTCCTTCTTCTGACTTCTGAGCAGCTCCAGCTGGTACAGTACATGCCTGGGACCCTCCGCCCAGCTGTGATTTAACTTGATGTTGAACCAGTTTGGCATGTAGACTCCCACTATGAATTCCACGATTATCCTCAGATTCTTCAGGTTCCTACCCTTCAGCCCATGTTTGGAAATCCACAATCTGCAGAACCTTAGAGCCGTGGTGACCCACCTACTGTGACAGACTGGCCCAATCTCCAGGAGAGCTAGACTCTGAGGTACCTCTCCCGATCTGATGGCAGTGATGATTCTGTAGCCATATGATTGGTCTGTGCTGAGGTCCTTGACTACTTCCTGACTGAGATGGGGTAGAGGACGACCAACAGTGATCCTCGTGAAGTTTGGGTTGATCTCCAGCTCAGTGGCAGTGTCTAACATCTTCCATAGGGGCCCAGACCACTTGTTGTTGCTCAATGTCTTGCTATCCAGTGTAGTCACCAGGTGTCTGAGACAGCTCCCCAGTGTGCAAGTCACAGACAATCCACACCAACTTCCTGCTAAGCTTGGCCTCCACATAATGCATTACGCCTCCCTCCCAGCCAGTATTTACATTAGTACTGTCACCTCCTATGACCAAAAGGGTCTGGTCTGCTCCTCTCTCTCTTAGCCAGTTCACCAGATGATCAGCAATGACCTCAGCATGACTTCTCTCCTCTGCAGCTTCCTCTGGTACAAAATGCCACAAATATTTCCCACCTGGTTCATTGCACACTGTGTAGTGTTCTTCCTTAATGAGGCCCGAAAACTGCCTGTCACTGCCCTCGGCTTCCATCATCACTTTGGTGTCATCTCTTTTCCCATCAAAGAAGATACAGGTGATGCCATTTTCTCTAAACTCTTCATCAAACTTCTTGACCAGCTCCTTAGTCACTCTCTCCTGAGCCCTCTTCACCTTGTTGTGGTCAATCACCAGTGCTGTGTCAAACTCTGTGATAAGACCAGCATCAATCCAGGCAGCAGTGGCAATCTCTGCAGTCTCTCTCAGCACAGTGTGATGTCTCAAGCTAGCCAGAGCTATGTTGGTGATATCTTCAGTGTTGTATTTCTTCTCCTTAGCCACAGGCAAGGAAGAAGTTGTCGCAGCCTCTTCTATGAAGTCTTACCCTCCTCTCTCCTCCCTGCCTCCTCCAGTATATCTCCAGTCTCCTCCAACTCCATCTCCAGCAGTGACTCCTCCCTCAACTCCTCTTCTTTCTTGGCTGACTCCTCTGCAATCCTCCTCCTCTTCTCCTCGGCCTTCCTTCTCTGCTCCTGTCTCTACATCACTGCTTCCTGTCTCCTGGTCTCAGGGTGATCAGCTAGACCCATCTGGTGTGCCCCCACACTTCCCACCTTTTCTCTCTGACCTTTAATGAAGGCAAGCTCCTGCACTGGTATCTTCTGCTCGCTCCTGCAACTGCAGTCAATGTGAACCTCACTGTTGCAGACAGAGTGGCACCCAAGTTCACTGCAGCGCCTGATCACAGTGACAGGTCAGGATGTCCACCAATTTGTCCAGTTTCATCATGAACCTATCTTTGACCTCTAGCTTCACATTGCCAATGGACACCTTCACTGCCTCATCCCACAGTGCCTTCACTTTAGCCCTGATCCTGACCTCAGTGTTGATTACAGGTCCTGTGAATAGAGCGTTGGCCTTTCTCCACTGAACCAGTAGCCTTGGAGCAATGCCGTTGTTAATCAGGTCATTAACTGGGTAATTCCTCTTGTCTTCCTCACTCATCTCTCTCCTCAACAAACCATACCTCAGCAGATCTCTGGCTGTGGGCAGCTCAGCAGGGGGAAGTTCCCTCCCAGTCCCCACCAAATGACTTAGGTGACAACTTGATTTGCTTCGGGTTCTGATTTCTTTCTGACGTATCCTGTGGACCTGTGAACAAAAGAAATGTCATTCAAATTTGGATAGGCCTACTGATTATGATTACATAAAAGTAAGTTAATTGAAATTCTTAATATCTTCCTATAAGCTCAGATAAAAGGTTGTGTTGTTATAGGTACAAGACTTAATTATTGAAAGTAATGACAATTTCATATATCTATCATATCAAAATATACAGAAAGTTTGGGTCACACATAACATTTCGAATAATTTGAATTACACAATATTTACATTAATAAGTAATCAAAATTGTCAAAAAGGAGGGAAAACACATGCATTCACAATGAAAACTCCAGTATTTGTGACTATGTGAAACTTAGAAACCATACTGCACACCAAAAATAACCAAAGTTGACCACACATATCAATGACACATTGATATACGATGCTACAATCATATTTAGGTTATATTTCAAACCTTTATGGTCAAATATAAGTAGGTAAATGGCTTTTTTAAACAACACTAAAGATATTTCTAAGTTTGCTAGATAATATGACATCATTTGAGCATTAGTAGTTTTTGAATTGTTGACTTTACTAAAATTGACATACCCTAATATGACAGTTCTTTAAATATTCTTGGGTGTAACTGGTCTGGGCCCGGGGACTTATTTTTCTTCAATTTCTTCAAAAACTTCCTGATTTTTCCTTGACTTAGATCTATGAACTCAAGTTTCCTGTCTGTCTTCAACTCCACTTCAGGCATATCTCCCTGTCTCTCTCGTAAACACTGATGTAAATAAGTCTGCTAATGTCTCAGCTTTCTGTTGGTCATTCTTAGTCTTTTCATTCATATCATCAACATAAAGATTAAGTATTGCTGACTTAGACTTAGTTCGTCTATTTACGTATCCCCCAGAATTTTCTGGGGTTATCTTTTACTTCATTAACTTTTCTCTTTTGATTACTTCTCACAAGTTTCCTAGTCTCCAATCTCACCCCATTACTGACTCTCCTGTATTTCCTTTACCTCTTTTCTTGTTCTGTGTTTGACTCAGCACTTCTTTTCAAATGGGTTAACAACTTAACATGTTCCACAATCTTTTTTCCTTTTTATTTTTCTCCATAGTTTCCTATTCATTGGTAACTTAGCGTTTAACACTTTCTTATTCTTGTTCATCTTTCTCTTTGGTACACATTTGTCTGTGGCATCCTGAAGCTTATTTTTCATCCAATTCCATTTGTCATCTACATTGTCTAATTTAGGGCGGAGCGTTTTTATACTTTTTTCGATTTTCGTTTTGTAATAGCGCGGAAAAGTGGCTCTTCCACGTCAAAAGTGAGTGTGTAAAATCTCAGAGATCTGCAGTAATATCTTCTGCCTCCGCACGCGCGTTGAAAATCCAAAAAATGCGCCAAAATACGCATTTTTTTCAATATTTTCTTATAGTTTTAATTTTCATCCTACCTTCTTGTAATAGCGAGGAAAAGCATTCTAAAGGTTTATTTTAGACTAGTTTTAAATATTTTTATCCTGCGATAATATCTTCTGCCACCGCAAACGTTCCAAAATAGGGAAAAATCCGCATAAATCACGTATTTTGCATATTCAGTCTATACGCTAATAAATTCACTTTTTACGTCATGTAGTACTCCCACATCGTTCTAGAAGCTTCCCCACAGCCTGGTATGGTGTGTTGCTCGTTGCCATATACGGCAATGAGTCAGTGAGTGATGACTGATGAGTCATGACTCACAACACTCTACCAGGACTTCTTGCTCTCACTTCCCCGCAGTGTTGTGCTAGCTACGTTTCGGGTAAGATGTGGATTGTGTTGCTCTTGCTGTTAATACATCTTTGGAACACGACAACACGCATATGTGGACATATACTGCATATTTTAATGCATAATAATACGTTGGTGTAATATACAAAACTTCTGCAGAATGCAAGAATATTTTACGTTTTAGGAGTAATTCCTTAATTTTTATATTAATTCCTGTGTTTTTCACAATGTCAGTACCAGCTCAAGCAACAAGAACTTCTTCAAGTTGCCCTATATTTGGGGCTCCAGCTGATCTAGACAAGAGGTGCCTTCCAGCCTACATATAAGGACGTCATAAAATATTTTCATCAAATAAGGTTGAATCTGAGGACATCGAAGAAAGAGCCTACAGTTGCAGAAATTTCGGGTGTTCTCTCAAAAACTCTCGAAGATTTGTGGAAAACAGCCTCTATTCCTACTGTTTCTCATAACCGTGTCGTTCAAATGATTAAAAATTACCATAAAAAATGTCAAAACCTTCTAAAGTCAATAAAAAGGAAAGAAGATAGTGATTCATTCAAAATTGAATTACAAACATTTCAAAATGAGGCAGAAAACAAATTATTTGACATCAGTGCTTGCAAATGTGAAAATTTTGATAAGTGTTCATGTGAAAACCATCTCAAGGTTCCAGCAATTGAACAAGACTTCCTTAAAGATCAGAGAACAACAAGAAAATTGGCAATAGGCTCTCTTGATGTTTCACAAACTCGTAAAGATCTAGCAACTATTGCTAGAAGACAACAGAGAATGAAACAGTATGAACCAAAACCATCTACCAGTAAATGACAAGCAACTGAAACACTGTCATCAACATCAAGTGAAACAGAAGGAGCGGATTCTGATTATGAACCGACACAAAGAATCAAATCGATGGAACAATCTCATCATTGGCTATAGCTTGTGACAGAACTGCTGTGTCAGACAGGTCTGCTGCTATAATTGCTTCGGCTGTTCTTGAAGACGTGGGAATTATAAACGAAAAAGATTTAAGTTCAGTAATAGACAGATGCAAAGTAAGGAGAGCTAGAAAAAGAGTGAGATCTATCATTCAAAAGAGAGATTACGAAGAAGAAACTATGGAGAGTATCTACTTCGATGGAAGGAAGGACAGAACTGCAGTGCAAGAAAAATTGGCAGTAAAGGTTATCAAAAAATATAACAGAAGAACATGTCACTTTGCTTCAAGAACCAAATTCGCATTATATTGGGCATGTAACTCCCGCTTCTGGCTCAGCACAGAGTATATCTTCTGCAATTTTGGATTTTTTTTCGCTCAAATGAGATTGATACTTCAGAAGTTAAAGCCATTGGATGTGACGGGACAACAGTTAATACAGGACCAAAAGGAGGAGTGATAAGAAGTACTGAAGAGCACTTTCAGAGAGCACTCCAGTGGCTGATTTGCTTGCTTCACACTAATGAACTTCCCTTGCGGCACATAGTGACTGACATTGATGGTAAAACAACAGGTCCTCAGAGTTTTACGGGGCCTATAGGAAAATAGTTAATTGATTATAAAAAGAGACCTGTTGTTGAGTTTGAAGCAGTTGAAGCGGAAGAAATTGTAGTTGACAGAGATGATCTGAGCACAGATCAGAAATATTTGGCAGAAATCTATGATGCTGTGTCAAAAGGCGAATGTACTCCCTCTCTAGCTCAAAGGAAACCAGACAAAATGGCACACTCCAGATGGGTGACAACTGCTAACCGCATACTTCGTCTCTACGTTTCAACTGAAGAACCTTCAGACAACCTTAAGTGTATCGTGGATTATATTATGAAAGTTTATATTCCAATGTGGTTTCAAATCAAGAGAAATTCTTCAGCAACAAAGGGAGCCAAACATCTTTATCAAATTATACAACGCTCGAGGTCGTTGAGTGCCCGCTGTATAGAAATAGTTGATCGTGTTATTCAGAGAAATTCCTATTTTTCTCATCCTGAGAATGTTCTCCTTAGTATGATTCACGATGAAGCAAAACATATCAGAGAATTAGGATGGAGGAGAATCCTTAAAGCAAGAGATTCTGAGTCAGCCGCAGTGAGAGTGTTTAAATTGCCCACGTTGAACTTTCAGTGCAGTGAGTACTACAACATGATTAACTGGCAAACTTGTGAGCTGTCAGAGCCTCCTCTGACAAAAGTTCTATCACGCTCCGACATCCTGAACTACATCTCATCAGGAGATGTACCTGATTTCATCCCACGCTTTCCTTGCCACACCCAAGCGGTTGAACTGCATATAAAGCTGGTAACAGAGGCTTCAGCTGCAGTATGCGGTTCAGAGGCAAGGGATGGATTTGTCAGAGCAAGATTAGAATCCAGAAAGAAAATGCCAAGAATGGAAACAAAAAGTGACTACAGTGTGTAACTAGTCTAAGTCCGATAATGGTAGGGTGGTTGGGTCGGGCAGGGAGGAACTCGAAATGCAGCCACCTCCACGTGGTGAGTTCTGGGTTATTTTGTCAATATAGTACATTCAATACTGACGAAATTAAGCGAGGAGCTGCATGCATATTACATAATAAGTCATCAAAAATAAACCAAGCATATGCAAAGTAAACTGCATTGGTGGACCTAAATTATTTAATTGCTCAAATATATAAACTTCTTAAATTACTAAAATATGATATAATGAATTGTTAATTGCATTACTTAATACATAACACTAGGCAACAAAGATTTTGTTACAGAAGACCAAATAGGTGCTCCTAGCTAATTTCAGTATGCTGATTTCAAATCTATAATTAGATTTTTTCTATCACGTCTAGATTTTGTGTAAAATGCAAATCACTTTTAGTAAAATTTTCTACCACGTCCAGATTTTGGTTTTAATCGGCTTAATGCCAGTAATATGAAACTTGTTTTTCAAGGTTAAAGCAATTTTTTTTGCCAACTATATACAAATTCGAACAATTTTGATAAATAAAATTTATCCCGAGTCGCTACGTGACAGTCAAGCAGAACGGTTGTTGAAGCTCTCTGCTGATGAGCAAGTGACAGGTTGTGGTGACTTGTTTGTTTTTATAGCATTTGTTTTGTACTACGGTGTGTATTTCTTTTTATTTTGCACATCGTAATAATTACTTTCTACTTTTTTTCAGATATTGTATGGTAATTCAAAATGGCATCAAATAGACGTGCTTGTGTAAATCACCCAGACAACTTCTGCTTTGTCTGTGGACAATATACACCTAAGCCACAACGTAGAAACATAACAACAAAGATTAAACTTGCCTACAAGTGTTATTTTGACTGTAAGTTAGGAGACCAACAGAGGGACTGGGCACCACATATTTGCTGTGCACAGTGCAATGCAATGTTAATAGCTTGGATGAATGGTAAAAGAAAAGCTATGCCGTTCTCAGTCCCCATGGTTTGGCGTGAGCCGAAAAATCACTTCAATGATTGTTATTTTTATTTGACAAAGATTGCTGGTTTCACAAAGAAAAACAAATCAAAGATCACGTACCCAAACTGCGAATCAGCAATGAAACCAGTACCACATGATGAAACAAATCCACCACCAGTTCCACCAGCAACGATAACAGACAGCAGTTCATCTGAAGATTCTGCTAGTGATATAGAAACAGGGAAAGATGGCATATATGTTCCAGATGCAAATATTTCCCCACATTTATTAAGTCAAGCGGAGTTAAATGACTTAGTGCGCGATTTGGAATTACCAAAAGAAAAGGCAGAGTTGCTTGGTTCAAGACTTCAAGAATTTAATCTTCTCCAACCAAACACCAAAGTTTCCCATTTCCGCCATCGCCATTTGCAGTTTTCATCATTTTACTTACAGGAAGAAAACGTTTGTTTCTGCCACGATATCAGTGGTCTGATGCAAGGGATTGGCTGTCGCTATGATCCAAAAGAATGGAGACTGTTCATTGACTCTAGTAAAGCTAGCCTTAAAGCTGTATTACTGCACAACGGCAATGAAAAACCTTCAATACCTGTAGCACATGCCACTGGCCTTAATGAGACTTATGAATCGATGAAACTGCTGCTAAGACTCATCAAATATAAGGACCACACATGGAATATTTGTGGCGACCTTAAAGTTGTATCATTACTTCTTGGGTTACAGTTGGGCTACACAAAGCATATGTGCTTTTTGTGTCTACGGAACAGCAGAGATGACAAGAACCACTACAAAAAACATGATTGGCCATCTAGAACTGAACATGTTGTTGGTAAATACAATGTGAAACACCCAGCACTTATTGACCCTCATAAAGTACATCTTCCACCACTTCACATTAAACTTGGCCTTATGAAAAATTTCGTGAAGGGTATGGATCATCAAGGTAGTGGTTTCCAATATTTAAAGGATAAATTCAAAGGAATATTGACAGATGCTAAGCTAGAAGCTGGAGTTTTCACTGGACCACAGATCCGCAGTGTCATCCACGACTCATCGTTTCCATCTAACCTAAATGAGAATGAACTAGGAGCATGGACATCTTTCGTTGAAGTTGTCAAAAATTTTCTTGGAAACCACAAAGCTGAAAACCACCGTAAACTCGTAGAAAACATGCTTAAATCTTATGAAATAATGGGATGCAGAATGTCTTTGAAAATTCATTTTTTACATTCTCATCTTGACTTCTTCCCGGCCAACCTTGGGGCTGTAAGTGACGAGCATGGTGAGCGCTTCCACCAACAGATCTCAGTTATGGAAAACAGATACCAAGGTAATTTCAACCCAAATATGATGGGAGATTATTGTTGGTTCCTGCAGAAGGAGAGCTCGTCATCCTACAAGCGACAAAGGAAGATGACACACCAAAGTTTCACTTAAGAACAGGAATTTGCCTTTCAGTAGTAACAACAAAATACTAACGCGCTTTGGGTGGATGGTTGGGCGCAGGGGAGGTAACTCCGCCAGCGGAATTCCGCTGTCTGTCTTAAGCCAGAATAAAGGAGGAAAGACATCCCTGTTCACTAATTATTTAAGTATGCTTAACATAAAACGTGGCACGGAAAAGTAGCTTAGACGGCTTTCGTAATAGAAGCGGGTGAGAAAAAAAAATGAAAAATAGGGGTTTTCGGTTACACAAAATCTGGACGTGATAGAGAAATTTTGATATCAGATCTGAAATCAGCATCAGCGCTTTAGTAGGAATCAGTAGTTCACGTGTCTGTAACAAAAAAAAAGTTGAAATTTGTTGCCTAGTGATAATTAACCAATAAACTGTGGTGTAGGGCCGAAGTTGACCATAATAGCGTCATTATAAAATATGCTATTTATGTAAATTTTACCATATTTTGGAACGTTTGCGGAGGCAGAAGAAATTATCGCAGGACAAAAATATTTAAATCTAGTCTAAAATGAAGCTTTAGGATGCTTTTTCTCGCTATTACAAGAAGGTTGGATGAAAATTAAAACTATAAGAAAATATTGAAAAAATGCGTATTTTGGCGCATTTTTTGGATTTTCAACGCGCGTGCGGAAGCAGAAAATAATATTGCAGATCTCTGAGATTTTACATACTCACTTTTGATGTGGAAGAGCCACTTTTCCGCGCTATTACAAAATGAAAACCGAAAAAAGTGTAAAAACGCTCCGCCCTATTGTCTATGTCAATAAAATCTTGCCATCCGTCACTCATTAATTCTCTCATTTTCAGATAATTGCCTTTATCATACACATATCTTAGTTTTTCTTTGCTTTGCTTTTTTACACCCACATCACATTTGATATGTAAGCTACAGTGATCGCTTTTGCCAAGTGGTGAAGAAGTGTCAACTTGCATTACAAAGTTCTCGTTATTACCAAAGACAAGGTCTATAAACTTCTCTTATCTGATCCTCTATATCGCGTTAGTGTTTTGACAAACTGAGTTAGATAACAGTCTCTTGTTTTCTCTATGAACTTAAAGTGAATGTCATTGATGTCTTTATTAGTAGTTATATAATCCCAGTTAATATGTGGTAAATTAAAATCTCCTATGTATAGTTCATATTGTATATTTTGTTCACTTATCATATCAAATAAACGCAACATCCTTGAATTATTCTCCTCTGACGATGACGGGCTCCTATATATACTGCATATGATAATATCTTCATCTGACGTACTTTTTAATCTAATAGACTAATACACATGTATTCTTCAAAGCCACAGTTCAAAGTCACTGGTGTATATTTCACTCCATTTCTAATGTACATCAACATGCCTCTGCTGGCTCTATTTTCAGCGACTTCATATCCTTCTATTTTAAATTCAGATAAGTATCTTTCGTATCTTGAGTGTTCAGGATTTACCTCCGCGAACGATATAATATCTGGATTCTTTTCTGATATCACAACTTTTAACTCTTGTAGCTTATCAACAGTCAAAACATCAATATTGCTAAACAAAACACCCAATGTATTTATATTACGTACATAGCGATTTACATCACCTATGTTTACTGACTGATTTGGTTCGCCTGATTCAGACTCTTCCTCACGTACCTCAGTGTAACAACCTTCCTCTCCCATGGGAATCCGCGAACCACATAAAAGTTTTTTGAGTCTTCTGAGTTCTTTTTCTTTGCCTCTTGTCTTAGTTTTCTATCATTTTCTCTCCCATCTTTTGACATATCGTGTTGCACTCTAACTGCTTTCATTGCTTCATTTTGGCTACTTCGTATCTTGTAGATGTTCTTCATCAATCTCTCCTTTGCCTCCTCTTTCAAGGTCACAACTATGTGTCTTGGATACATTTTCTCCTCGCCATTTACTATTTTCTTCTTTCCTTTCTCACCTATTCTTGTAATTTTAACAATATCTGAATCCTTGATTTCCTCGCCAATTTCTACACCAATACCCTTAAGAAAATTTGTTTCATTCCTGACAACTTCAGATCTTAAACCTGACTGAATTTCCCTGGCATTGAATATGATGACATTGTTCTTCCTATCAAGTCTTCCTTGAATTTCCAAGGTAGTTTTTGTGACTAGTTCACCTTGATTAAATTTCTCAACATTTACTTCGTCTTCCTTTGTTTCTAGTGCGGGGAACTTAACCTCCAGGGAATTCAATCTCTTTTCTATTTCTCTCTTACCTTCCATTTCTTCCTTAGCAGTTTCTTTTACTGCTAGTATTTCCTCCCCTAAAGCCGTATGTAAAGCTGAGATTTCCTCCCCCATAGCTCTGTCTTGTGTCTAAATCCAACTGTTGTACTTCTATTTTCTTTAGGTATTTAAATATTTTGTTACACCCTCTTTTGCAAAAACTGCAGTTCCAATGTAGCTGGTGTCCCGCCTCTTCTTCCCTCATAAACTTATAGACCTGATCAGGTATATTCTCGCACTTGATGTGAAACCAGCAGTTACATATCTCAAGGACGAAAAAATATATGAAGTTGTTTCCACTCGATTTACTCTTTCGTATGAGTTCCGCTTCATCCAAGTTCTCGAACAAGTGTCTTTATTTTGTCAATAAACAATTTGTCGTCTGCAGTAACAAAGGTTTCTCAAGAATTCATTATATTTTTTCGGCTCATGTATATAAGAAAATACATTTTATTGACGTTAGAAAGCTATGCCACATTAAATTTATGTATTTATAAGCCTTTAGTAAAGAATTGGCCTTGCATCACTGCAAATTAGGGCCTATATTGGCCAAGACTAGTTCATTCGCTGCAAGCGCAGATCGCGATCGCGATCATTCACCTGACTTGGATAACTTCAATAGTCCCAAGTGGTTTCATGTTTTCGAAATGTAATGTCATGTATTATTTTAGGCGACATGTCTGTGGTGGTGGCACTGTATAGTGAAGATACTTTGCTAGCTAGCTTACTCTTGCCAGACAACTGCTCAGGCGCTCAGCCGACTGCAGAGTAGCACTGGTGACAAGGCAATCGAAAGTAAACATATGTTGGGTTCGTTATTAATGATAAATAACCGCAGGCCGGCCTAAATTAACTTAAACCTCGTCTCTATTATAGCTTACTTCATTTATAGAATGACTGGTAAGTTTGACCTAGTAATGGTAAACTAGTTGTAATAAATTAAATTTAGTGAGCTAGGCTAGGTCTGGGTAAATCTTAAGATGTCATCACCTGAATAACTATATGGCAGTAATCTACATAACAATATAACACTTTTTTTCAAGAGTAGTTTTTTGTGTGAATTGTGTGAATACGTTATAAGCAAGTTATTATGAAATATACTGTAATATCTCGTTGCTATTCATTCATTACATTTTGGTATGATTTTGCAGTTGATGACTTCCTTAAGATTTACTCGAGGTCGTCGTTCATGATATTTTTGTTAGTTTTAACCAAAATATCATGACTTAAATAAGTGTCAAGGATGTACAGTTGACCTAACCGGGCATTCAATAATGGCTGGTGGAATAGGGAAATAGCTAAAATGATTAAAAATAAAAAAAAAGGGCATTCGGGGAACTTAAAGGCAGTGATTGTATTTTGGACTTGGATAATTATAGGCACTTAAGAAATAAACTAAATAGTTTGATTAGAAAAGCATATGGTACTGAAATAGTGAAATGAATCTAGCCAGAAATAGCAATAAAAATCCAAAGAAATTCTTTAGTTTTTATAAATATAATAAAAAGCATAAGATAGGCCCAATAGAACATGATGATAGGATGTTTGTAAAAGATCAAGATATTGTTGGTATTTTTAAAGATTATTTTAGCTTTGGGCACACCTAAAGCAAAAGGGTAAATTTTTACAAGTGTACATTACAGGCTTTGTAAATCAAAACTGTTTTTCTGATGGTTTTTGATGCAGTTTGAATAAAGGTTTAATTTTGTTCAAACAACATAAAAAACAATTGGAAAAACAGTTTTAATATATAACTTAACATTACCCAACCTAACCTAAAATTCCAAAATTCCTCAAAAGCCTGTAATGTACTCTTGTAAAAAAATACCAGCAAAAGTACCCCAAGTGTAATTTCTTTATTTATGGTCAGATTTTTATGAAATTTTCAATATAGAGGTTTTCAAATAGTAACTGGGCCTTCAATGTTGTTCTGATATCCGCCATTGAAGGCCTGGTTAGGTCATGTATGCCCTTGACAATTGGTTAGGTTAAGTCAAGTCAAGTCATGTTATTTTCATTAAAACTATTGAAAATAACACAACTTAACTTGACCAGTTGTCAAGAGTGGGCATACAGTTGACCTAACTGGGTCTTTCAATGGTGGACATCTGAATAAAATTGAAGGCCCAGTTAGGTCTACTGTATGCCCACTTTTTTTTTTATATAAAAATTCTTCAAAAATTTTATTTAATTTTTTTTTAAAAAAAAATGGTGTTATTCTGATGTCTGCCTTGAAAACCTCTATATTGAAAATTTTATAAAAATCTGACCATAAATACCTAAAGAAATTATACAGGGGGTGCTTTTACCTTAGGTGCGCCTAGCGCTGTTTTTACTGAAGAAAATTTGGTTATTATGGAAAAACTATACATGCTTAGAACATGGTATCATATGTGGTACCATTTACTTCTTAATTAAATATAAATTATTAATTAATTGAATTAAATATCTACAAAGTTGCCTTGGGATTGGCGACATGGCCTATTGGGAATGAAAATAGTTGCCATGCGTGCATGTAACCCATATGTGGGTATTGGGCCTGCGTAGCAACAAGAAAACTAAATTTGTTGTTTTGTGTGAGGAGTAGGTAGAAAATCAACTTATTGATGAAATAAATAAAGCAATGACAAGCAATATTATTATTGTTGGAGATTTTAATTATAGGTATATAGACTGGGAAATATTACAAACACCAGAAAGTAATGAGAGATTCTTAGACTGTATAATTGAGAATGGTTTAACCCAGTTAGTAAAGGAGCCAACCAGGGCCGATGCTATTCTAGATTTAATTCTAACAAATAATCTAGATACCAATTCAAAAAACAATCCTAAGAAGTTTTTCAGTCACTTTAATTTGAAAAGTAGAGTGAAAAAGAAAATTGGCCCCCTCTATATAGATGATAAAACTATAGATGATGATCTTGAAATAACTGAAGAACTAAACAAATACTTCTCATCAGTATTCACAAATGAAAATTTAAATAATAGCTATTCCTGATCTTATACTACCAGGACAAGATAGAGAAATAAATGAATTAAGGGTAACAAAACTAGATATCTTAAAAGCAATAGATAAATTAAAAATGGAAAAATCTCCAGGGCCAGATGAAATGCATCCAATAGTCATAAAAGCTGCCAAAAAGAATATAGCACAGGCACTAGAAATTATTTTTAATAAATCATTGATATGTACTGAAATTCCAGAGGATTGGAAGAAAGCAAATGTGGCTCCAATCTTTAAAAAAGGAAATAGAAACTTGGCAAAAAACTACAGACCCATCAGCCTCACCTTCATTATTTGCAAATTACTCGAAAGTATCATTAGAGGTAAAGTTACTGAGTTCCTTGAAGAGTGCAACCTTATAAATGATAGCCAGCATGGCTTTCGAAATGGAAGGTCCTGTCTAACCAACTTGATTGAATTTTATGATGGAGTCCTATTGCATTTGGACAATAAAGAGCCAGTAGATATAGTATACTTAGATTTTGCAAAGGCATTTGATACTGTTCCTCATGCAAGATTGTTGGTAAAAGTTAGAGCCCATGGTATAAGAAGTCATATAGCTGATTGGATAGAAGAATGGCTGAGAAATAGCAAACAGAGAGTTCATCTAACTGGAAATAAGTCTACTTGGAGACCTGTATTGAGTGGAGTCCCACAGGGGTCTGTTCTGGGACCTCTGCTTTTTGTTGTCTATATAAATGATCTAGAGAAGGGTCTATCATGTAAAACCTCAAAATTTGCTGATGATACAAAATTAGGCCATAATGTTAAGTCAGTAGCAGGAGCAATGGCAATACAAAAAGACTTAGACAGACAGAGTAACAGCCTGGGCAGATAAGTGGGAGATGAAATTTAATGTTGATAAGTGCAAGGTTATGCATATTGGGCCAAAAAATCCAGAATTTGAATACAATATGAATGGAATTTGGATTAAAAATGATGATAAAGAGAAAGACTTGGGTGTCACTGTGACAAATGAACTTAAACCCTCAAATCACTGTATGGTAATCAGAAATAAAGCAAATGCTAGACTCAATCTCATGCACACACACACACACACATTGAATACAAATCACCCAATATTATAAAGCAACTATACATTTCATATGTGAGACCCCTCCTCGAATACTGCATTCAATTTAATAGTCCCTATTTGATACAAGATATTGAAAAACTGGAAAAAGTACAGAAACGAGCAACAAGAATGATCCCATCTCTAAGAAAATTGACATATAAGGAAAGACTGGCGTATCTAAGCATGTTCTCATTAAAAAGGTGGTGGTTAAGGGGTGATATGATAGAGGTGTATAAAATGATAAAAGGGTTGGATAAGATAGATTTTGAGTCTCTTTTCATTAAAGATCACAATAATCAGACTAGAGGTCATAGTATGAAATTATTTAAGCCAAGATGTAGAACAAATTTAAGAAAACATAGTTTTATAAACAAAGTAATTAAGTTTTGGAACAGTCTGACAGAAGAAGTGGTGACTTCAGATACGCTTGATTCTTTCAAAAGAAGGTTGGATAGTTTGATGTCTGCAAGGGACATCTGGTGATGGTGTTTAAGCCTATTTTTATTGCATGAATGGTGCTAGTTTATTTCATATATATTATGTGCATTTGGGTGATAGATCCCACAGCTCAACACAGGTGTTGTGGGATATAGGGAGGCAGCATCTTGTGTTAGGGGATACTCTCTGTCCTTACACACCCTATTTAAAGAGATTCCTCTGCCGAGCGGTGCCCCCTCATAGTACTGTGAGGTATTGAAAAACTCATGATCTTCACTTGCCCCACAAATACCTTTAAATGGGAGACCCAAAATGGGTGCACACACATTTCTACATTACTGTACAGTCTTTACAGCCACACCTACACTTTTCCTCTTAAGTATATATATTGTAATGTATATGGATGTAAATTGTGACTTGGTCTGCAATTGATATTGACCGTGACTTATTTTTGGTTGGCATGGTACTGGTATTGATGGGTACCATAATGAAATTGACTAGATTCTTTGGATCTGATATATTTGCATGTCAGTTATAAATAGATATAGTGTGTAACATATTTGTGGATATTGTGACTTTGATCCTCTGGATCCAGAGATTCTAGGCCCTATCTTTAGTTTTAAATTGATAATTAATTAGTTTTAAAATGATACTTAATTAGTTTTGTAAAAATTGGTTATTGCCAATGTACAGGCAGTTTTTACATAGTGGAGCCACCTTGATGGGCTGAAGTGGCCCCTAGTGTGCCCACTATAAAAATTTCTTATGTTCTTATGAGTCAATGAATTTTGAAGAATCAGCAGATTCCTAATGATATGAAAGCAGCTTGCTCGGAGCTGCTGAGTGACAGCGATGTTTTAAGCAAAGAAGATGTGCTTTGTCTTCCCATAAGTTCTGAGTGAGATCCTCTTGATATAAAACTTAATAACTATAAGAAGGATAGGCCTGTTCCTTCAGGTATTAAAATGAAAAGGTTTATTGGCAGACTATAATAGTCCATATGACAAATATTATTAATACAATGACAGTTCATATATTAAGGATAGAAATATATACAATTGATTAGAAATAATACTGCACTGTTGAAGTTAAGTGGAGCTACAGACAGATATTTTCGTACCAAGAAGTCCATAGCTTAGAGGATAAATGGTAGGACTCATGGATAGCTTGGATGATTGGGTTGGTTGATTTTTTAATTCTTTGCATTAGACTGTGTTGAGCACATCTTGTTACCTCTGGGAAGCTCGGGACATTGCAGGTAGCAAACATTTGCAAAGCTGAGCATCTTGGGGGTAATTTATGTAAGAGTCTAAAAGACCTGTTGTATAGCAAATTTAGGGTTTTGCCAGAACCTTTTTTATAATTCACCCAGAGTTGCTGACCATATATATTACTGCAGAAAGTACGAAAGTGTGTCTCTTTAGCTTCACTTGTACAGAATCGAAAGTTCCTTATTCGCTTTAGCACACAGGCTTCGAGATTTTCTTATATCCGAGTCATCACTCAAGGAGCTGGTAATAGTTTGACCCAAATACTTAAACTCTTGTTCTTCCTCAGTTACTTCACCATTCATTTTAAACCTTATATCAGCTGGCTGATTACAGCTTTTAGGATGAAATTGCATAACCTTAGTTTTGTAACATTAAAAAGAATATCATGTTTCTGCAAATACATTTTGCAAACATTTAGTAGCCAATCCAGACCTTTAACAGAGGGACTTATTAACACCATATCGTCAGCATAAACTAAGTTATTTATCCTTATGTTATCTATACAACATCCCACTGTTGCCTCATTAAGTGAAGCAATTAATCCGTCAATATACACATTAAACAGCATAGGGGAGAGCAAGGAGCCTTGTCTCACCCCGCAAGAGGAGCCAAAACACTCGGATAGTACATTGCCCCACCTAACAGTGAAAGATTTGTGGGAATACCAAAATTTCAATAAATTTAATATGTACATGGGAACCTTCCTGTCTTCTAGTTTTGCAAATAAAATATTGTGGTTCACATGACTCCAGATTTGAAAAAATTTACTGGAGCACAGCTCTGAATTTACTTTTTTTCCCCTTACACCACTAGATAGGTTAATGATAGTAAACTCTTGAATTGATGACATACCAATTACAAATTGTTTTAGCTAAACATAATAATACAATAATGTACAGTTTATAACTCACCTTAAGTTTATTTATTCATTGCAGCAGCAATGTATTGATTTACACTTGCTTAAATGGGCTATGGAAATGTCAAATTTGTTGCTTTTTGCTTTATTAGATTTGGATGCAACACTTGAACTTGAAGGCATATTTTGACTCTTCTCTTTATTAACCACAACAGCTTGGTGAGTTTCTTTTGTTAGGCGCAAAATTGCATTCAATGTCTTCTGGATTTGGGAATTTTCAAATTCCTCTAAAGCAGTTTTTGTTAGTCTGATGCGCAGATTCCTCACTTACCTTTTGTTTCTTAGGTGGAGGAGAAGCACTTTCTTCAGTCTGTGAAACATCTAGTGAAAAAGTTTCATTTTCTAGATTAGCAGTTGATGAAGTTGGTTCATTTTTCTGAGGTCTAGCACTAGCACATTTTGTGAACAAACTAAATGACTGCTTTGCCGTATCTCTTTGCTGCACTTCATCCTGGTATTTCTTTACTGCAATATCTAAGCTGTGGGCCCAAACTCTGGGACCTCTTGTATTGTAACAAATATTTTTTTTGGAATTAAAATGTTCCTCCCAGTTTTGCTTCTTTGAATATTTGTTCTTGCATTGACCACAAAGTAACCCTTTTAACACCCTCACTTTTCTCTCCAACTTCATCAATATTAGGATCCATTATTGATTATTGACTACCTGAAAAAATACAAAATAAGTAAAAGTTAGTAAATATAGTATGGTAAAAGTGAGTAAAAGTAAGTAAATATAGTACAATGAAAGTAAGTAAAAGTAAGTGCTTTAAACTTAGTAAAAGTAAGGAAGAGTAAGTAAAAGTAGGTAAGTTAAAGTAAGTAAAAGTAAGTTTAAACTTAACTAAACTTTTCAATTCTAGAGTCATGGTGGATTACTTAAAACCGCACAAGTAATTATCTGGCCAATTTATCAAACCTGGCCGAGATCAATGGAACATAGTCCAATCCTGATAATTTTATATTAAAAAAATATACGTTTTAATAAAATTTTAATTATCAAAACATTGAAGCTTAACAAAAAATAAAAATAATTGTTAAATATGGAATTACCAACTAAACTTAAAATAACTAAATTTGTAATTTAAAAAAATTGGTTTGTACAAGAACGTATACGCAAAAACATTGCATAACATCTAGCGGATGAACAAAACCCAAACCCAAATTTACTTTTTCTCATGGTCAAATTTACTGGAGCAATGCTCCCAAGATCCCAGGAATCTGGAGTCATGGTGGTTCACCCTATCATATGCCTTACTTATATCAAGGAAACAGCTATAAATGGTTGAATTACTGTCAATGTATTTAGATATTGTTTCTTTAAGTACATAGATACACAGGTCAGTTGAGTGGGACCTTTTAAAGCCAAACTGATTAGGAGATGTCCATAAGAAATCATTTAATTGGAGTAACAAGAGTTTTTCTAGTAGTTTCGAGAAGCAGGAAGCGACAGTAATAGGCCTGTAATTATTGCTGGACAGAATGTCTCCGTACTTATTTTTGACCAGGGGCAAGATATATACCCTCATGAACTCTGCAGAGATATAACTATGAGCAAGCATGGCTGATAGGAGCAATGATATATGCAGACATACTACATCATTTGCATATTTTAAGTGCTCATTAAATAGTGACTGCCTATATTAGTTACATAGAGTGAACTCATCGTGTAGCTCCATCGTCCCACGGCCCTACATCGAAACAGAAGCGAGGCCCAATGAAATAATAAGGTAAGGCAATTCCTTTCTTTACCATTAGGCAGCACAAATACCGAAAGCAAATAAACAGAGGTCCTTTGAAGACCCGACATATACATAACTCTAACAAAAAAATATAGGGCTTTTGTCGTTAACACACTCCACTGAAATCTGCTGGAAATTTCCAATGGATGAGGGTATCAGGCAATCAACCCATAGCCCTATATAGTTTTTTCACATGGTGGCCCATGTAACTGGGGAACCGGTCCCTTTACCTTTACACTAACCATAGACAAAGCCTTGTTCATTTAACAGGCTTAACTCATTTTAGGTCCTATAAAAATAGGCCAAATTTCAATATAAGCCTATTTAGTAGGCCCACAATATAAGCCTATTTAGTAGGCCCACAATATAAGCCTATTTAGTAGGCCCACAATATAAGCCTATTTAGTAGGCCCAAATAAAGCCTATTTAGTAGGCCCACAATATAAGCCTATTTAGTAGGCCCACAATATAAGCCTATTTAGTAGGCCCACAATATAAGCCTATTTAGTAGGCCCACAATATAAGCCTATTTAGTAGGCCCACAATATAAGCCTATTTAGTAGGCCCACAATATAAGCCTATTTAGTAGGCCTTACTTTTTACACTCAAGGCCTATCCTAACTAAAAACATTGTAAATTTTTAATTCAACCTGTGGCACAGGTTATATAAAAAACTTATTACAGTTATTTAACTTGCTGAACATCATAAAATTAAACTCAGAACTCTAACACTAACAACAATTATGGAAGACTTGGACAGAAGGGTAAAAAACCCAGACCAAGAAAACAAAAACACAGACCTTGGAGCTATGGCACCATCTCAAAACTACAAAAAATTAATGAGAAAAAATCAGCACGTAAAGGGGTCATCACCAAATTGTACAATGATTACAAACAGAAAGAACCTACAAGATATGAGCGTGAAACAACATTAAATTCTATTACTTCTTACAAACAAGAAATTCTCGCACTAGATGAGGACATAATTACAGAAATTGATGACACAATTGAACTAACAGATGATGAGTATTCTACTCTCCTACTTGACAATGAAAATTACATTACAAAAATTATATAATTCCTATATTTCTGAAATTCAAAACCAACTTGATGAGTACAAAAAACAAGACACAAATGAAAGCTTCTTAGAAGCTATCCGAAATGCTTCACTTAGCTCTCCCAATGTGGCTGAGGGCAATGAACTAAAATCAAAATTGCCTACACTTGAAGTACCCACTTTTGAGGGTGACAGAGCCAAATTTCAATCTTTTATCAAAAAATTTCATAGCCTTTTGGTAATAAAAACTACATTACAGATGTTGATAAATTTAGTTATTTGGTGAAATATCTGAAAGGCCCTGCCTAAAGATTAGTGGAATCACTGCCAGCCATAGGTACGTCTTATTCTGTGGCAATAGAATTACTTAACAGAAATTACATGAATAAAGATGAAATTATACATGATTTGGCTCTTAAAGTAATGAACATGCGAACCCCAAAGGACAACTATGGTGACCTCTCTGACTTTTACTCTGAGTTTGAATGTCTCCTGGGACAACTTAAAAACAATAATTTAAACATTACAGAAACAGCTTGGATAATTCAAGCTGTTGTTTTTGAAAAACTCCCTTCTAAAGTCAGAGATATTTCATCAGAGAACACCTGACATATACCCTAGCCTTAATAAGCTAAGAGAAGATTTCCCAATTGTACTTGCACTTTACAAATCAAGTTACACACACCCAAAATTTAACACAGCACAAGAAAAAACCAACAATGCAGAAAACCAAAAACCTAACAAAAGATTTCAACACTTACTAGTTACATTCAAACACAACCACAAAACTCAATTTGCAGAAAATAAAGTGACAGAAAAAGATTCAAAGACCCCTACTCTACAAAACTTTAATGTAACTACTTTAGAGTATAACTCCATACCATGCAAATTTTGTTTTAGCAGTGAACATAGTTCTACAAATTGTCCCAAATACACAGACTTTACAGCAAGGTCAAAACATTGTGAACAACTAAACTTATGCAAAAAATGCACTGGATCAGGGCACCATAAGTTAAACTGCAGATCAAATTTGAAATACAAAATTGTAAGTTTTGCAACAGTTTTGACCATGTTACCCCCATGTGTAATACATACACAAACATTGAAAAAACTTAAACATTATGAACAAACACCCAAATCAAATCGAAACAAACAGAAACAAACTCAAAATGCTATGAATGGGCATATCAGATCATCTAGCATTAACCACAATTCAAAAATTCTTTTACTAACCACAACCTTGGAAATCCAAAACAAAAAGGGACAAATAGTACAGGTTGGTGTCAAGAACATGCTAAAAAAACATTTGTAACCAAACAACTGATAGAAAAATTGGGACTTCAGAAGCAACAAGGAAATGAAGATATCTCTATTTCATCATTTATTACTAAAAACCCAGTACAAGCCAGTTTTAAAACTGCAAATGTGACTTTAACTCTTGATGGAACATTTGAAACCCTTAAGGTTGTTGTTGTAGACAAAGTAGAACAACAAAAATTACAAATAGCTGGGTTAAAACAAACTTTGCTACAACTTCAACTTCAAAAACAAATACACGATAGCTGATAAAACCCTTAATGCAAATGTAGTTGATGATATACATATGCTCATGGGGGCTGACTATCTTCATCTGGTCCATAGAGGCATCATTAAAATTGGAGATGGAATAGCCATACAAACTCCCACAGGTATTGCACCTTTGGGTGACATAACTAAATACAATCTTATTACTAACACAGAACACGAACAAAATTCACACAAAACAAAATCACCACATTCGCAAGTTTCTGACTGTGTGACAAACTCAAACAACAAAAACACTGTCATAATCCCACATCATTTGAATGAAAATGATTCCACATTGGATGAAGGGTTACAGCAGTTGTGACTATTAGAATCAGTTGGCATAAAGGACAGTACAATTACACATGAAGACCAATTGATGACAGAACAATTTAAGGATACATTACAACACAGACAATCAATACTATGTGGAGCTGCCTTGGAAAACACCTTGTCTAGAAATAATGGACAATTTGAAAGTAGTTAAGGCACATCTGTATAAAAATTACAGAAAACTTAAAAATGACAATCTTTTAGAACAATACAACAACATATTCAAAGAACACATAGAAAGGGGCTTCAATGAAGAAGTTACTGATGAACCCTTTAAAAAATGAGGTTGTCATTATTTAACACACGGGGGAGTTTACAGAGAAGACTCTTCCACAACTAAACTAAGAGTAGTATACAACTGTAGTTTAAAGGATACAAATTCTGTTAGTTTAAATGATTGTCTCATGGAAGGCCCAAATCTTGTCTCAGATCTTGTAAAATTTCTCCTTTGCTTCCGTTTAGACAATTATGCGGTACAGAGTGACATAGAAAAAGCATTCCTCTGTATAAATTTGAAGATTGAGTATGATAAAAATCATCTCAGGTTTTTGTGGTTTAATGATCCACATGACTTTAACAAAGGTTTCAAAACCTACAGATTTAAAGTAATTATTTTTGGAGCAAATTGTTCTCCAAGTATTCTTGCTTTAACAATTAAAAACCACCTAAACTTATTTCAAGAAGACTTAACAGTTCAGTTTTTAAAACAAAATTTTTATGTGGATAACCTCATTGGTTCCACTGTAACTGAAGAGGAATTGCTTGAAATTTACAAAATGTCAACCCATAATGAAGCAAGGAAATTTTGGATTGAGATAGTGGGTTTCTAATTCTCCTAAATTAAATGAACAAATAACAAAAGACAACAATGGGAACATTGAACCAAACAATTACACAAAAACACTTGGAATGCTTTGATTTTTAAAACAGAATTCCGAACACAATGACACTCTTTGCACAAAGAGCTATAACTTAAATCCAAATGCCAATACAAAAAGAAAAGTGCTTTCAGAATCATCCAAAATTTTTGACCCCATTGGATTATATTTACCAGCAACCATAAGATCCAAAATCCTTTTGTAAGATTTATGGAAAAAGAAAATTGATTGGGATGAACCACTTTCAGTGGAAGACTAACTTCATTGGAAAAAATTGGCCACAGACTTAAAGTTCAAAACATCTACGTACCAAAATGTGCTGATTACAGCTTGAAACCTCAAACACTACACATTTTTACAGATGCCAGCACACAAGCTTATGGGTGTTGTGCCTATTTAACAAGTGAAAATGAAAGTAATGGTTTGTTCAAAGGCAAAAGTAGCACCCTTAAACCAAAAGAAAACTGTACCACAACTTGAATTATTGGCTGTCTCATTGGGAGTCAAAACAGCAGACTTTCTCAAGTGTGTAAAGAAGTTGACAACAGATATTTACTTATGGACAGACAGTCAAATTTGTGTCACATGGGTAACCAACACAGATACAACTTCTTGCAAAAACATATTTGTGAAGAACAGACTAACAGAAATCAAAACTGCAAACACACATCCCTTGGTATCAAATTTAGGTACATTATTTTTAGTCTGCAGACGTAAAAATGTCAAAATTTCACAATGTAGTTTTTCAATAATTTTTAAAATATCTTGCAATTTGATACCCACAATTTTTTTTGTTTGTATCTTTTAACACTTAATGGAAGTTTAATAAATGAAATTTTTTTTTTGGATTTCACTTCCTAGGTGGGGTGGGGGTCAAAAAATAAAAAAGGGGGAAATTTTCATTATTGTTCTACACATTTGAATGTGGTATTATTTAATAGATCTCTTCATGCTGATTCTAAAAATGTATAGTTTTATAGGTCTACGGTAAGATGTTTGGAGTTATTGGCCATTAAAGTTAGGTGGTAAAGTGGGGCCTCATAGGCTACATGACATGAGGCTATTAAGAAGAAAGGAAATACCACAAAGTACTAAAAGGTATGTTTTATGAGTGTTATTTGATGTTTTTATGTTGCGCTGCTGTTGTCTGGGATGGTGTATGACTGGGAATGTAAAATTTCATGATGGGTTTGTGTAACCCACCACAACATTTGATGGCTACTGTATAGGGCAGTGGTTCTTAACCTGGGGGGCGCGCCCCCCTAGGTAATTTCCAGGGGGGCGCGATCCCTTGGGGAAAAACACTAATTGTATTTGTTATTCTCTTAACGAGAGCATGGGCTAATATTGAGAAGTTTATGAAAAAATGCAAAAGTATCCCCCTCCAAGGGGGGCGTGGAGGGAAGGACCAATTCCTAGAGGGGGCATGGTAGTAAAAAGGTTAAGAACCACTGGTATAGGGTGTCCCCAAAAAATTGAAATTTTGAAATTGTAGGGTCTTGCCACCTAAAAAGTTTCTCTTGGCCAAAATGTTGTGTCCTGTGAAATTTCAGCTCATTTGGAGGTGATTTAGGGGTCCCCCAAATCCCCTGAAAAATACCCCATAGGCTCTTGACCAATTGGAATTCAGTGAGCTCTTGCACACTGAGTATTCATTGCATCTCAACATATTTAGTACTATTAAGAAGATGTTTGCTTGTAGATGTGAAAAATGTGTAGTTTGATGATACCAGATAAATAGACAAAAATTTATCACATCAAAATCTTGAAAATTCCAGTATTATTGCAAGAGCTTGTTTTGAGACATTCAATTTTTGGCAGCTTTTTTTTTTTTTTTTTTTTTTTAATGGAGGAAGGAGGGGCCAAGAGTGAATGCCCACACAGGTCCCCCCCCCCCCCCCCCCCCAAAGAAGAAAAGAGCCAAAAATCAAGGTCCAGGGTTTTGTATTGCTTTGTTTTGCTTCAAACATGTCCTCCCCATTATCTTCAATAGCAACATGTAGCTCCAATGAAGTTTGGTTGATTAAACACACCCAAGAGAGAATCACTGGTGCTCAACTTCCATCAGGGTGTGTCAGCATGTCAAGCTTTATACCTATATCATCATTGCAAACAAAAACTGATGATTTGTGAAAGTACCCAGAGGGTACACAAGCTACTTGTGCCATGCCAGATTAAGTCACAACTTCCCATATGACAAAAACAGCATATCCTACAGAAGGTCTTCGATCTGTACAGCCAATATATTGGTTTAATGAAACTGTGAGGAGTAACCCAAAAGACCCATTGAATCAAGAAATTCACTGAACTGATGGAGAAGCTGTTTGACATCAGCCATGCTGAAGCAGATTGACTCCTCAATATTGGGTTGGACCACTGATTTCTGGCATTGCAATGAGAGTCTGACTGTTCATTGGGTCTGTGGACAGTAAACTTACTGCTAAGGAGATGATGACAGCTCAACTTGGTTGATTTGCGAAGTTTGCCACAGAAAGCAGGAATCCCAACCAGAGGAGTGAGGAGGAGGAGGAGGAATCATCAGGTAGCAGTACAAAAGAAGACATGGGGATGAGACTGTCATCACACCATGAGGCTCTTGCAAATGCATCATATTTCAGAATGTTTCTGCTGTCCTGAAATGAATGCACACCAGCATTCAGAAATCAACAATGATCATTGCTTATGTGGTTGGGATTGCTGCTTCCTTTGTTGTAGATTTCCGAATGCTGAATGCACCTGAATAAAAGCTTTTAAATCATTGTACAATAAATGTATAATGATAATGGTGCATGTAAAATAATATATAACAAACAAGAAGTATAAATACTAAAAACTTGTAAAAAAAACAAATTTCAGAAACATCACTAAAAATAATGTAATAATCCAGAGGAGTGCGAGGAAGATGACTTTATATAAACTGGCTGGTCATATAAGAGATGAGCTGCTGGGCATGTTGATGCCAGTTGCAAATGCTAAAGTATAGTAGGCTATATATCGTACTGAATACACAAAAAAGTGTTAAGTAATTCTTTAGTATTTACTACAATTTTAAAAAATTTGTTCTGATCTAGCTTTGAATCTTAGCTTGTGCAGATCAAAAAAAGGATAGTGAAATGTCCTCATCCTATCTCTGAATTTGTGCAGGTTTGGGGGGATCACTATACACTCAAGCCCTGTTAATTCACACACTGTTATTTTGTACTTTGGGTTAATTTGTACATTTCTTCAACCCTTCGAAATATCTTAAGAAATTTCAAACTTCTTGGTACCAATGTACAAATAATCTGATGGTTCTAAAAATTGTATCCATGTGGCCTATGTGACCTTCTTGTTGTGACATGCAGTCTTTGTATGTGTGGGCCTACTGAAGTTGCCAATTAGTATTAGTATGTACGGGCCTACTGAAGTTGCCAATTAGTATTAGTATGTACAAAATAATGTGCAGTAAAATATAAAAAGTGTGTTGAATTAATGCGGTTCGAGTGTATTTCAGCAATGTTGAAATATCTAACAAATTTTTGAACTTTGATGTAATTCAGACCCAACAAGTATTTTGACAAGGGTGGAGCTCCAAATGTGTCAAATTAATGGGGTCTCAGTATATATATATGTACCAATTTATGGCGTAATGTCGGCACTATAATAAATAAATAATGATCAACCTGACACTTGCCTGCGTCAACCCTTCATATCACTTTCATTTTCATGTCCATACTAATGACTTTCCTGGGCACCTTGGCTGCTGGTTTACCAACACACTCACTCGCAGGCCATTTCCCAGACATGATGAGCATAAAATGTTCACAAAACACATGTAGATAGTGAATATGAAGAAACCTACCGTGACACAATTGACACAACTGACACGAATGTTGGTGGGCTACTGTATACATTTTGAGATGATTGCTGATTGGTTTAGAGGATGTAAACAACAAAGATGGCAGCAGACTTTATCGTTGGTTCTTTTTCACTAATGTTTGATTAATTTTTTTTCTATACTTACTGTACTATTATACAGTATTTATTAAATGAATATTTTTTATCATGTCTGTTAAATGAAAATTTGTTGGCTGAGGCTTTGTTAAAAGAGGTATGATAGTACTTAGTCAGATTTTATCCAAGATTTCTTATGAGCTATTCCTGCCTTTCTTACTGTGAGGCTTAATCTGAACTGCTTAATCTGAGTTAAGGGTGTGAAGCGCTTCCTTATATATGAGAAAAAATGGAAGTCCTCTGTCTCATTTGCATGAGGTGGTGATGTCAAAGCACGAGGTGCCTTCGTTATACCTCAGCTTGTGTGACTTGTGTTTGGAAGGAAATCCCCCAAGTGTTGAAAGGAGATACTGAATGAATAATATAATTCTTAAAATAATCTAAACCCATTGTACACAGTTCCATTTAGGAATGTATTTAGGTACATAAAGTACTTCAATTATATCATGAATCGATTTCAAGTTTTTGTAGCTTCAGGCTTTGTATGGTTTTAATCAAAATAATATATAATATATATACACTGCGTATCAAATTATTAGCCACTTTGCGCTCATCCATTGAATTCGTCAAGGTCACTCAGTCATTGAATGTCACGACACAGAATGATGGCGACACCTATCTGCGTATACAGTATTAAAATCATTTCATTCTGCGCAAACGTAAACAAACGGCGGTCATTTGTATGAATTAGCAACGACTTTGGTGTCTCAAATTATTAGCCAGGTGCCAAATAAGTGTGTGATTATGGGTCGCAAAGGTGATTTAACCTCTGCTGAGAAGTCCACCATCGTCTCTGAGCTGGCAAAGGGGAAGACAACCCTGGAAATATAAAAAATCCTGGGAAGATATCACCGCACAGTGAAGAGATTCGTCGAGGCTCATGGTGCTGTCCGTTCGAGGGCTGACAAAGGTGTGTCGAGGACAGTTTCTCGACGTACCTTGTCTCGTATCAAGCGTGAAGCTGTGATAAACCCGTGCCTGACCAGTGATGAACTTTTCAAACGTTGTGGCGAGGAAAAAGTGTCGAAAGCTATCAGATGTCGCATCCTGAAGAAGGTAGCCAAGCACGTCAAGCCTGTTACAAGGCCTCCTCTGAAGGTAGTTCATAAGCAGAATCGACTGAAATGGGCAGAGGACTACATGAAAATTGATTTTTCAAAAGTCCTCTTCACTGACGAATGCTGTGCTACCCTCGACGGACCAGATGGATGGAGCAAGGGTTGGGTAACAATTGAGGGAACTGTCCTCATCGTTTGAGACACCAGCAAGGGGGAGGTGGCATCATGTTTTGGGCAGGCATTGTTGGAGGTATGATGGTTGGGCCATGGAGAGTTCCAGACGGCGTTAAGATGACTGCCAATGCCTACGTTGCCTTCTTAAAGGAAAACCTTCTACCGTGGTTCAAGAAGCAGAGGGTCACATTCAAGAGAACGCTAGTGTTTATGCAGGACAATGCACCCTCACACTCGGCTAAGAAAACTACGGAATATCTGCAGCAATTAGGCTTCTCTGGCTCTCGATTAATGAAGTGGGCAGCGTGTTCCCCCGATCTCAACCCGATTGAAAACATGTGGAGTCTCCTGAAGAGGCGAGTTTATCGAGATGGACGGCAGTTTTCGAGTAAGAATACACTCTGGGAGGCTGTTGTGGATGCTGCTCATACCATTTCATCAGATGAGATCCTCACCTTGACGAATTTAATGGATGAGCGCCTCAGGAAAGTTCTTTCAAGTGGAGGATCGTACATCCATTATTAACAACCTTATGAGGTCATTTTGATATTATTATGTTCATTATTTCCATATTTATGATGATTTCTTTCTTTGTACATTGAATATCCAATTAAAAAACACTTTAATGTTTGTTTAAATGTGTTTTCATTATACCTGGCTATTAATGTGAGACGCTGTATTTCGGCTTAAATTATTTAAATTGTTGCCATATCCATACTTATGAACATAACTCCATAAAATGTACACAGACAACGTTGATACACATGAGCAATATATATTGAGGATCGTACAAGGTTTGATTGCGCGATTTCTCAGAAATTTCAAAATTTGCAAAGTGGCTAATAATTTGATACCCAGTGATATATATATATATATATATATATATATATATATATATATATATATATATATATATGCATTTAACTGCAATGACCACTTGAGGTCCGTGGTGTAATGGTAGCGCATCCAACCGGCAATTGGAAGGCCTTGGGTTCGATTCCCGGGCGGTTTGCCTCATTTTTCATTTATTCGTTATTTCTCTTCCCCGTGTGCAGAGACGCTCCTTATTTACGTCGTTTCTATTCATATATATAATATATATATATACACACACACACACCCACACACACCTTTGGTTAGCTTCCACCTGAATTGTTCATTCTGATGAAGGTCAAGCTTTTCACTCCACCTTAGACCTACAGTTTAACGTGGAATCTGAACCACGCCCCATCAGCAGCCCAGTGTCTTAACCACTAGGCCACCTTGGGTACCCATTTATCTACCAACTACTATCTTTATTGTGTGGAAGGATGAACAACTGGGTTTTGCTGCGTGCTGGCTGCTGTTGGGTCTTGAACCTGGGGCTGATGGATTCGTAGTTAGGGTCATTCCATGTCAATTCAGCCAAAAAAAGGTGAATTTGAACATGACCATCTCAGATTTTCATGATATTTGGTATGGTACATTAGTAGGTATGTGTGAGAAACTGAAATTCCCCAAATTTTAGAGCTGGCTGACCTTTGGTTGCTGAGATATGGGGTCACAATATTTGGACCTTTGACCTGATTTTTTACTTAGTCAAATTTTAGATTGCTGTAGCCACATAACTAATAAAGCTAGAGTTCTGATTCTAGTGTCATTTTGAAGCTCTTAAACAGCTTGTCATAAGCCTCTAAAATGAAAATTAAAAAAAATATCCTTGACCCTTGACCTTAAATAAAAAAAATATACCATCCCCAATTTTTTCAATTTTTTTTACAAATGTTCACTTACCAATGTGGAACATGTTCCTAAAAGGCTATAAGTAGCCAGTGATAAGTATGATCAGGAAGTATTTTTAATTAAAATTAACTTTTAAATAATTCGTTTTTTCATCTTTTCAGAAAATATTTGTTTAATATTCGAAGTGAATTTCTAAATTATGGAATGCCATTTAAATATAACTTACTAGTTTTAATACACTAATTTTAAAAAAAATGGATAAACTTAAACAGAAATGTGCTGATCCTTTTCAATCACACAAAGGATGGTGTCGAACCAAAAGTCTACGAATTGTACCTCAATATTTAATTGATAAAAGGCCTGAAATCAAATTAACAGTTGATCACCGGCTTTGTAAGCAGTGTAGGGAAATGCTGGAATCATTGCCTGGAAAAACAACTTTAGACGAAGATGAAAAAAGCTCTTGCTGTGAAAAAACTAGTAATATTCCTGAAATATCTTCATCTGAAAATGAACTTGAAATCAATGAGGCATCAACAATTTGAATTTCAATTATCAACTTTAAATACTTCATTAAAATCATTAGGAGAAACTCCCATAAAGACAAGAAAGCTAAGAGAGACAGAAGCTTATGCATCTCACAAAATAACAAAAGTTACAGGAACAGTCAAGAGAAAATTAGAAGAAATTGCTGGAAGAGATATATTAATATAGGAAAAAGAAAAAAACTAAGATAGAAAAAGATTGATGAAATATTAAATCAACTGAAGGAGAAATTCAGCAACTTGCAGACCAAGAGGAGTGAAAGAATACAAATCCTGACTGTATTACCAAAAAGTTAGAGTGAGAGAAAAATAGCTACAGAATTCAACACAATAAGGCACAAAGCATCAGTTGCCAAAAAGCTTACTAATAAAATGGGTATCCTTTCAATTCCAAATCCTCGGCCTGGAAAGAAAATTGAACAAAAACATTATAGAAAAAATCAAAGCATTTTATCTTTCAGAAGATATCAGTAGAATAATGCCTGGTAAAAAAAGGATTGTCAGCATTATGGACAGCTCAGGGGAGAGGAAACATTTTCAGAAGCATCTACTGCTATGCAATTTAAAAGAAGCTTATCAACTTTTTAAAGAAAGAAATCCTTTGGTAAAATGGGCTTCAGCAAATTTGCAGAGGTGCATCCAAAGCAATGTATTATTGTCAGAGCATCAGGAACTCACTCAGTATGTGTATGTACCATTCATCAGAATGTTAAACTTATGTTTGTAGGAACTAAATTTGATAAGTTAACTGAAGATAATGAAAATCTTATCAACCATATACGACATTGTCTTACTTTGATTGAGTGCAATCCACCCTCATTGCAATGCTGCCTTAGGGAATGTAAACAATGTGGACACACAAAAGCATTGAAAGAGAAACTCCAAAATATTTTTGATGATAACTGCATTGATTCAGTACAGTTTAAGAAGTGGACCAATACAGACAGGTCCAATCTTGAATCAATTCACATGAGTTCAGATGAATATATTGAACATTTCTGTAGCAAACTTTAAGAATACCAAATTCATGATTTCCTGACCAAGATGCAAACTAATTATTACAACAAAACTAAAATGTCGCTGAAACCAAGTGAAGTCCTAGTAGTGTGCGATTTTGCCAAAAATTACTCTTTTTGTTCTCCAAGATGAGGTACAGAGTTTTCACTGGAACAATCAGATGGCAACTCTACATCCATTTGTTTTGTATTATAACAAGCAAAATGAGATTGCTCACCTAAGCTTTGTTGTCATATCTGAGTGCAATATTCATAACACAGTTGCAGTACATTTGTTTCAAAAGCATCTCATAAACTTCATAAAAGAGAACATCTCATCCATCAACAAAATCATATACTTTTCAGATGGCCATGCTGGACAATATAAAAACTGCAGAGACTTTCTGAATCTTTGCCACCACAAAGATGACTTTGGAATTGATGCAGAGTGGAATTTTTTTACAACAAGCCATGGGAAGGGACCATGTATGTGATGGTGTAGGAGGCACTGTTAAGAGGTTAGCTGCTGAAGCTAGTCTGCAGTGGCCTTATGATAAACAAATCCTTACTGCACAACAGCTGTATATATTTACCAAAGATAATAATATTACACCACATTTTTCAACCAATGAAGATTATGAAAATGAAGAATTTCTCCTCCAAACTAGACATTCAAAAGCAAGAACAATTGCTGGTACTCAGAAAATACACCATTTAATTTAAAACCAGTTTCATTAACTTCACTAGAGGTTAAGCATTTCTCAGCATCAGGATATTCACATATTGAGAAAGTGAAGAACAACAACTTATACCTGAAGAGAAACTACATGGTTTTGTCACTGCTATATATGATAACCTTTGGTAGTTAGCATGCATTTTGGACAAAACAACTGAGAAGAGGGAAGTAAAAATATGGTCCCAACCCATCATTCTTTTTTCCTCATTAACCAGATATTCTTACAATTACATACTCTGATGTTTTAACAAAGGTAGAGGCATCTACTGCAACTGGAAGACTATACTACCTCACCAAGGAGGAAACTGCTAAGGCCTCCAAGGCCCTCATAGAATTACAACAGAGAAAAGTTACACATTGAAGTTATATATAGTAGATATATACAGTAGGCATATATATATATATATATATATATTTATTTATTTTCACTGGGCATGCCTGTATCAACCCAAGGAAAGATGGGTCATGTTGTTGTTAGTAACTTCCAGGGCCGAAACCCTCGGCGCTGAAAAACTGACAGCTGCTCAAGCCTCACCCAGAGGTTCCCTAATTCCAGTGTAAAGTGTTTGTCTATGTATGTGGAAGTGATGTGTTTATCCCAAAGGCAGTGTTGAATGAAATGTGTACAGGTGTGTATATATTGACAGTAAGTAAAAAATCAGGTCAAAGGTCCAAATTTTGTGACCCTGTATCTCAGCAACCAAAGGTCAGCCAGCTCTAAAATTTGGGGAATTTCAGTTTCTCACACATACCTACTATAATGTATCAAATATCATGAAAATCTGAGATGGTCATGTTCTCGGGTGGCTGAATTGAAATGGAATGACCCATCAGCGATGCTAACCACTACACCACTGAGGCGCATTATTTATATACACACACACACACACACGCAGGAATACAGTACCTCTAAATTAGTCATTAATTCATTCTGGAATAACACAATGAAATACGAAACAACGAAATTCGAGGTAGATTATAACATGTTTCAATGAGAGAACATTTTACTGTATATGTTATGTTATTAAACATAATCAAATTGTACTCGTTTTTCAGCAAAATATAATGTATATTGTGTTGGTAAACAGTTGAATTTTATCAATTTCGATAATTTTTTTCACATTTAAAAAAAAAAATGATGAATCTGTGAATATGGATGGTGGGTTGCAAAACTATAGGTAGTAAAAGATTGATGATGAATGCGAAATGACAAAATTCAAAATGACAAATTTTGAGGTATTCCTGTATATATAGTTTAAAATAGCTATGATATAAAGTTTGAAAATTGATATATATTTTACATTATTTCAAATTTTAAAGCCATTTTACAAAAAAAAAAAAAAAATAAAAAATAATGAAGGCCCATTTTTTTATAAAACATGTAAAACTTTTTGTTTTATATATCTAATTCTATTACATATAGGTCTGTGGTATATTTAATAGCTAAATGGTTTAAAATATAGGCCCTTTTTTCTTGAAAAAAACTGTAGTTAATTAGTGTTTTTAAAAATAGGTTTTTAATTACCGCATTTTTTTGGTGTATAAGACGCACCCCTATTTTCAAGGCCTTTTTTTAGGAAAAAAATGACCAATTGCCTAGTTGTCAGAAAATGTCCGTAATTTTCTACCAGCAAGGCTGACTTTTGTTAAAGCCCTTCATCAAAAGTATGGTGATACGTTTTCTTTCACCCATACTCATTATAAGAAAATAGTATTAAGTATACGGGAGACTATACTATATGTTATGAAACATAAAAGTAAATCATTATGCAATACGTACTGTTTTTCTTGTTATCAGTGGTTGGGAAGAGTAGAAACTTAGTGTAAAATTGGCCAAACCAATACACAGTCAGGAGGGACTAAGATGATGAATTTTTGTAAAAATCCATCAGTTCTTCTAGCCCATATAAAGGTAATATTATGACCTTCGGTGTATAGGATGTAGGGTGATTTTGAGACCCCCTTTTCTTTGAAAAAAAGTGTCTTATACACCAAAAAATACGGTGTATATATATTCTAGGCTAGTAGTACGCAAATATCTAGTCAATAATATAAAGCAAGTTGGTCATTTCATATTTAGCTAATGTCTATGGGAGATTGGTGAGAATAAATGGAAGACTGGACAATAATGTGGACATAGCAAGGTACAAAACTAGATACTAATTAAGCCTATATATAATACTGTTCTTTCTAAAGTTTACTGTTTGGAGATAGATTCCTGATGCTGAATATACAGCCAATATTGGCTGTTCAGTTTGTGTAGTGTGAGATTAACTTCAAGGCAGAACCACAGAAAGTATTGGAAACATTGTATTAAAACCTACTCTTAAGAATTTCTCCTTAATCCTACAACAGAAAATATGGGAAATATTTCCCATTGACAGGGAGAAATTTCTTCATTTCAGTGAATCCTTATAAGCTTTCTGGCCCTGAAAGAAACTTGGTGCAACTCTAAAGCAGAATGTTAAAGATGAGGGAAATAAGAGCAGACATGTATGAAGTGACAAGTTTGAAGCCTGTTTTGAAACAAATTCAGAATAATAATAATTGTTACAGTCTGATGAAAGTTCATGGAGGACTGTATCACAAAGTTTGTTTACATTTTTGTTTACTGTATTATCCTCTACCATAAAAGTATTTCAGCCTTATTATGTATACAGGGTGATCCAACAGTCCCTATCTATTTTGCCGAAGTACTAGTATTTTAGGATAAAAATGTAGTAACATAATTAGATGTATATTTATTTATCAAGCTTAGGTCTGAGAATTGACATGAGTACCATCAATGTCTGCAAATCTAAAATCTGTCCACTGCATTGCTGAACACTCTCAAGCATCTCTGCAGAGATTTTATAAAGCTCTGCACAAAGAAGTCTAATGGTGTTAAATCTGGAGATTGTGCTGCCCAGGGCCTGTTTTCACCACATCAATCCAGCAATTTGGTAAGAGTTCATCAAGGTACACCCAAATGATGATTGCATAGTGACATGGAGTTCCATCTTGTTGAAAGACAACCCTGTCAAGAATGCCATCTGAATGAAGATGGGGTTCAAGAAACTGCCGAAGCATGTCAAGATAAATTGGCCCAGTTACTGTAGCTTCTGCAAAGGAAAAAGGTCCATAAGTCTTTGATTTTGTCATACCCAATCAGACATTAATTTTATGAGAAGCTCTCCCCAATTTGTAGAACTTGGTTGGTTTTTTGCTAGCCCAGATATGACAATTATTTTGATTAACCATCCTGCATGTATGAAATGTTGCCTCATTGCTGAAGAGAATGTGATTTAATAAGTTTTCAGTATGAATTGTTAAAAACAATTCTGTCCCCATGCTGGCTCATCTTGGATAATCCTCTTTGTGTAACTTGTGTAGCACTTGAATATGGTAACTTTTCTTTTTTAATGTTGATTTTAAAATTCTTAGAACAGTCATTTTTGGTATGCTCAGTCTACATGATGCTGTGCGAGTTGACATTCTAGGATTTGTTTTAAAGGCCTCTTACCATTTCAACATTTTCTTGACATGCCTGGATGTCCAGATCTTGCTTCATCATGAACAGATCCTGTTCTTTTAAATTTATTGATCAGCTTATGAATTGCTTTGTCTGTAGGTCCTGGTTTGTGAAATCAATCTTCTTTTGAATTTCTTTGCACTTCCCTTGGATATATAGTGTTATAGGTACCATCACATGTTCTTGTACATCCCTCATCATCTATAGCCTTTAGAAAATAGAAATACAATTATTTTGGCAAAATGGGTTGGGAGTTTTGGCCCCCCTGTATATTAAGTTTCCACAGTAAACAAAAACCATACATGCTGCAATACAATACACTTTTTAAGTCACTTTAGCAGTATCATGCATTTGCACATGCACACTTTTGTGCAAGGAAAGGCAATACATCTTGTGTAAAAGGAAACTTGTTAAATTTTCACATTCAGAAAGTATAGTACATTATTTTCAGAACACTACAAGTGAGATTATAATATATTATAGATTAAAATTGATTAACTCCAGGGAAGTTTGGTGTACCAACCACACTTCATTGACTTGCCTAATTTTCAATAATTTTTATTGATAATGGAATTGAACAGATGTGTTGACATGAAATTGAAAATGTAAGCCCTCTTTACCGAGCTAATTTTTCTTGAACCAGACTATTAATGCTTTTTACTCCATTTCAGAGACTTTTGCATACAAGGAACTTCAGAGAGGAGTGTTAGTGCCAAATGATATTGGAAAATGGGAAAAATCGGAGGCTTATCAGGTAGGTAACCGTAGGTTGCATAAATTTCAGGAACTAGAGAGATTTACAACAAAGGCAGTGATAGCTAGGTCTGTTATGGAAGTATAAATTTAGCAATAAGCTACCATGGTAGATAAGTAGGTAACGTTTTTGGTACTGGTATATATATATATATATATATACTGTGTATACATATATATATATTAGGGTGATTAAATTTTTTTTTTTTTTTTTTTTGAAATGCCAGTGGCCTCAACCTTTATTTGGTGCCTTTTGCTGAAAACTTAAGCCATGCAAAATTATAAGCCTTAAAAATAATATTCAGAGGTTCCTCAATGACTTGAGTCAATCAAGTGAGATTATGATCAGCCCATTGTTTTCTCCTGATGTAGTGTTTTATTGATGATGGCACTAGTTTAATCCCAGCTGTAATTGGCTGAGGTGTCATGTTGTCTTTACTGATCATAGAGATCTTGAAGCTGTGATTGGCTAAAAATCAGTTTCATTATGGCAACATTAGGAGAATCTCCAGATCCCATACATCACAAGTTCTCAGTTACCCAGACATTGCATAGCTTCCAAGGTAGTGTTCAATATGGTGTGTATATGCTTGGTACAATGCATGTATGAACATTAGAATTTTTTTTGTAACTTCTGCAAATGACAAATTTTATACTAAAGAGGGTAAACTTTGTCATTGACCAACCTCTAAATATTAATTTGAAGGACTATAATTTTGTATGGCTTAATTTTTCAGCAAAAGGCACCAAATAAAGGTTGAGCCCACTGGCATTTCAAACATTTTTTTTTGCATTGCTCTAAATTTTATATATAATATGAGGTCTGTTCAAAAAGTTATATGGATAAAGTGTTTATTTTGAGAACATCATCATGCTTGGAGTTATGATTGTGCTAAACATGTCACTGCCTGTCAAGACAAGTTGACTGATAGGGTTGCACTTCATTGTGTAGCATCAGTCCACTGTGCTGAGCTGATAAAGTTAAACATGTTTTGTTTCATGGCAATTTCTTACAATGTTGGAGAGTACTGAGCAACATGGTGAAGGTGTTGTGCACCATGAATATGCTCCACAGGGACAATCAATCAACAAGGAAGGAATTTTACATTGAAGTTTTTTAGACATCTATGTAAAGCGACTGTAGTCCACAGCCATAAAAAAAATTTCTCTTAACCGCATTCGGCAACTGCATCCCCTCGGATTTGAGTATACCACCAGTCCCAGGTGCTGCTGTCATCTGGTGGCAGGAACAGCAATCAACAAAGGAGGCAGACACATGCACCTACCCAGTGGTGACTGATTGAAGTGTGCTGCACTCTTTTCTCACAGTTTACCGATTCTGTTACTTCACTATAGGCATTGTGAGCGTGCTAAGTGTACAAATACACACAAAAAAACAGGTATTGAATTATATTCTATTTTTGGCCATGGCACGCTGTTTGGCATCAGTGATAAATGTGAACACTGTCTTGTGAACTGTATTGTTTGAATGTTGCCAGAAGGCTTAGGCTTATGTATTGTGTTGTTATACAGGGTGTACATAAAGTCAGGATCTATTTTTGTGAAGCACTTGGAAATTATATGGAATTCAATCATAAAATGATAAAGTGGTAACATTTATTAAATAATTAAGAGTAGGATTCGACGTGACGCCCATCAGTATCCCTGCACAGCTCAAATCGTTCCGCAGCATTTCTAAACACATTCTGGAGCATTTGCGGGGTTATGTTATCTGCAGCAGTTCGTATACGTAAGTTTTCAAGACTCGTAATCTTCGTCTGATAGACGTGCGATTTGATAAAGCCCCATGCAAAGAAATCTAAAGGGGTTAAATCTGGTGATCTCGCTGGCCAAGGTCTGTTGCTTCCGCGTCCGATCCAGCGATTTGGAAAATGTCCATTTAGATAATCCTCAACAATTTTGGCATAGTGACAAGGAGTACCATCATGTTGATAGACGACGGTACTAACAATCCTATCCCCGTCGCCTATCAACATGATGGTGCTCCTTGGCACTATGCCAAAATTGTTCAGGATTATCTAAATGGACGTTTTCCAAATCGCTGGATCGGACGCAGAAGCAACAGACCTTGGCCAGTGAGATCACCAGATTTAACCCCTTTAGATTTCTTTGCATGGGGCTTTATCAAATCACACGTCTATCAGACGAAGATTACGAGTCTTGAAAACTTACGTATACGAACTGCTGCAGATAACATAACCCTGCAAATGCTCCAGAATGTGTTTAGAAATGCTGCGGAACGATTTGAGCTGTGCAGGGATACTGATGGGTGTCACGTTGAATCCTACTCTTAATTATTTAATAAATGTTACCACTTCATTTTATGATTGAATTCCATATAATTTCCAAGTGCTTCACAAAAATAGATCCTGACTTTATGTACACCCTGTATTTGTTTTGCTTCATAAATAATGCAGTACAGTGATATTTCAATTTCTTTCATGTGAGAATAGATGAGATAAGAGTGTCCAGGTATAAAATACAAACTGCAAGATACTGTTCCAAGTATATAGAAGTTGACATCCCAAATTTCTGATATGAGTATGAACTATTATGATTTCCACAAGGAAAGTGTTCAGATTTCATAATGCTTCATGATTTGTGTACCGTATATTTACCATTTCACATACAGTACTATAACTTCTTTTTTTTTTCCAACATGTACTTTTCTCCTCCAGAATGAAGCATTGCAACTTTTATTTTTATATGATACTTTTTGTATATATTATATTCAAATTTCATATATATACAGAAAAATAATAACTGAATGAGTACACCATTTTGTTTCTTTTACCCAGTATGAATCCAAATGACGTGTGTGTATTTTACTGGAATTCACCTCAAATATGGGTTGCATTTTACAGGTAAAAATGATTAGTAGTGATACGTAACTTGGTTTTCAGGTAAGATTTATGTCTTTGGGATACATTTTGACACTATTCGAGTTATTCAGGCAAGTTTATCTGCAAATTATGGCAAAAGTAAAAAAAAATTTTTTTTCACTTTTTTTATATAAAATCATAAATTTCTCCTAGATAATCATATTTTTGAGGCATTTTATTGTCGGATATGGATTTCTCATGGTCTTTTCATACTAGAAAAGTAATAGAAAAATTCCTATTAGCACTTTCATTTTTTGTGACTTAATGCACATCCATGGGAATATTGCTGAAATCGTATGACACGTTTAAAGGGTTAAAAGAAATGTGATGGAGCAGCTTTTGGCCATTCTGAAAAATGCTTTTGAAAATTTTTTTAAACAGTGGCAGGATTGTTGGGCAAAGTGTATACTAGCTTCAGAAGGAATGTACTTTGAGGGAGATTAAGCCCAAACCTTGTGTAAATACCATATTTTGTTAATAATTGCATCAGTCTGGATACTTTTTGAACAAACCTCATATATACACTATACAGTATATCAAAAGTAAATTGAACCAGGAGAATCAGCCTAATCAGAGAGATATTAAACAAGTTTTATTTTTTTTACTCCAGAACTTTTTAGTCCCTATTGTTTTTTTAAATTTGGCAGATTCTACGCAAAACCAATTCTACACAAAATAACTTTCAGTCCACTAATGTTCAGGGCTTGAAGTGTACAAAAATCTGAACCACCATGGTTCAGTGACTCATGTGAGCAAGCAAGGAAAAATCTCAAAAGCAGAATTGTCCTATTAATGAAATGTGGATGTTGAATTAATAAAATGATGGATAGAAAATTGCAATTATAGTACATTTACTTTTCATTTATTTCTCACCAATTAAACTGAAAATGCATGCTTTTCATCCATTGTTTACACATTATAATACATTGTGGATAACTCAGTCATTGGAAGACAACTCCGAGCACATGGACTGCATCCTTACAGTGAGAATGTAGTTTCCCAGCTTCACAAACCTAAATTGTTTTTGTAAGAACTCGGTCATACACTGGACAAGAATTAGAGCTTTTTAGGCTTGATTTTTTTTTTTAAGATTTCTGCTTGAAATTTTAACAGGAACACAGCATTCCTGCTCAGTGGGGTGATTTAGCTGAACTGCCAGTGCGTTACTGAGTGTTCTACTGGACTTGAAACCCTGACTAGTGTACAGTACTAACTCAAAATATTATTGTACATAGCAGTACGATACTCTATATTGAGTAAAACCATTAACCTTCATTATAGTTATTACTGTAGTTTAACCACCATATATGATGGCTATGTAGCATGCCCTTATTTCATTTAAAAGCAAACTCTTTTTTTTTTTAGGATATTATTGGATTCCTCACGGTTATGAATGAGAGCGTTAAAGGGAAGAAGCTGAGTTGTGATTGCATTCAAAGCAAAGTCGTGAAAAGCCTCTCTGAGTTATTAGACAAAATAAGTTTGTGGGTGGATGAAACTCCACCAATTGACCAGCCTCAGAGATACGGCAACAAAGCTTTCAGAGATTTTTACAAAAAAGTGAAAGAGGTCAGGATAAACCATTATTGAGGTAACCTAAATTGCTCTAATGGCATTCACTTTAGTTATAAGAGCTTGCTTGCTTGTCATTTACTACAGTCATTATTACTAGGACTGTAGGCCTATAGGTTCTCTCCAATGTATGTATCCATTTTTAAGGTATCCATAAGTTAGTAATCTTGAGTTAGTTTTAAGTACAGTATTTGGCTTAACCAAAATAGATAAAAATAAATCACTTACATAGATCTTTTGTTGGATTTGTATTTTTCACTTTAATAAGATACGTTGAAAGCCTTAAGAAAAGAGGTGTAAAAGACTGAACAGAAGTAATTTTTTTTTTCTATTAAATGAAAACCCAGATCATTCGCAAATATATTTACTGGGATTGTGAACGAGAACCGATCGAAGATCGAAGCAAGCTGTGTAATAATTTTCGCTCTCGTCATTGTCGTTGTCGTCGTAAACGTTTTGCAAAAGGGTTTTTAATTTGGCTTAGTGTTAACGGATAACAAAAATGTATAAATTCCTGTTAGAATAAGAAATGTTTTTTTGTTCTTTCCTCCGAAATATTTCTGTATGCAATGGTGAGTAAATAAGTAGTTTCGTTTTTAACGTCTCTAATTTTTATTGTGCAGAATTCTATCTCAAAATTAAGAGAACACTTACCAGAAGACCATCACGCAGCCATAGTGGAAATTTCGCATTATTTGACGGAGAGTTTTGGCAATCCGACCCGAATCGATTATGGCACCGGACACGAATTATCGTTCATCATGTTTCTTTGTTCGTTACATAAAATTGGAGCTCTTACGAAAGAAGATTCAACGGCAACTGTTACAGTTCTGTTCAAAAGGTGGGAAACAAACTCCTTTTAAATTAAGCCATATAGATCATTAAGTTTTTACAGTATACTCTAAGTATGCCTTGTGGGAATTATATTTCGGAGATGATCTCGACAGCTTCAGAAGGTTAGCAGAGTTATATGCTATCTGCGACTACTGCTGCTGTTAATACTCTCGTGGAAAAGTTATAGTTGAACGAACTTATTGTCTGCAAAGTTTTGGATCAATTCCGATGAGAACGTATTGATGATTACAATTAAAAATTTGTGTTAGCTACCTTTCGTTTTGGTGTAGGCATGTTTTCAGATTGATTCTTTTAATTTTGTAGTGATAAGAATTTACACTAACTGGCCCCGGTCACATTGGAGTTTGGTATGTGATTAAACAATGATGAACTTTGCAATGTAACTCTGTCACCACCTGATAAGTAGAATTCCGTAGTAATGCACGAGTGTATTTATTTTCTTTTGTTAGTACATTTGTAGGCTCTTATTGGATACATTACATGAAAACTAAAATAGTTTTACTATGTCATTCTATGTTGGGTATTTAAACATGAATTACTTTATATCTAAAGGTATTTCGCTTACAGATACTTGGATTTATGTAAAAAACTTCAAATGACATACAAAATGGAACCCGCAGGAAGCCAAGGCGTTTGGAGTTTGGACGATTATCAGTTTGTCCCATTTCTTTGGGGATCTTCACAGTTGGTGATGCATCCTAAGATATCTCCAGAAATGTTCACTCACGAAAAAATAATACAAGACTATGCCAGTGAATATTTATTTTTAAGTTCTATTCAGTATATTTTGTCGGTAAGCAAAACGGTCTCCCAAGTTTTTAAAGATAACCTAAGACTTTGATCACTTTAATACTGATTAACGAAATTTTCATATGATATCGGTTTTAGTAGTCAAATGACATGGAATAATTTTTTTAGCTGTCGTAGTCACACGATTTGTCATATAGGTGGATTATTATTATTATTATTATTATTTTATTATTATTATTAGTGTAAATTTCATTTCAGGTAAAAACTGGACCATTTGCTGAACACTCTAATCAATTGTGGAACATTAGTGGAGTCCAGTCATGGTCAAAAATTAATCAGGGATTATTTAAAATGTATAAAGCAGAGGTATAACAGTAATTCTAAGAGCTTACTTCCCTGAATAAGTCTGTATCATACTCGTTAGGGTTAGGACGTTAATTTTATGCAATCGTGTGCATTTAAAATTCCTAATTTATTTCATTGTCATTTGTGTCAGCTGCTTTAAAAGTTTAACTTCGTAAATGACAATTCTGAGCATGAGCTAAACACGGTTGATTTCTTATAATTTTTAAGTAAAATCTACTTCACTATCTTCGAAGATGTTGAAAAAGTGTTTTGTTTTTTTACATCATAATAATACGTAGTAGCATTACAGAATTAAACTGAAATTGAACTATTTAATTCTGATTACTTCTCTCTTTCTGTCGAAAAAGAAGCTCGTGATTTGTGATAAATTTGACTGGACATTTTCACTATTTCGCGTTACTCGAGAATATTCTTATACATAATTGATTTGTGTTCAGATCAGCAAGATGTACTTAATAGACGAGCATATTTATCTATTTAAAGCATATTAATGTGGTCTGCACACACTAGGGATTTTGATTGATCTGTACTGAACATAAAATTTTCAGCATTTTTTTTTCTCAATTTTTACGTATCATGTGAAGGAACCATTTAACAAAGTTACTATTTACCCGATTTTGTACTAAATTAATTTGTACTGCTTCTGCAGTTCATCTGAATGGAGCACAATGATATAATGATGATCGTTATTCCCTCAGTTTAATTTTATAAAAAATTATCCTGTTACTTTTTGTACTTATCTTTTACACTTCATTTTTCACTGTTGGGTGAATTTAATGGATGAGAATACAGTGAAATAGCAGTAGTCATTACTGTATATCCTTTCGTTGTTATTGAAGCAAGATGAAAACGTCTGTCCATTTACATTCGTTACACTTCTCTTTTATAGATCCTGAATAAGTTCCCCATCATTCAACACGTCCTTTTTGGTTCCATTCTGTCTTTGAGTGCGGCGAAAACGATTCGATTTCCTCCAGCAATGGAAATGGGACCCATGAAGGGTAGCGTAGGAATGATGACAAAAAGCAATCCTATGACCGGTATGCCGTCGGGTCCTGGGATGATGCCGCCAGGTCCTTGTAGGATGCCAGGAGGCCCTGAAAGAATCTCTAAGAAAATCGAGTCAGCAACAACACACTCCGAGAGAATCCCGATCGCTACCGCGTCTGAAGTCGCTTTTTCAACAGAATGCAACAGAAACGAAGAAAGTTCGAAACCAAATTTGAGTTCAGGTAGGAAGAACTGAAGATTGCCGTGTAGCAAGATCCGAAAGTATTTAAAATGAAGGGGAAGGATGTTACTTGAATGTCTTCTAATAAATTTTTGGATTTGCCCTTTTGATAACGTAAAGATTTCACTCTTTGGAAATTTAAGTTAGAATTCATTCGTTTGTAAAGAAATTAAAGGCATATGTAAATTCTCTACGAAGATATCTTATGAAGGAATAAGTATCTTAATTCATAGAGCCATTCTCGACGTTGTACGAAAAGGAAATGTATGCACGTGTTATGCTACGTACCATCGGGCTTTAAGTATCGAAATTAAGCGTTCCATTCATTCGTTCATTTTTTTGGGTGGGGTAGTTAAAGTGTGAATGCGAGAGACGAGGAAAGATTTGGTATAAAATATTAAGAAATTAAAAAGATTGCTCGGGGGATATGTCGCGGCCAGTGTCGTAACACCGCCGCCTCCCGCCGATCAGCGAAGTTAAGCGACATTGGGTCTGGAAGGTAGTTGGATTGGGGATTGTCCTCCGCGTCCAAAGTAAGTAAGTAAGTAAGTAAGTAATGACCCGTGGTTCGGATCCCATGTAAGCTGTAGGTTCCCTTAATTATATATTAACTTAGATGTTACGAAGGAGGTTAAGCAACACCACCAATCAATCTTAATGTTTGGGCTCGGGTAACTTTCGGAGTTAACATCCATCCACCCACCCGCCTTTACTCTTCCTCTCGTGAAGAAATAGGGGTGTCAAACATCACGTTAAAAAAATCATTAATTTTCTCATCAATGTTCGTATTTTGTTTCAGAGAAAGACTGAGGCCGTTTTATGATGTAGAAATGGAAGAAGCAGAAAAGAAAAGTGGAGTCGTATTCTCCTTACTATGAATTAGTTTTATTTTAATTTATTTGGAATCAGTGGTGGTCTTTTTCTTGCCGTTTCCCAATTACATTAATTATAAAAAGTGGAGACTTATTTTTTCGGATATACTTTTAATGGTTTATGCTTCTAATTTTATTTTGTATCAGATTCTTTGGTTGCGTTTTAAATTAAGATTTAATCGTTAATATTAAATTTCTTCTAACTTTTATCACTCCATTTTTTATCTTTCATTTATTTATTCGACTGTATTTACATTGGTGGGTGAAGACTTTGCCTATGCGTGAATGGATTGATTGATCTACCAGACGGAACGATATACGGAACTGGGTTTGATTTCCCGAGTTAGTTACTATTTTCCACACCATTCCATCATCTTTCAAGACCTAATTGAAGTTGAAAAGTAGGGGAAAGAAAGCCAGCTTTCTGTGATTTTAGTATTGTTCCAGGGACTGCATCAAAATTGTCTTGTATTGTTAATCGTTATCCTAGCCAAGCCCTTTTAAATGAGTCCTATTCTATTTTAATCCCTTCAGAACTCTTTCGGTTTTCTCCCTTAAAATCTCCCGCTTGGAACCTTATAATGCAATTCATTCATTATGGTTTTTCCGATTTGGATGTTTTCCTTATCTCACTCTAGGATCACTCGCAAATTTAATTTTCACTATATAGAAAATGGCATTATAATGTCTAAATTTTGTAATTAACAAATTTGGAGCAGGGAAAAAAAAATCCGTTCCACAGACATGGAATGTCATTTTACTGGTTTCTTGGAATAAAAATAATTATGGGAGAAAATGGGCACACTCTTAAGGTACTTAAATTACGTTGTAATCCTAAACCAAAGAGGCAACTAAGAAAGCCTTTCCCCACCTATTATTCACATTACTGAGACTTTCGAGCACTCCAAGCAAATTTAGTAACATATTTCAGTTTTTGAAGCCATCGTCAGTGCTTTGAGTTGTCGTCTTCAGGCTTGGGGTAAAGTACTCCCCCCCCCCCCCCCACTCCCAAGTACAAGTACTTTTAGAATTATCAAGTGCAAGTACTTCATATAGGAAATTTGGTGAAGTAATTCCGAGTACTTAATGATCAAGTACAAGTACTTTTGCAGAAGAAATGAATAAAAAAAATTATTTCCATATTTTATTGATCATTTTATTGCAGTACACAAAACCATTAAAACCAGGGATGGGAAACTGAATCGAAGTGGAATCGATAAACTGATAAAAACCGATATTATTTTATGAACTGAAATCGAAAAAAACTCTAACTGAAAAAAATTCTGACGACTAAAATCGAAATTCGAACTGAAATTGAAAAACAATCAAAAACTGAGATCTGAATTCGAATAGATTAAAAATAATAGTTTTGAGTTTCAATTTTGAGGAGCATTTGGATTGCAAAGAAATATAATTAACGTGAATTATTTTCCTTTTTTTGCGACTTAACATTTATATGGATTTAAAATATCCATTTATCCTTTAATTCGATGAAGAAAATAACGCAGCTGAAAGTACTAAAGACTCGTTTTGAAAATGAAAGAATAATAATTAGGAAGAGAATTTTTATCCCATATCAAAATATTTTTCAATAATATTTTTGCTAAATGCAAAAAACTTCACTTTTTTACGTGAAGGTCAAAATATGAGAATAAAAACCCACTCTAATAGACAGAGTTTATTTCCACGACAGTTTCGACGCCCACTGGCATCCTCCTCGGGTGGATACAGAAACACAAATGAAACAACAAGAGGGAAAAAACAGTTCAGGGATCGACCGTTAAGAAATTCGCACCTAGGTTGGATTCCATTCTCTCGAGACAGGAGGGGCATTTTCATTAAGTACATTCGCACAAATTTTAAAACTATCTTCCTGTTCTAAACATACAGATTCTATTATTTTTACATAATTATTACATTTATAATTAAATTTATTACATTTAATATTGCATAATTATTAATTACAGAAATTATAAATTTATTATTACATTGGTTATTACATTGTTGTTTATTATACAGAAATTATAAACCGAAAAACGAATGAAAAAAGGCGATTAGGAAATAATCCAGAGACCATTGAGAAATTCGCACCTAGGTTAGATATCGTTCTCCCTTCTGGTTTCGGGAGAACGATATCTAACCTAGGTGCGAATTTCTCAATGGTCTCTGGATTATTTCCTAATCGCCTTTTTTCATTCGTTTTTCGGTTTATAATTTCTGTATAATAAACAACAATGTAATAACCAATGTAATAATAAATTTATAATTTCTGTAATTAATAATTATGCAATATTAAATGTAATAAATTTAATTATAAATGTAATAATTATGTAAAAATAATAGAATCTGTATGTTTAGAACAGGAAGATAGTTTTAAAATTTGTGCGAATGTACTTAATGAAAATGCCCCTCCTGTCTCGAGAGAATGGAATCCAACCTAGGTGCGAATTTCTTAACGGTCGATCCCTGAACTGTTTTTTCCCTCTTGTTGTTTCATTTGTGTTTCTGTATCCACCCGAGGAGGATGCCAGTGGGCGTCGAAACTGTCGTGGAAATAAACTCTGTCTATTAGAGTGGGTTTTTATTCTCATAATATTTTTGCTCTTTTCGTTGACCTAAGTTTAATCACTTGGTAAGGACGCTTTCAGTTTTTTTTTTTTTACCATTAAATTTTTCATTTGGATAACAGCTATACTATCTATACCCACCTGAGAGAGAGAGAGATAATCCGTGAGAATGACCAAACTTCAACTCGAATGCTAATCCTTTGGAATGTTCCTCTAATCTCCTTGCGTTTCCTCTCCCTTCCTGAAAAAAAATTGGAATCGAACCAGAAAATATAAAACTTGAATCGAAAAAAAAAATTAAAAACTTACTGAAATCGGTATTTTTCAAACTAACTGAAATTGAAAACTGGACTTAAAAATTTATCAGTTTCCCATCCCTGATTAAAACACTTAACAAGACCCATCTATTGTATATATTACGATTCAGAATCTCAAAATTTGTGCTGAAAATGCAAGAAAATGAACATTTAACAATACATAAATTTCTAAAGTACATCTAAAATACTTGAGAATACCCCCCCCCCCTAAGTACATTGCTTAAAAGTACAAGTACCTAAAATTTTAATTGGTACTCGAGTACAAGTAAATACTAGACGACCCCAATCCTGTTTGTCATAAAATGAAGAAATCGATAAAAAGATTTGGGGGTTATGATTTTTCAATTTGGTGATCTGTATTTATAACGGGAATATGAAGGTTACTTTTGAGCGAAGTCGTAAAAAAAAATAAATAAATAAATAAATAAATAAATAATCGAGAACTATTTGTATGAAATTATTTGCGTGTGATGATGTGGGCGTGGACTATGTACTGATAGGTTTTTTCAAAATGAAAATTTAAAAAAAAAAGTGAGTATGACGCAAACATAGGTGCATCTTGTTTTGATCACTTACTCTCTCTGTCGCTATTACAACGGACACTGCTCTTTTGAACACTAACTCTATCCCTCTTTAAAGGAGAGCATGCAGTATCCGAGTTGGACACAAAAGGAATGAGAATGTGTCGAAAGTCTGGTACGACATGCTCCTTAAAGGAGGAGGCATGCAGTTAGGGAGTTCAGAAGAGCAGTGTCCGTTATAATAGCGATATCGAAGAGAGGGATTGAAAAACAGTCGGTAAGAGGGAGGAAATTGATGATGAAAAACATTTAATTCTACCCGGTCAAGTAGGGCTGTGTGGGTTGAGCCACCTCATACGAGAGGCGTACTCCAACGGGGGTGGACAAGATCCCTGCACAGAGAGAGCAGCTGAATCGGGGTGAAGAAACTGCTGAGTCGGTACAGCGCACACAATCTCTTATTAGCTGTTTTGGAGAGAGTACATGTGATCTTTCCAGGAAACATTTCGAGAAAAGGAAACGCCAAGAATGTTAAGAGAAGAGGAAGGATTAAGTTGTGTATTGTTAAAAGTATGGGGATACTCGTGTGGAAGATTGTGACGAGGAGACAGATGGAGGAACTGAGTTTTTGAGGCATTGAAAACCACAAGATTTTCTCTGTCCCAATCAGAAATAGAAAGATTAGAGGTCCGGTGAACTATATCTGTCTTGCGTGAATCATGGCGTAACTGTTGAGAGGGACGCTTTGTGAAACGTTAAGTGGAGTGGAATCATCGGCATAGGAGTGGATAGGACAGGAAGTGCGATTTAATAGATCATTGATAAAAAGAAGAGAGTGGGTGACAGGACAGCTGTGAGAAACACCACTATCAATAGCTTTAGAACAACATTGGCCATTTACAAATGTAGCCATAGTTCGGGCAGAAAGGAAATATGAAAAAAACTATATAGGGCTATGGGTTGATTGCCTGTACCCTCATCCGTTGGAAATTTCCAGCAGACTTCAGTGGAGAGTTACCGACAAAAGCCCTATGTTTCTTCGTTAGAGAGTTATGTATATGTAGGTCTTCAAAGGACCTCTTTATGTTTAATTGTTTTCGGTAATTCTAGCCTCAGGATTTTAGATGCCTATATGTGAACGAACGAAATTTTTCCCACCTTATTTTCGCTGGGCCTTTGTTTGCTTCGATGTAGGACGTGACGATGGAGCCTACACTGCGAGTTGACACTTTGTTACTAATATAGGCAATCACTAATTAAACCCCTGAAGGAATAGGCCTATCCTTTTTATAGTTATTAGGTTTTATATCATAAGGAATTCACTCAGAACTTTAGGGAAGACAAAAGCACATCTTCCCTGTTTAAAGCGTTCGCTGTAACGTAAACAGCTCCGAGGCCACTCCTTTAATATATCTTCGTATTTTAGGATAAATTGCTGATTTGGCAAAGGTTGTTGACTCCTCCTCCTCTTGTAATTTACATGAGTTAGCAATGGCAAATTTTGAACGCGAGATCATAATTTGGTTTCTGTTGTTATGCAGGCCCGAAGCCTACATATGGGTTCTATGTATGTATGGCAATCATTTCATTCCCATTAGGCTATGTCGCCAATCCCGAGGCAATTTTGTATAGATATTTAATTAAATTAATTAATAATTTATATTTAATTATGAAGTAAAGGTATCACATACGATACCATGTTGTAAGCGCGTATAGTTTTTCATAGGAAATTTCAAATGGAGGCACAGAGAGAAGGGTAGAAACTGAAGGAGGGCAGTTTCGAAATTAGATATGTGCCAGACTCTATGAAAAGCTTTTATGTCCAGCGTAACGGAGAAGAAGATCGCCAGTAGAGCGTACCTTACGGAACCCACACTAACGATCTGAAAGAAGAATGTGAGGAGAGAGGTGTTTAGGAATCTTCCTTTTAAGGATAGATACAAAAACCTAGAAAGGCAAGAAATCAAGGCACTTGAACGATAGTTGGAGGGTTGTGGGCGGTCACCCCTCTTTGGAACAAGCTGAATGAAAGCAAACTTCAGCAGGAAGGAAAAGTACCAGATGAAAGACAAAGGCGAAAGAGTTTGTCTTGGCAGGGTGTCAGCACGGAAGCACAGTTCTTGAGAACAGGACCCTCTTTGGAGGAGATTCTAATTGTGGGCATAATTAAGTCTCAGGGAGGAGAAGATGGAGGAACAGCACCGGAATCGTCCAGGGTTGAAGTGGAGGCAAAAGTTTGAGCGAAGAGTTCAGCTTTATCAGGAGAAGAGATGACAACTGAGCCGTGGGAATGGAAAAGAAGGGAAAAAGTAGTAAAGTTGTTGGAGAGGTTCTTAGCTAAATGCCAGAAAGAGCGAGAAAAATTAGAATTGGATAGGTTTTCAGATTTTTGTCTGATGAAGAAATTTTGCACGATTCCGGACAAAAATATAGGCTGAATAAGAGTCAGGAGTTGGATGGTGACGATACCTTCTGAAAGCCTCTTCGTCATTACAGATAGCATTAGAACAAGCAAAGTTAAACGAAGGGGTTTCTTTTTTTGCATTAGTAGTCAGGATAGAATATGGAATGTACGCCTCCATGCTCGAAAGAATCACGTTTGTGATGCGCTAAGCGCACTGCGAGGCCTCCGGCCACGGAAGCAGTAATTATTCCATGGGAAACCAGATGTACTGTCCAGGGCCCTCCCAATCAGCGGCACATCTTAGGAGGATGCAAAGGCCGAATTGGAGCGATAGGACAAACAGATAAAAGATTGTGGTTGGAGGAGCACAACGGAAAAAAAGTTTGACAGAGTAAAGAGGATGAGAGGTGACAAATAAATCCAGAATGTTGGGCCTGTCTCCAAGGTGATCAGGGATACGAGTCGGGTGCAGTACAATCTGCTCTAGGTCATTGAAGATAGAAAAGTTGGAAGCTAGTTCACCATGGACGTTAGTGAGATGGGGGGAAAGCCAAAGGTGGTGGTGAACATTGAAATCTGAAATGGAGATTTCAGCAAAAGGAGATTGTGATAGAATGTATTACACTTTGGAAGGAGGATAGTTGAATAATTTTGGGCCTGTCGAGGTTATCCGAGTCTTGAGCTCCATTTTATAATAAAATTGTGAAAAATGTAAACATCAAGTTGGCTAATTAACACCGTGACCGGAAAATTCGCCGTAAACATTTTCGCCGTAGGAAAATTCGCCGTAAACATTTTCGCCGTAAGACAAATTCGCCGTAAGGACATTTCGCCGTAAATAAAATAAAATTAAAATAAAAAAAAAAGTTTAACTGAACCCTTATAATAGCCGGTGCTGGTTAAGTGTGCGGTCTACCTAGCTTCGAGCAGTCTACCACAATTAAAATTCTTTATACTGTACGGCATTGACGATTGGTTAGGTTAAGTCGTGATAGTTTGGTTAAATAAATTTCTTAAATAAATTCCTTATCTTACTTTGAAACTCACTGTACGGCATTGACGATTGGTTAGGTTAAGTCGTGATAGTTTGGTTAAATAAATTTCTTAAATAATCATCCATTGATTATTTTTTTAAAATTTTACGGCGAAATGTCCTTACGGCGAAAATGTTTACGGCGAAAATGTTTACGGCGAATTTTCCTACGGCGAAAATGTTTACGGCGAATTTTCCTACGGCGAAAATGTTTGCGGCGAAATTTCCTAGAACCAATTAACAACTGTTTACAGAGCTACCAAAGTAGTCTATGTACTTAAGCTAAGAATATACACTATTTATTTACAATCTACAAATAGGCTTGCCAACTTTCTAGTGTGTTTGTGTATTGTGTCAGTATTTGTGTATGTTTTAACTTGATTTTACTTTTATTATTTATGGTTTTACTTTCTTAAATTATGAACTAATGTGTGTGTGTGGGGTGGGGGTGGGGGTGGGGGTATCGCGATACATTTTCTGTATCGTATCGAAAGATACGATACAAATAAGTGTCAGTAACGCGATACTTTATCATAGACTCAGTCAGTGATCTTTCCCCGAAAAATTTGAGAGACTGAGAACAAACCTCGTCAAGAATTATCTAATTAGTGAAACCTATTTCCAAATTATGACAAACTTTCATTTTAAAAAGTATGAAAAATCATTACACAAATCACATAATCATCACACAGTTTGTCAGTATCCAATTGAAAAATCATTACACAAAATCAGAAAATTGTGAGAGATACTAGTGTTTTACTGTAGTTACAAGCAGATTTTTTTTTTTAAGAGTCCGGGAGATTAGGTAAGCGTTCTTGGAGCCGGGAGAATATACACAATATTGGGAGACTCCCGGCGAATCTAAGACGGTTGGCAAACCTATCTACAAACTCTCACTCATTCATAAAAACGTCCAAATTTTTCTTAAAACTAACTAAAGAGCGACTATTTATCACATCATGTGGGAAGTCATTCCAAAAATCTAATGCTCTATGACTGAAAAAGTATTTATGTAGATCCAGTCTACAAGTCTGTTTCCTAATTTTCTTATTATGTCCCAAGTTTTTCGATCAGACTCTTGTTAGAAAAAGTTTACATCTAATTTGTCCAAACCTGAAAACATTTTGAAAATCTGTATCATATTTCTCTTCAAACAGCGTTTCTCAAAACTAAACATGCCCAGTTCCTTTAATCTTACCCTGTATTCCAATCATCTTAAACTAAGTTTGGTTGCCCTACGTTGCCCACCTTCAAGCATGTCAATATCATGTCTGGTTAGTGAGACCAGGCTTCAGTGCAGTATTCTAAGTGAGTTCTTACATAAGAATTATATAATTTAGAGATGACTTCCTTACTCTTGTAACGAACATTTCTATTAATAATACCTAACATTTTATTTGCCTTATTTCTACCCTCTAAGTACTGATCAGAAAATTTTAGAACACTATTAACTACACTGAGCGGCAGAAAAATCGGCCCACTTGGAATATCGCGAAAAGTAAAAAAGTGTGCAAGCTTCTGTTTATAAAAGTTTTAAAATTCGAAAATATAGTCTATGAGGCAACCAAATAACGAGACAAAACAACGTCAGCTGCGAACACACGAGCTGTAACGAATTTTCGAATTCTTTTAAGAATTCGACAGTCTGACATTCAGTTGCTCTTAGACTGTTAGTGCCACTTTTTTCTTCCACTAGTTGGAGTAGGCATTTGCGTTTAGTAACAGATAGATTTCTAATTCTTTTGGGTTTCAGAATTGGACATTTACAATGGATTTGAGTGCCGTGAACGTCGCAAGAGTCGTTGCCTTAATTGAAGATGGTCGGAGCCAGCGTTACGTCGCCGATGCGTTAGGAAATTCCAAGAACAACGGTTCGACGTGTCTACCAACGTTATGTGGAGACAGGAGAGTACACCAGAAGACTAGGATCTGGAAGATCGCGCTGCACATCTGCCCGTGACGATCGTTTCATCGTCTTGAGTGTTTTGCGAGACGTCAGTGTATCGGAGCGAACCGTTAGAAGGAGACTTATGGAAAGTGGCTTATATGGTAGACGTCCAGCAATGGGACCGGAATTGCTCCCACACCACCGCAATGCTCGTCTTGCTTTCGCTCGTGAGCATGTCAATTGGACTATGGTCCAATGGGGACGAGTATTGTTCACGAACGAATCAAGATTTAATCTTCGAACATCCGATGGACGGGAAAGAGTGTGGAGAAGAACAGGAGAAAGATTCGCCCCGTGCACTTTTACGGAAAGGGTTGCTTTTGGAGGAGGCTCAATCATGGTCTGGGGTGGTATCACTTCAAACTGGCGCACAGAGCTCGTCGTTGTTGGTGGTGGGTCATTCAAGTCCGCAAGATACGTGGAAGAGATCTTGCTGGAGCATGTGGTCCCTTTTGCTCCTTTCGTTGGCGAAGATTTCCTTTTACAGCACGCTAACGCTAGACCCCATGCGGCAAGAGCCGTTAGCGATTTCCTTGACGAAGCTGGAATTCGTCGAATCGAGTGGCCTTCCCGAAGCCCGGATCTGAAACCCCATAGAACATCTCTGGGACACGATGGGACGGCGTCTTAGGGCTAGTAGCCCTTAACACTCTACAACAAGCTACAGCAAGCCTTAACTGAAGAGTGGGAGGGAATCCCACAGGATGTGATCGCCGATCTCATTCATTCATGGGATGAATCGACGAATGGCTGCAGTCATTCAAGCTAGGGGAGGCAACACCTCTTATTGACCCTAGATCACAAGTTGTTTTTTTTTTTTTTGTTAAATTTTTTGTTTTTGTGAAAATCTTTGTTTTTTGGAGTTACAATTTTTTGTACAGCATTTTTTGATAATAAATTGTATTAAGCAGGTGTTTGAAGATTTTTTTATGTCAGACTAAATTTTCAAATTGTAAAACTTTTATAAACAGAAGCTTGCCCACTTTTTGCTTTTCGCGGTATTCCAAGTGGGCCGATTTTTCTGCCGCTCAGTGTATAATGCCAAGATCTTTTTTTTGTCTAACATCTTCTAACTAATTTCCTTTCATCTCATAACTAAAGTTTTTATTATTTCTACCAAAATGGATGACTGCATTTTTGAACATTGAATCCCATCTGCCATTTACTCGCCCAGGCCACTAATCTATCAAGCTCTTTTTGTAGTTTATAAGAATACGTCAAAACAAGTTGAGTAAATAAATGCATTATAACCTATAATAAAGATTTATTTCCTGTTACTTAATTGGTAGTACATATAAGAAATACAGTTTATATAATGTATAACGTCAAACTGATGTGCATATTGTAAAAGCCGAAAAAAATAAGTATACACACATAATGATACAGATACACTGCCTATAAAATATAAACCCTTTTAAATGCAAGAAATTGCAGAAAACAACTGGTACGCATTAAGTAAACGCGCGAAATTTGTAAAATATAAATATACCTATGTATATAAATATATAAATGTGTGTATTTACAATAGGTACGTGTGCAAATACATATCTAAATCAAGCAGGAACTGTGTACAGCACATTAAAGAAGCAAATCCAATTTTCTCGAATGTTGTTTGGATGCCATTTTTTTCAATTACATCCTCAGTTTTGGGCACTTTGCCACGGTGGATGTTCATCATGGCAAGACCCGATAACCTTTCTTCTGACATCGTAGTTCTCAAGTATGTTTTCAAGCGTCGCAAACAGCTAAAGCTACGCTCAACCGATACAGAGGTCACTGGAAGTGTAAGTAGAATTCGAATTAAACAAAATATATTTAGGTAAAAGGCTCCAAGATTCTCCATGCTTAGCACATGAGAACAAGTCTGTGGTTATCCACTTGCGTACCCATCTCTCGATCTCTCCGTTGAGATCGCTAATAGTTCCAGGCAGTTGTTTGGCTGCTTGAGTTTTCGATCTGAGGTGAATCTGATGATGATGTAGTCTGGTGTCTGGAACTAGAGGCATCATTCTCTTCTTCTGCCGGTTAATATTCGATTTCACTCCCAGTCAGAAGCAGTTGAACAAGCACTATATATTGAATTGCCATTAAAAACTGACTAAAAAAATATCTATCTTATCTTGTGCAAATTTGCTCAAATGTACTTTTTTTTTAATAAAATATATGTCCTGTTTTGGCTATAATGTACTTTTTTTCCTGATTGGGCAATTTTTTTCGCTACTCTGCGACTTAATTAGTTTGTTGTTTTCTGTTCTGTCTATTTTTTCGCGACTAAATTTTGTTAGTTTTGTGCTAGCAGTATGACGTGTCAGTCCTGTGAACTTGATTTTGAAGACTTGATTCGTCATGTGTCCAGATGAAGACAATTCATTGGATATGTTTATCAATTACGGCGTTATTCTCTCATCCTTAACTTGCCCGAAATGTGACAGTGAGTGCCTAATACGAAAAGATCAGAAGATATTTAGGTGAAGTAACCATTATTAACCTGTTAGGTTAAATGAATGCCCGGCTAGGTCAACTGAATGCCAGGTTAGGTTAATTGAATGCCCGGTTAGGTCAACTGAATGCCTGGTTAGGTTAATTGAATGCCCGGTTAGGTTAACTGTACGCCCTCGATGATTGGTTAGGTTAAGTCGTGATACTTTCGTTAGTTTAAACGAAAATGACGAAAGCAAACTTTTCTGGTTAATTTTTAGGTGATTTGCACGTTTCCTGTGGTAATGCGTCGTTTACGAGATCTCGTAACATGAACATATCCTATATGTTTATGTTACGATATCTCAAAAACTACGCATTTGCACAGGAAACCAATGGCAGATTCGTGCAAAGCACCTCAAAATTGACCAGAAAAGTTTGCTCTCATTATAAAACCAGACTGGGAGTAAAATTGAATATTTACCCTTCTGCCACAGTTAATTCTTGAACAGTTTGTCTGAAAATTAAAATACGCACATATGTAGGGCCTACATTTTTACAGTGGCCTACTACCGCCGTATATAAAACCGGAATCAAAGGAATAATGTAAATTGCAAAACAATAGGCCAAGGAAAAATACAGGTTACTTAAAAGGTCGAGCTAAACATATGAAGCATGAGCCTAGCCTGAATTTTATGGACGGTTTTTTTTTATAACATCGTTATAACATCGTTTCCATATCGAAATCTAAGGGTGAACTGCATTTCTTTCGTTCTTTATATATACAGTAGGCACCATAGTATAGAATACATTTCAAACTTGCCCAGTTATACATTAACAGTAGTACAATACAAAAGAAGTAAAATAGTGCAAAGAACTCACTCGTTTGAATTGCGCTTCACGAAGTTCAATAAGCTTGACTGGTTTTGCCATTTCATATCCAATCAATTATCATCAGCAGTGACGTGGACTCTAAATCTGGGTTTAACGATGATATGATAACAAGTTATCTACAAGATACTGTTTTTGAAAATTAAACCAATTATCATATATTGTCTTGTATATCTGAAATTAACAACATAAAGTCAACCAAAATATGTCACCACAGCAGAAGTTCATTTTCATAGCAAACGCCAAACTTTGCCTAAGTGATGCCCTGCCCCAAGTCTCATTGAGTACACTAGCCACTCGGAAGTCAGAACAACCGTCCGTCTACCACAACTCCACATTAGGAAATACAACCCAAATTACATTAGAGAAATAGCCCACCTCATAAGGCAACGTAACAACCTCAAACATAACACACAAGCACCACACACACAAGCCATAAAACAGCAGATACAACAGCTCAACACAGAAATAAACAACAAACTCAAAGAAAAACAAACAGAAATATCTAGGGAATTCATAACATTAAACCACTCCACAGATACATCCAGGCTATACAAGACTATAAACAGCATTACCCACTCCCACTCTAACAGCGGCATTCACACCTCACACGAGGCTATCTGTCGCAGCCAAAATAATATCCCAACATATACACAACAAGCTAATATTCTAGTTAAGCACTACGCAAAGATAAGTCACTTAAACAGAGACAATAATCAGAAACACGCAGACAGACAAACAGCCAGACACAAGAAAACCTACAGACTCGACACGACCATTAACACCCTTCAATACAGACCAGACGACCAAGATCATCAAAAACATTAAGAATTCGAAGGCTACTGGACCAGACAACATATCTAACATACACCATAAACACTTGGGCCCACAGGGAATACTAGCTCTCACAAATATCAGCACATATTCATACCAACACTGTATTATTCCTGACATATGGAAACAAGGTAAAATTATTACACTACTCAAACCAAACAAAAATCCAACAGAAACAGCTTCCTATAGACCCATTACTTTACTATGCACACCTTCCAAAGTAACAGAAAGACTAATCTTACAAATCACCAACCCACACATACCACTATCGCCTACTCAACATGGATTCAGACCTCACGACTCAACCACGACATTACTCACTAACTTCACGTAGCACATCATGGATGGCATCAACTCCAGACGACCAGCTCAACGTACACTATTAGCAACAATAGACATTAGTAAAGCATTTGATGCTATCCCACGCTTCACTCTCATAAACAAAATACTCAACACAAACATGCACAATAACACCAAAAGGTGGCTGAGCAACTATCTTTCAGGAAGATACTCACATTTAATGGCAATTCATCCAAAAACAAGCTTTTTCCGAACGGGGTCCTTCAAGGCTCTGTACTCTCACCAACATTATTCAACTTATACATGCATGACATTCCACCACCCATAGATAACAAGCTTACCTTATCATCATATGCAGATGACATCACTCTAACATCCACCCACAACAACATCGACACCGCTACAAATAACCTACAGACATTCATAAACAGTATACAAGAATGGCTCACACACAATAGACTCAAAATAGCGCCAACAAAATCAACCATCACCTTGCTTACAAGCAACACAAAAGAACACCAGATAACTTCACAGCTTACACTAAACAACACCAACATTCCACACACTCACAGGAACAAAATACTTGGGGTCATATACAACACATCATTATCTTTTGCAAACCACATTCAGGACATTATAAAAACAAATGTATGTCAAGACTTAACACGCTTAGGGTACTAACAGGCACAAACTTTGGACACCAGCAGGAAACAACATCACTCATGTACAAACAATATATTCGCTCAGTTATGGACTATGCTAGCCCATGCTAGGCACCCATTATCTCAAACACACACATAAACACCTTACAGACAATACAAAACAACGCACTTCGTATCATTACAGGATGCACTCAAACAACACCAATAGAACACCTGCACACAGAAACAAAAATACTGAAAGTTAGGGAACATTTAGACATGAGGGGAACACAATTCATGGCAGCAGCGACAACTAACCCATAACACCCTTACCACTATATGTACAATCATGCACCGACACCTCGCACCATTAAGGTAACACCAGAGAGACATTATAACCAAATACTCCATTCCATACCACGCCCCACAGATATCACACAGTACAGAAAACACACACACACCTAACCCACAAAGCACTGACACAACTCGGTCCGAATGCGGTCCTAGGTGCGAAGCCGCCACCCATTAACAGGTTAGAGATCAGCCTGAGCAGATGGGATCGAGTTAACTTAGCACGATTTCGATGTGGACATCACCTCAACTTACAGACATGTAAAACCCTACTAGACAACCCCACAGACGACACCTGCCACCTGTGCCAGGACACACTACAAACAATTGAACACATTATGACAGACTGTACCGCTCTAGCACAACATAGAACACAACACAACATCACGAGTGCGCTGAACCTCTGGTCCACTCCGGAGAGGGCGATCGGTTACTTGCGTGCTGCCGGCTTGCTCGATCAGGGTGGGCTGATCGGCTAAACAACAACAACAACAATTCCACAAGTGTCCGCTAACTGCGACCGATTGCTGCAGTGTTGCCAACTCATGTTCAGTGTTAATAGCTGATTTCTTTGAAAAAAATAGCTGAAAACCACTGACTTAATATATAAAACAGCTGACAAAAAGTTGAGTACAGTTTATTAGTTTTCAGTATCACATTCTTTATATATTTGCTGTTAATTAACTGTAGGCCCTACATCTCTCTGACTGTGTGAACAAAGTAGAAAATGTATAACAGTGTATAAAACTGAATGCACATTTTTATTTCCTAAAAAGTAAGTTATTTTTTAAGATGCTTATATTCTAATAAATTTTACAAAAATGTGGGCAGTTCTTAAGGAGAGCAACGCACGCCTTTCTAGCTTACGTGACGTCAAATAATAAAACAAAAAATATACTTAGATTCCACAGATTTCGGGGGGGGGCATGGTCCCCCCTGGCCTCCCCTGGCTGCGCCACTGCCCTGTGGTACCCCACTTTTCACTTTCTGCCACCCAGATTCATGACCATGAGCTTTAATTTATATAGAAGTCTCCTATGTGGAACCTTGTCAAATGCCTTACTAAAATCCAAATTAACTCTTAAAAAGTCTAAGGGATTAGACAAACAAGACACAAGACATTCGGTCGAATCATTTAAAAACAGCCTAGATGCTTAGCTTGCTTTAGAAGCATTTGTTCGCGCGTAGAAGTATTGTAGAATTTTCACTCGAACTCCCTTCTCTGTACTAAAAAATGTTCATTTTATCTTTAAATTTATTTTCTTCCTTTCAACCTCTTTTCTTTGCTTTAAAACTTTCACTTTAAATTTTCTTACATCTTTTAACTTTTCTTCTTAAACAGACAGCGTCGTAGGGACCACTCGGTCTGTTCCTGTTTGGTGTTCTTGCATTTCTTTGGAAAGCCATGATGGGCCCTTGAAATAAGATTAAAAGTTTCCAAATGATCCTCATTATAATTCTTTCCAGTATCTTTCCTACGAAAGATATTAAACTAACAGGCCTACAAATTCCTACCTCCTTTCTACTACCCTTTTTGTAAATGGGTACTACATTTGCTTCTTTTCCATTCACCTGGTACCTCTGCATAATTAATAGACCTAGCAAACAAAATAGTTAGTGCCTCAGATAAGCTGTCCTTCCCCGTCTCTCAGAATCTTAGCATATACTGTACTCGTATATTATCAGGTGCAGCTGGTTTATTTGACTTCATCGTATGAATCACTTGCTTAACATCATCCTTCCTTATATAAATCTTACCAAGAACGCCTGAGTTCACAGAATCTAGAGAATTAAAATCAAAGTTATTCAAATTTTCTTCAGTAAACACACAGCTAAAACAATCATTAAAAATACCAACAATATTCTGGTCTTTTTCAAATATCCTATCATCATGTTCTGCTGGGCTGATCCTATCATGCTTCTTATTATTATATTTAAAAAATTAAAGAATATTTTGGATTTTTATTACTATTTGTAGCGAGATTTATTTCATGATGCCTTTTGTTGTTGCTGGTCAAACTACTTAGCTTATTTCTTAACTGCCTATAATTATCCAAGTCTAAAAAACGGGCATTCATGGAATTTCAAAACAGTAATAGCCTTGTAATCATTCTCGCTACTGTATTTCCTTAACTCCACTGCAGAGGTTTCCTGATCTTGTTATACCAAACAGTTCTGAAGGAACGACATCTACATTGTACATCCTCTAATATTCCTTTGGATCTTGACCACATCCCAATAGCATTTTTATTAGCAAATTCATCATTCCACTTCACTGAGCCTCACAACTTAGTTTGAGATTGGCATGTAAGCCGTTGCCAGAGGATACAGAATTCGGAGGATTCATGTTTGTGTATAATGAAGAATAGGGAGAGAAGTGTGTGTTTGAGAGCATGCTGGACTGCTCACAGGTTTAGATGAGACACTTAAAAAGATCAGCTGAGGAGGACATTGGCGGGAGAAACGGGAGTTCCAGCACTGCCTCTTTTCTGCCTAACGCCCTAATGGCCTAATATGTACAAGGTGGGAGAAAAGTCTTTAAGGATTTTAAACATACAGCTATTTAGTTAACAACATTATATGATAAGTGTTCAAATGGTGAAACAAAAACAAAAAGTCTATAAAAATTTTATTCATACAAATATTTTGTTAAATTGTAATTTAATCTTTAAAGAGTTCTCCATCAGCTATAATCAGAACTATGCTTAGCGGCGCTAATTTAGCGCCGCTAAGTTTTCATTAGCGATTTTATAAGCGCCGCTGTTTTCTTAAAACGTTAGCGTAACAGCCAGCGCCGCTATATTTTTTAGGCAAATCAGCCACTGATCGCTATTTTTGCTCGTGCTTTTTTGTTAACCCGCAAAGAGAATGCCATGAACAAGGTATTAGATGCACTTGGCCTCTCGCGTTTCACTGTCTCAGAGGCAAAATTCATCAAAGAATATGTAATTGTGATGCGACCCCTGGCACGTGCCCTCGACTTGTTACAGAGTGAAACTATGGTCTACATGGGACTGCTCCTTCCAACCCTGACAGCATGTAAAACAAAACTGAAAGCTTTAGAGCTTAAGTCCCTTCAGATTTGTAGTCCACTCTTAGCTGCTCTAAACAATGGCATTGAAAAACGCTTCGAAACATCATTCAATAATGGAGATAACATACTGTACTTGCAGCGGCTTTCCACCCTTCCTTCAAAGTGGACTGGATCTTATCTAATGAAGAGAAAGAATTAGTGAAACAACAGATGATCAAAAAGTTGTCAGAAAAAAATTCCTTTGAAGAAGGAACAACATCAGATGCACTCCATTCAAGTACGGACACACGAAGATGATTATTTCTCTCGCTTTAAACCGGCAAAGACTGCTAGCGGCTCCACAACACAGTATAATGCAGAACAAATCTCACTATTCTTGAACAAAACTGTATATACACCAAACCGTAATATGATAGATAGTTCATATTTCCCTTCCAAAGTAGTCAAATCTACTTTCATTCAACACACCCTATTCCATCCAGCGCAGTTGTTGAGAGGATTTTCTCGACTGGAAAAGATATTTTGAAGCCAAAACGAGCCTGCTTGACTGACTATAACTTTGAAAAGTTGTTGCTACTGAAACTTAATAAAACAACATAGCACAATATCTAGAAGAAATGTAAAGAATTAGTGATTTACTATTTGGTATTTCCGAAATAACCATAGAGCGACTGTGTTTATTTTTTTACTATTATCGTATCGAAAGATACGATACAAATATGTATCAGTAACGCGATACTTTATCATAGACGTTAATAAACGTAACAAACAGCACATAGACTGAGAACAAACTTCGTCAAGAATTATCTAATTATTTAACGAATAATTCATCAGACATTCAACAATTACACATGTATCCTTTGATAAAAGAACTGTTTATAAAACATAAAATACAACACTACACTGCCATCAAGCGCTCCGGTTGAGACTTTTTAGCAAAGCTGGAAATCTCTTTCCTTTAAAGAGAAACAGAATGTCTGATGAATTGTTTGAGAAGTCACTGTTTGTAACATTCAATAAAAATAGAAAGTAATCCAGTTCCATAATGTTATATATATATATATATATATATATATATATATATATATATATATATATAAGCTACTGAAATCAATAATTAAGGATTGTATAGTCGAACACTTAGAATTGCATAACTTGGTTAGAAATACGCAGCACGGTTTTAGGCGAAACAAATCTTGCTTAACTAATCTTTTAGAATTTTTTCAAAGCGTGGTTGAAGTTTACGATAGTCATCCGGCGGTTGATGTAGTGTATTTAGATTTTAAAAAAGCGTTTGACACCGTACCGCAGAGAAGACTTGAAAAAACTAAGGCTCATGGGATCAGGGGTGTAGTAATAAATTGGATAGAAGAGTGGTTGCGAGGTAGGAAACAGAGGGTGGTCGTTGATGGAAGGGAGTCGTGTTGGGCTAATGTAGCGAGCGGCGTTCCTTAGGATTCTGTATTGGGCCCCTTGCTTTTTCTTATATATATATATATTAACGATTTAGATGTCGGCCTAGTCAATACAGTTTCAAAGTTTGCGGATGACACGAAGTTGGGTGGTAGGGCGATTAATGACGAAGATAGAGGTAAAATCCAGGGAGATCTGAATAAAATCGTCGATTGGTCAGTCATATGGCAAATGAGATTTAACGTCGATAAATGCAAAATTTTACATATAGGTTCGCGTAACGGTAATTTTGCGTATAGTATGTCAGGGAAGGAGTTAGCAAGCGTAGGGCAGAAAAAAGATTTAGGAGTTATAGTCACTGGTGATTTAAAAATAGTGAAACAAAGTACAACAGCGGTCAACAAAGCGAACAAAGTGTTAGGTTTTATAGCTTGGAATTTTGAGTACAAATCGCGCGATATTATTGTTCCTCTTTATAAATCATTAGTTAGACCCCATTTGGAGTACCAATCCAATTTTGGAATCCGCATATGCGAAAAGATATAGACAAAATCGAAAGAATTCAAAGACGAGCAACTAAGATGATTCCATCGCTTAAGTCGAAGTCGTACGAGGATAGGCTTAAGGAGTTAAAATTGACTACACTCGAGACTAGGAGGCTGAGGGGTGATCTAATCCAGGTTTTCAAAATTATGGATGGGTTCGATAATGTAGAGAGAGATAGCTTTTTCGAAATATCTCAATATAATAGAACTAGAAATAACGGATGTAAAGGGCCCCATATACGCTCAGGCCTGCCTGTCCGGCTGCATGCACAGCTCAGCCCGTTCAGGTCAAACTGCGCGTGTGTGGGGGTAGTTCAGTCCAAGATCTTGACCCGTTCAGGCAACCTTTCCGGCCAACAGGGAATCAAGCTATGTTTGATTTTCGGCCCCGCCCACCCGTGAGGTTCCGGTCAAACTGTGCGTGTGTGGGCAAGAGAGGTTGCCTTATTAGTCCAGCGCTCAGTTCTTCAGCAAAAATGACACCGATTGGTTGTGGAAGCATGAGTACAACGCAAGAAGACAAACAATTTTGGTCCAAATTTATCGAAATGTATAAGGAGAACACGTGCTTATGGAAAGTGAAAAGTAAAGAATATTCGGACAAAGGTAAAAAAGCAGCAGCCTATCAATTATTAGTAGACAAATTGAAAGAGAAAGACACTTCAGAGAGTAGGGAAACGGTAACAAACAAAATAAATAACATGCGCAGTGCATTTCGGAAAAAGTTCAAAAAGATTAAAGTCAGGAGCGGCTTTTCGCATACAAGTATCTTCTTTTTGAATTAATGGAGAAACTAAATACAGTAGCTTCAGATAGGTTTCCTCATCCATCCTGAGATAATTGAACCACTCTCCTGGCTCTAATCTTAATTCTTCTAATAGTGACGTATGTGATAAACTATCCCTTTTCATCAACCAGTCTTTCGTCCACTTTGTCCATCTTTCTTCTTTCTCTCCTGCCTTGATATATATGCTGCAGCAACTGCGCCAACTGCGAGTAGATTCAATTCCTCGTTGTTCAGCGGAGATGCCATGTTTATCCCAGTCAAATAAGTTAACCACACTCTACCGTACCTTTTGCAAACTGAGCTCTGTCATGAAGCTGGCCTGAATCGTGTGTGGGCGATTAGCTTACCGTGAGGCTTGCTTGAACGGGCAGCCGGACGGGCAGGCCTGAGCGTGTATGGGGCCCTTAAGTTGACAAGTAGAAGGTTCTAGACAACAGTTGCCAAAAACTTTTTTACGCATAGAATAGTAAATAGGTGGAATAGTTTGCCGGTAGAAGTAATTAGTAGCACGTCTATAAACATGTTTAAAAATCGATTAGACGCATATGTTGATAAATTGGGTATAGTTTAAGGTAGTAAAATTAAGGCTTTGTGGTTCGGAACCCACGTAAAATTGTAGGTCCCCTCCACCACCACGGAGGACATGCACAATACACAATTACGAACACAGTTAGGTAGACCAGCCATGAGTAGATCCTAGGGTCTTTGTTGGTCTGAAACATTATAACATTTTATATATATATTAGTGGAGAGCCATCAGTCAATCAGAGATGCATCGCGGTGTTTCACTGTTCGTATTCGTAACTTCTTACCGTGAATAAGTGCCGTCTTGTAAAAAAACAAAACCTTAAAAGTTTTTGTGCTATTCAGTGATAGTGTGCATTTGAAATGATAATGGAGGCTTATTCAAACAGAGAAATGGCAGACATGCATCTCATGTATGGACTTGCCGAATGTAATGCGGCCGCAGCAAGACGTCTGTATGCGGAAAGGTTTCCGAATCGCCGTCTGCCAGACAGTGGCGTACTAAGGGGGGTGCGAGGGGGGCGGTCCGCCCCGGGTGACAGCCAGGAGGGGGATGCCATCGGGAGAGTTGAAATACCAGTACAAGTTTTCAAACCAAATGAAAAATTCGCCAAAGTAAGAAAAAAAAATTAAAAATGTTCAAACTATTACAACAGCTTAATGTTAATTTCTACTATAAAATACATTTTTATTTTTATTGGCAATACAAAATTTACAAACGAAAAATTAAATATTTGATAAAAATTACATTGAAAGGCGAACGTTTGTTGACGTTTTAGTCATCAGTTTGTTGAGCATAGCCAGCTGGCTGCAACTGACATTCCAAGTCTTGTTCACTTGACACAGACTCCACATACATGAGGTATGTTTCATTAAATAATTATGATAAAGCATAAAGTGCTGGTGTTTATAACAATATCATGGTACTTATACCCAGGGCCGTTTCCTGGCATAAGCAGACTAAGCGGCCGCTTAGGGCCCCGCTGCTACTAGGGGGCCTTTAGACAGGCTCCCAGGTCATAACTCAGTGGGCAAGAATAGGAATATAGCTGAAGTTATTATTACTATTATTATTATTATTATTATTATTATTGTCGTATTAATTAAAGTTTTTGTATGAGATAAATGTGACAAAACGGAGACAAACGAAACGTTTTGGTCGTTATGTGTAAATAACTATTGTGAGATCTTATTTCTATATTATTTAACTTTATTCTTACTATGTGCTTATACTTTCCTAAATGCTTAATTTTTCTAGTATTGCAAGACATTATTTCACTAATTTACTAATTACACTGGTCAACAAATTTTAAGGAATTTTTTGTATCTTTAATGAAAGTAGCCGATTCTTATGTATTTTTGCATGCTGAATTTGAAAATGATAGTGAAATTGTTTAATTAGTTCGCGTTTTTAAGATATCATGGTAATTATTGTGTAAGTACTGGTAAAAATTTATCCCACAACATATATGTATTTTAAGGAGCACACTCACTTCAATGTCGTTTCCTCTTGGCCTGTCTCTTGTACTCTGACTGTGTAGTGTCTCTTATTACTGACCAGCAGAAATCAGCCAGCATAGATGAATTCCACTTGCCCTGGTAACGTTTCTCAAGAGCTGAAATCTGCTGATGAAAACGTTCCCCATGTTCGTCACTTACTTCACCAAGGTTTGCCGGGAAAAAGTCGAAATGGGAATGGAGGAAATGAATTTTTAGAGACATGTTACATCCCATTCTTTGGTACGCCTTCAACATATCCACCAATTCATCTGCATTTGGAGCTCTGTTGTTTCCAAGGAAATTTTGCGACACTGACTTCAACGAGACCCAAGCTTCTTTTTCTGCGCCCTCCAAAAGTGTCTCGAAATGTTCATCTTTCATCAGATTTCGTATATGAGGACCAACAAATATGCCTTCCTTGATTTTTGCCTCACTGAGTCGAGGGAACTTCTGGAAAAGATACTTAAATGCCTTTCCATCCTTATTGAGTGCCTTCACAAAATTTTTCATAAGCCCTAACTTAATATGTAACGGTGGTAGAAGTATTTTGCTTGGCTCTACTAATGGCTCGCACGAAACGTTTTTCACACCTGGCACTAAACGTTTGTAGTGCCTTGCACCACAAGATTATTCTTTATTAGTGAAAACTGCCACAAATTGGCATGAGTGAAATATTTAAATCTAAAATAAATAAATAAATAAATAAATACAAGTTAAATATGTCCAGTGATCAAATTTAATGCTTAAGAATTCAGTGTGGTGTGACTAGACATGAATGGGCTTTTAAGGATTATATTGGCTGGTTGGTAAAATTATTAAGTAAAAACAAACTTGTGTGCAACGACAACACAAAGGACGCCAAAAAAAAAACATTATTCGAAATCACCCCGCCAGCAAGCAAAGTTCCTTTTTGGTATGTTTTGTATTTATTATAATTATTCTTTACTATTTCATATCTGTATGCAATACCGCATACTGCAGATACTAACGCCTCATACCGTTTGCAATTAGTACTAAGATTCATACTACAAATAGTAATGTAAGATTCATATAATAAATTACTTAGGCTAAGTTAGGTCTAGGCTAAAGCCAAATTGTAACTAGCCTAACTGAGGCCTACCATAGTCTTTGTTTTAGATTAACCTCAGCTCAATATGTTGAAGAGGCAAAGGCCTGCCTATTAAATTTCATAGTATATTTTACTTTATAAGCCTATTATGTTTCACGTTATTTTCTTAGCAGATGGCCTACTAATCATTTGTAGCCTACATATTTCCTTTAGTCTTCCCATTCAACTTAACACAATCCCATAACCAGAATTAACTGTAATTTATCATCCACAGGTTACTGGGGCCTATATAACCTATATGTATTTTAATTATTAATTATTGCCATTTTTTATTACTCTTTTTCTCCAAAATATTACTTACAGTATTCTTGTCTGTCTCTTTGCAGACAAGGTTGTCATTGTGGCTATTATCTTTATCATTATCTTTGTTATTATTATTATTATTACTATACTATTATTATTACTGTATTATTATTCATTATTATGAAAGGTTGATGTGAGAGTGTCCAGGGTCAGAAATTGCTGAGATGCGAGACAGCGCATCCGGCACAACATTCAAAGAACCTGAAATGTGTCGAATGTCTGAAGTAAATTGAAGAATAAAATCAAGGTATCTTCGCTCATTAGGAGCATGAGAGTCTGATTGAGAATGGAGAGCAAATATTAACGGACGATGATCCGTAAAAATGCTAAAGTCACGTCCTTCCATCGTCAACTTAAAAGTTCCTTGCGAGCCACTGATCCATCTACTACATGGGTGGACAGGCTACCCCTAATCCTACTCGGAATTCGTACTGCTCTGAAGACTGATCTTGCATGCTCTGCAGCAGAATTAGTTTACGGTACCACACTCCGGTTACCCGGAGAATTTTTCACACCTACACCCATTAACCCCGCATGTGATCCTGCTTCGTATGTTAAGACATTACGCTCTGTTATGAAGCAAATTCGTCCCACAGCACCTAGAACTTCCACTTCACAAACTACCTTCGTTTCCCCTGATTTACAAACTTGCACACATGTTTTCTTGAGACATGATGCTCACCGCTACCCTCTTCACTGCCCCTATGATGGTCCCTTCCTTGTGCTAGACCGTAGACCCAAAACTTTCATCATTGACAAGGTGGGCAAGCGTGAAACCGTTTCTGTGGACCGCTTGAAACCAGCATACCTTGATTTCTCTCCAACAAAAGATCCTATCCTCCCTCAATCTTCTGTACCTCCACCTCAAATACAGGTACAGCAACCTATCCCTCCTCAATCTTCTGTACCTTCATCTCATATACAGGTACAGCAATCTACCCTTCCTAAATCCTATGTACCACCACCTCATCCGAGGGTACAACAATCTATCATCCCTCTTCCAATTCTCCTTCATTATCGCAACCAACTGTCTTTGAACCAGCCAGTGGCTCCATCGCACAGGCACCAAGAATCCCCTTCCCCCAATGTCCCTACTGCACCTGTAGCACCATCCATGCCTTCAGAACCAGTGCTGCAGGATATTGCCATCCAAAAGCAAACAACGACTCGTTCTGGAAGAGTCATTCGTAAGCCAGTGCGTTTTGACATTTAAGTGTTTTTTTTTTTACCCCTGACAACCATGTTTTTGGGGGGCAGTACTTGTAGTGCCTTGCACCACAAGATTATTCTTTATTAGTGAAAACTGCCACAAATTGGCATGAGTGAAATATTTAAATCTAAAATAAATAAATAAATAAATAAATACAAGTTAAATATGTCCAGTGATCAAATTTAATGCTTAAGAATTCAGTGTGGTGTGACTAGACATGAATGGGCTTTTAAGGATTATATTGGCTGGTTGGTAAAATTATTAAGTAAAAACAAACTTGTGTGCAACGACAACACAAAGGACGCCAAAAAAAAAACATTATTCGAAATCACCCCCGCAAGCAAAGTTCCTTTTTGGTATGTTTTGTATTTATTATAATTATTCTTTACTATTTCATATCTGTATGCAATACCGCATACTGCAGATACTAACGCCTCATACCGTTTGCAATTAGTACTAAGATTCATACTACAAATAGTAATGTAAGATTCATATAATAAATTACTTAGGCTAAGTTAGGTCTAGGCTAAAGCCAAATTGTAACTAGCCTAACTGAGGCCTACCATAGTCTTTGTTTTAGATTAACCTCAGCTCAATATGTTGAAGAGGCAAAGGCCTGCCTATTAAATTTCATAGTATATTTTACTTTATAAGCCTATTATGTTTCACGTTATTTTCTTAGCAGATGGCCTACTAATCATTTGTAGCCTACATATTTCCTTTAGTCTTCCCATTCAACTTAACACAATCCCATAACCAGAATTAACTGTAATTTATCATCCACAGGTTACTGGGGCCTATATAACCTATATGTATTTTAATTATTAATTATTGCCATTTTTTATTACTCTTTTTCTCCAAAATATTACTTACAGTATTCTTGTCTGTCTCTTTGCAGACAAGGTTGTCATTGTGGCTATTATCTTTATCATTATCTTTGTTATTATTATTATTATTACTATACTATTATTATTACTGTATTATTATTCATTATTATAATCAGTATTATTCGCAGACTGTTATATATATTACCCAAATGGGCCATTATTTAATCTCACCATTATAAGTCCATCAAAGTTGTTACGGGTAAAAATCCCCTTTGCATATACTTATTAATTGTTGTTAATAAAATATAAAAATTCATATTGATTTAATAATCAGTCCTTCCCTTCATTTATTAAAATTAACTTTGCGCCGCAGTGCCGGATGCCAATCTAGTACTTGGGCGCTGGTGACCCTGGCATTTAGTTAACTATCTACGTAAACTTGTAAAGGTCTAAATAAATAAAAACCGGACTCTTACACGTTCTCTTAGAGGCCATTCCTTCCTTTCATAATGCTGTGACCTAGCACGGCTGTCCCACTCGCAAAGGAAGCAGCAGTACTTCGTGTAACCCTGCTGGAGACCAAGTAACATGCCGACCACTTTCAAATCACCACATATGCTCCATTTGTGAGCGTTGTAGTTTATGTGGTGAAGCAGATATTGCATATTTTCATATGTCTCCTTCATGTGGACAGAATATCCAATTGGAATGGCAGCTTTTTCGTTTTTGTTATGAAGTAGTACAGCCTTAAGGCTTAGCTTAGAGGCATCAATGAACAACCTCCATTCGTCATCTCTGTATGTTATATTTAGAGCATTCATTAAACCAACAACATCTGTACACACCACGAAGTCACCATGTTTGATGAAGAAAGTCTCCAACGTGGATTGCCTAGTGCGGTACATGGATATTTGGACATCATCATGAAGAAGATGCCACTGTTGAAGGCGTGAGGCGAGCAATTCTGCCTTAGACTTCGGTAAGTCCAAATCTCTGATGAGGTCATTCAGTTCGTGTTGGGTGATTTTATGCGGTTCTGTAGACAGTTCACTGGGCACAAAGTCGGTATCTTGTGATGTTGTGGGATGTGCAATGTCTTCATCTGTACTCGTTACAGGATGCTCTTCGTCATCCAAATCGAGGGTGTCTGAGGAGGTATGTCTTCGTTATGGGGCACAGGTCGAATGGCGGATGGAACATTAGGATACTTGAGGGTCCATTTTTTCTTCTTACTAATTCCACGTAATGGCGGAACCATGCAGAATAAACAGTCATCCACGTGGTTACTTTGTTCCCTCCACACGACGGGGATGCCGAAGCCCATTGACCTCGGTTTCCCATTGTACCACTCAAGTAATGTAGTTGCACATGTAATGCAGCATATATGCGGCGCCCACGTTTTGTCCTGATCTCCTAATTTGCACTTAAAATAAAGGTGGTACGCTTTCTTGATGGCAGGTGTTAACGTCTTCTTTTACGATTTTAATGTTACTTTGCCGCAAATATAGCAAAAGTTATTTGAGTCATTAACGCATTTACGTGGCATTTTGCTTATAACGTCAATGAGAAACTGATCGCAAGATTACGCTTTAACACGCACTACACTCTATATGTCATGAAGTAACCACAGGTGCAAATTACGAGGAAACACTACAAAGCACTATGTCAAAATGTGAAATAACGTGTCACCACAACAAGCGTCACTCTAGAACTGAGCTAAAGGGATTTACGATGTACTCAAGATGGCGCCAGACAACGAGGTTGCCAAACGAGCACATTCTACAGTGTTGCCATATGTTATGCTTCAATGATATATTCATTTCAATTGGGAAATAATGAAAACAGGGCACCCGTGTATCTTCTAAACGCGAACCAATCATGCAAAATGAAGGTCATTTTCGGATTCAGCGACGTCGAATTACTAAAGAAATGATGGTTTCATCGAAGATACATTTTGGCTGTTGATTAGTGAATTATTAAGAGATTTTGTAACACTTTAAAACCTAGGATTATTTTCGTTATGTTTTCAAGTTTATTAATTCTTTTCTCATCTTTTTCAGATAATGTGAATTTTGTTGGTTAAAACCTAAATGGTCTGATTATTTGAATGTATTTGATTAACGTTACAATTATAACAATTATTATTATTATTATTGTTATTCATTATTATCATTATTATTATTATTTAGCAGATTAGTTGTGGTTAACTAGATGTGACTTCGTGCATCTTGGAAAATGAAACGACATTATCCATCAGGAGCTAAAAAACGGAAAAAGAAGAAAATAGAGGAGGAGATTCAAAACATTAGATGATGCGAGGGACATATTTGGGGTTCTCCTAAACTTCACCACAATGAACAAGGAAGGCTTGTCCTGCAAGTGTGAAAAGCTCTCTAAGATACTGAGCTCTGGAGCTGACTCTGACATTGATGGAAGAGAACTGGCCCTCGAAATTAAGAACTTGCCGACTTTACCTTCACACAACATGACTGCATTGGAGCTTCTCTCCTTCATTCATCAGAAGCAACTGGAGGAACTATACCCCCAATCTCTGGGTTGCACTAAGAATTGCCTGCACTCTACCTGTGACAGCCGAGAGGAGCTTCTCTAAGATGAAGCTAATCAAGAACTACCTCAGATCATCAATGGGGCAGGATCACCTCAGTGGCCTTGGCATCATAAGCATCAACCAGGACGTTGGCAGGGAGATTTCATATGATGATGTTGTTGATGATTTCGCCCAGAAAAAATCTAGGAGGCAAAAATTTTGAAGATACAAACTTTTCTGTATAACTGTTAGCTATTACACGATTGTATCGTAGAGTAAGTAATTGTTTGGTAGTTGATAATTGCATTATTTTTTTATACATAGTTCTGTGTCATTTATTCTAAATAATGTATAAGCTAATTTTCAGGAATTTCATGGAGTATTTTTTCTGTTTGTCTTCTGAAAGTACATATTTGTTGTTTTGGACATAAATGTTTCATTAAAATTGTTTCATAATTGTTTTTTATTAACACAGCCATTTTTTGTATGTGTGTGCTGAGGTGATGTAGTAAGGCGTGAGTTGGTGGATCCTCTTTTTCTGCTTATACCAGTGTCCAGTAATTTTTGACAATGTGGTATCATAGTGATGTTTAAGTGTTTATAAATGATAATTAATGACAATTAATAATGATAATAATAATGATACTTAATTGTCTCTGCTTGTCTGGGTTGATAATCTGATAACTCAATGGGCATCTGGTTGGAAAAAGTTTGAGAACCACTTGTTTGAACCTTTTCTGTTGTAATAAATTTTTTTTACGTCTTTATTTACTGGATATACTGTTAATTTTCATTTTGTCACTGGTCTAGTTATTTGTGAGTAATGCTCATAGTTTTCTGCTTTTTTAGGAGTCGTGTTTGCACTTAAACCTCCCCCCCCCAAAAAAATAATAATAATAATAATAAAAATCACAGAAAATTTGTTCGATTAATGTATTTCAAGTCATAATAGTTCATGCTTGTTATGCATGTTCATGCTTTATACCTTTTGATTTTAAAATTTTGCAGAAAACATCCACTATGAAGCGAAATCGACCCAGTGGATTCCAACAAAGAAAAATGAAGAAGGTGTAGTGAATACTCTTATTTTAGTTTAAAGATAAATGTTAATTTTACCGTCTTGAATTTCGGAATAGCTATAAATTCATTTTAAATTAGTTACCCATCATAATTCAATTGTAAACCACATTAATACTAATTTTATGTATATTGTATTATTTTATTGTATGTAAACATAATTAATTATATATCACAATTGTCAGTTAATTATTTATATTCAAATAATTATTTTAATCTAATACCATGTCCATTTTACAAATAAATAATAGAAATCCAAGGGTTATATTTTCCACCTTTGGTACTGTCGCAGTTTCGCCTAACGGACTCAATACGGCTAGTGAGATAATCACTGGTTGGCACTTAACCAGCGGCAGTGCTTATGGCTACATCATCCAGGTTAACCTATACCGGATAGATGCGCTACGGTCCCAAGCCGTAGCTTGCCTAGGCCAACGACGACGACGTAAACCAACAATTGGTGACTCCGGAGTTGGATTCCCCCCTTTTACCCGAACGACTAGGATTAGACTGTAACGTCGTTCGTGCCCATCACCCCCTTCACCCGAGCGACTAGGACCAGACTGTAACGTCGTTCGTGCCCATCACCCCTTCACCCGAGCGACTAGGACCAGACTGTAATGTCGCTCGTGCCCTCTGCCCCTCACCCCTGCCCGTGCGCTCTGTGCCTGCGCTCGTCTCAACCTCCACTCCTTCGTTGGTAACTTGTCGTCTTGCTTGTACGTCAGCAAGCATAGGAGAAGATGCCTGACGATGCTGGTGCCATCTCCCACTTGAGCGTAAAGCTCCCCGTCTTCTGGCCGGGTGATCCATTTATTTGGTTCCACCAAGTGGAATCACAATTCAACTTGGGAAGGATCACCGCTAGCAGGACGAAATACGATCATGTTTTGTCCTCTCTACCAGCGAGCATCATCTCTGAAGTCCGTGACGTCATCGTGTCTACTTCCACGAGTGAGGACCCATACAACGATCTGAAGTCTGCCATCTTGTGCCGCACCACTGTCTCCGAGCGTGAGAAACTACATCAGTTAATCTCAAAAGAAGACTTGGAGACCGTAAGCCCACTCAAATGCTGAGGGCTATGCAGTGCGCTCTAGGCGAACGCGCACAAACCTTCGATAAGGACATCTTTAGACAGTTGTTCTTGCAGAAACTTCCTCCATCAGCTCAGCGTGTCTTGGCCACTATGGATCCTGCTACTCCAGTTGATAAACTAGCAGAAACTGCCGACAAAGTAGTGGAGATTGACACAGCTCCGGTCAACAACGTGAACACACAATCGGAACTGGAGTTGAAAGTGGAAGAGTTAAGTCAACAACTCAACCACGTTTGTTCTCTGCTACAAAATCAACGGCAAAGAAGCCATTCTCGGTCAAGATTTACGAAGAGGCATCGTTCGAGTTCCGGGAAGATCTGCTTCTACCACTCGAAATTTGGAAAGAAGGCTAGGAAGTGCATCTCCCCTTGCAATTTTTCGTCGGAAAACCCCAGCAGCGAGTCCTAATGGCGTCTAGTACTCGCACTGCCAACCTGTTATTCATAAAGGACAGGAACTCTGGTGTCAATTTCTTGGTCGATACCGGAGCGTCAGTCAGTGTATTCCCTCAAAAATCTGGTCATACGCACTCGGAATCTCCGCCTCTATACGCTGCTAACGGTTCACGCATACCCACGTACGGTACTCAGTCGCGTGAACTAAACTTGGGCCTTCACCGATCCTTCAAGTGGATTTTCATCTGTGCTCAAGTGCAGCATCCCATAATCGGCGCTGACTTCCTCCAGCATTTCAAACTCCTGGTGGATCTTGACAAGCGACGCTTATGCGACCAGGCCACACTGCTTTCTGTTCTTGCCAAACAGGTTGCCCTTCCGGACGCCTCGAACTCTGCACTTTCCCTCGTTCCCCCTAATTCCATGTACCAGTGCCTTTTCCAGCGATATCCAGGAATTCTTCAACCGATGCAGATGGGTGATACCATTAAGCACACCATTACCCATCACATTACAACAAAAGGTCCCCCTGTGTTTGCAAAACCCAGACGTCTTGCCCCGGACAAACTGAAAGCTGCCAAATCGGAATTCCAGCTTATGATAGATCTTGGGATAATAAGACCTTCCAAAAGCAGTTGGTCCTCTCCCCTACACCTGGTCCAGAAGAAGTCAGGAGACTGGAGACCATGTGGGGATTACCGGTTTTTGAATTCGACAACCATCCCGGACCGATATCCGGTACCAAATGTCCAAGACTTTACTTCTCTTCTCCACGGCAAATCTATCTTCAGTAAAATAGATCTCGTTAAGGCTTTCCACCACATTCCCGTAGAGCCTTCGGATATTCCCAAGACTGCAGTTTGTACACCATTTGGGTTATTCGAATTTTTGAAGATGCCGTTCGGGCTACGGAATGCTGCGCAAACCTTTCAGAGGTTTATAGATGAGGTCACCAGAGGCTTAGACTTTGTTTATGCCTACATCGATGATTTGCTTGTGGCCAGCTCAACGGAAGAGGAACATAAGGAACATCTTTCACTCCTCTTTCAACGCTTAGAACAATACGGTGTTACTATTAATGCATCTAAGTGTGTGTTTGCACAGCCAACCTTGGAATTTCTTGGTCACACGATTTCGCAGCACGGAATTACCCCCCTTCAGGACAAGTGTGGAGTGATAAAAAATTACCCTATGCCGAATAATCAGCGTGAGTTACGTCGGTTTCTAGGTTTGGTAAATTATTACCATAAGTTCGTTAAAAACTGTGCCAGTGTTCTTGCTCCTCTACACGCTATGATCACACACAAACGCAAGGTAACGAAATTGGTATGGTGTAGCGATAGTTTACAGGCGTTCGACAATGCCAAAAATGCTATCAATAGTGCATTGTCTCTGTCATTTCCTATCAGTGATGCCCCCCTAACTCTGACGGTCGATGCATCAGATGTTGCGATCGGTGGAGTGTTGGAACAAACCATTAACGGTCAACAAGCACCCATCGCGTTTTACTCGAAAAAGCTGCAGCCAGCCCAAACGCGTTATAGTGCTTTCGGACGTGAACTTCTTGCTATTTACTTAAACGTGAAGCATTTTCAACATTTCCTTGAAGGCCGAGAGTTTTGTGTTTTTACCGACCACAAACCTTTGGTCACTGTCTTCAATAAAAACAGCTGTAACCACTCTCCCAGAGTCATCAGGCAACTCGATTATATCTCGCAATTTACCACAGATATCCGCCACATCAAAGGTGTCTTGAACACTCCAGCGGATGCACTTTCAAGAATAGAGATTACTTCTGTTACCCTCAGCTCTACACTGTGGAATGCTATTGCACAGGATCAAGATAAGGATACGGAACTACAAGAACTGCTCAGAGAAGACTCCACTCACTCACTTTCCCTCAAGAAAATGAGTATGCCAGGATTGTCTGTGCCCCTCTATTGCGACGTATCAACAGCTGCTATTCGCCCTTATGTCCCTCCATGTCACAGAAAAGCAGTCTTCACGGATCTTCATAAGCCCTCCCATCCTGGTATCCGTGCTTCGCAACACCTGGTTACCTCTCGCTTTGTTTGGCCCTCGATGCGGAAGGATGTCAAACATTGGACCAAAACGTGCCTTGCCTGCCAGCGTGCCAAAGTCCAAAGGCACACCAGGTCCCCCTTTGACGCATTTCCGCCCCCATCCCAGCGATTTGAGGTAATTCATGTAGACATTGTTGGCCCTCTTCCAGTGATTCAAGGCCAACGTTATCTGCTCACCTGTCTCGACCGCTTTTCCAGGTGGCCTGAAGCCATCCCACTTCCTGATATCCAAGCGGACACTGTTGCAAGAGCCTTTCTTCATTGATGGGTATCAAGATTTGGATTGCCGACAAAAGTCATCACTGACCAAGGTCGCCAATTTGAGTCTTCGCTTTGGAAGAAGTTTACCAGCTTGTTGGGTACAGTACATGCGCATACCTGTGCGTATCATCCGCAAGCTAACGGCCTCGTCGAACGCTTCCATCGCCAGCTGAAGTCATCCCTTATGTGTCACGAAGACTCCCATTGGATGGATAAGCTTCCACTCGTGTTGCTTGGTATTCGCTCTGCATTTAAGAGTGATCTGAAGACTACAGCGGCTGAACTAGTCTATGGAACAACACTGCGGCTACCAGGTGGCTACTTCACTGCAGGGGATAAGTCATGTGATCCTACGGAATTCGCTCAAACACTTTCCTCTCACATGCAGTCCCTTCAGCCTGTTCCCCCTCGATTGACTAGCCAACAGAACATCTTTGTTTCCCCAGCCCTCCAGTCTTGCACCCACGTTTTCGTTCGTGTACCTCTCCCAAAACGGCCTCTCCAATGTCCATATGACGGGCCCTATGAAGTTCTCCGACGTACGCGCAAATCATTTCTCATCCAGCGCGGTTCCAAGGTCGACAAGGTTTCTATCGATCGTCTTAAGCCTGCGTTTTTGGAATCAACCTTAAGCGAGGTACATGTAGCTACCAAAAAGGTCCAGGGGAAATCTGTGTCGTTCGGAACTCTTTGAACTTCCTCTCTGGTGGGGGAGTGTGTAGTGAATACTCTTATTTTAGTTTAAAGATAAATGTTAATTTTACCGTCTTGAATTTCGGAATAGCTATAAATTCATTTTAAATTAGTTACCCATCATAATTCAATTGTAAACCACATTAATACTAATTTTATGTATATTGTATTATTTTATTGTATGTAAACATAATTAATTATATATCACAATTGTCAGTTAATTATTTATATTCAAATAATTATTTTAATCTAATACCATGTCCATTTTACAAATAAATAATAGAAATCCAAGGGTTATATTTTCCACCTTTGGTACTGTCGCAGTTTCGCCTAACGGACTCAATACGGCTAGTGAGATAATCACTGGTTGGCACTTAACCAGCGGCAGTGCTTATGGCTACATCATCCAGGTTAACCTATACCGGATAGATGCGCTACGGTCCCAAGCCGTAGCTTGCCTAGGCCAACGACGACGACGTAAACCAACAAAGGCAAGAGAAGAGGTGGCTCAGGCAATGTTCGGATCAATTTTGAAGTATGTGACGCCTTCAACATCAAGTGCAATAGGAGAAAGTCCTGAAGATATTCAGCCTGGTGAATCTGAAGGGCAAATTCAAGAAGCATCTTCACAAGAGGATTCAAATGAGAGAGAGCAAGGATTGGAGGATGGCAATTCATCTTCTAAAAGCAGTGAAACTGATGAAGAGGAAGGAGACGCCAGCAGAAGTCCACACCATGAGTCGACTGTGAGTCAGACAAGATTGACAAATCTGGCTTTACTTTCAATTGAACATGAATATGTAAAGGTGAATTTTGATGAGGTCATTGATCAATTTGCAGAAATTAAGGCTCGAAAGCAGAGCCTGTGAATCCTCTCTATTTACCTTTGAAGAATAGACTGAGCGTTGAGACTGGATTTCCTGTGTTTTTTGTATAAAATAAAATGCAGTATTACCTGTTCACTGAATTTTTAATGTCCTGCATTTTTCATATTTCCAGTTTGCTTATGACAGTACTGTACTGTTTAAAAATCTACTTGCAAACATATTTTTCTGTGTGTTTAAATTTTAAAATTATTTATGGGGGGTGCCAAAGGAAGGATCCGCCCCGGGTGCCAAATACTTTAGGTACGACCCTGCTGCCAGATAAGAAGACCTTTCAGGGAATGGACGAGCGTCTTGGTGATACAAGATCATTCAACAAGCGAGTTTCAGATGGTGGTAGACCAATCATCGCCAGAACTCATGAGTTGGAGGAGCGATACCTGAATCGCGTGGAGGAACATCCTGGTGTCAGCACCTGAAGGATAGCAGCAGCAGAGGGTGTAAGATACACAACTGTGTGGAGAATTTTACGGGAACAACAGCTTTACCCATATCATTCAGAGAGTACAAGGCCTTCCTGAAGCTGATTTCCCACCACGAGAGGTTTTTGTACTTGGTTCCTTCAACAGTGCGCTCGCGATCCTCTTTTTCTATCCTCCGTGTTGTTTTCTGATGAGGCTGCCTTTACATGAAATGGCATGATCAATTTTCACAACACTCATCACTGGGCCGAAGAGAATCCGCATACCATCATCCAGTCAAGGCACCAACAACAATTTAGTATCAATGTATGGGCAGGACTTATTGCCGACAACTTAATCGGTCCTTTTGTTTTGCCTGGAAGATTAACAGGAGAATCCTATTCCAATTTTTTAAGGAATGATTTAAGCGATTTACTAGATGAAGTTCCTCTTGGTGCCCGGTCCGACGTCGTATGTGGTTTATGCATGACGGCGATTTTCCTCATTTTAGTCGAGTAGCCAGACTATTTGGATGACCATTTCCTTGATAAATGGATAGGCCGTGGAGGACCCATTGCGTAGTCTGCTCGCTCCCCGGACCTGAATCCACTCGATTTTTACCTGTGGGGTCATCTGAAATCCATCGTTTACGTAATACCCACTAACAACGTTGAAATGCTTCGCTAACGTGAAGAACAAGGATTCCAGAAAATCCGAACAATACCTGGAATGTTTGAACGCATCAGGCAGTCTATGACGAAGCGTGTGCAAGCATGTATTCAAGCGCAAGGCGGTCATTTTGAGCACTTCCTTTAAAGGTAAGGCGGATACTTGCTTGAACACATAACGTGCTGTAACTCGGAAACAAAGTGATTTCGGGCATATGTTTATATAAACTTTTTTCATTGTTTTCAGGTCCTGAATCCATCCTGAAAGTGCGTCCCACATGTTATGAAACACCCTGTATACACGAGAATATATAAAGGAAGGGATAGATCTCAAACAAAGAACTATAGATCAGTGTTACTGTTGTCCGTTCTCACCAAAATATTTGGAAGAATAGTTAGAGAAAATCTAGACTTCTTGGAGACACTGGAAAGATTCATTGAGAACCAGCACGGATTCCGATCAGGAAGATCATGCTATCACAATTGATAGAGCACTATAACAATATCCTAGACGCACGTGCTTAAGCGTTCGACAATGTGATCATGGTGTGTATATATAGCACATTAAATGACACATATTGGAATAACGAGCAAAGTGAGAAAATAGATCCACATTTTCCTCGGAGAACTCCAGCAGGTCGTAAAAATCCAAGGTATATTATCATCAGAATCGGAAGTAGGCAGCTCATTACCACAAGGAATAGTATTGGCCATTCTCCTACTTATTACCATGCTAACAGACATAGACAATGAAGTAGCCAACAACAGTATAGTAACATCCTTTGCAGACGATACAAAAATCAGTAGAAAATTCAGTGATGCAAAAGAGGTGGAGGCCCAACAGAGGAACACGAACAGAATATACAAATGGTCAGAATACAACCTTTCAACCTTTCAAATGTTCCGTGCGATGATTCTTCATTTCACGAAGATCAAGTTTGTTCCCTGTCTTGCCTTTAATTTGGGAACACGACACACTCTTCCTTTTCTACTTTCCACTGTTTGGGGTGTTATAGTGTTCAGAGTAAGCTTAGGGGCTAGTTCCTCCATTATTTTCCAAGTGTAAATAATCTCCATTATTTTCCAAGTGTAAATAATGGTGTACCTCTCTCTTCTTCTTTCCAGAGAATATAAGTTTAATTTACGTGACGTGACGTAAAGGTTAACCATGTCCAGTTAAATTAGGCCTACATTGTGGTCTAAGACATAGCATCAACTCATAGCTTAACAAAGGCTACGGTAAATTACCCTAACCTAATTTGTTGAGGAATCTTACTATGGGCCTCGATTTACTCTACCCGCTCTGGACCATTTCTGAATTTCTAGGCTTAACCTGCTCTACAGTTAGACTGGAGATATTAGGGATGGGTTAATTGGGACCAATTCATACAGAGATTTTTCACACTGGTGCTCCGTGTGGGGAATTTACATACTTTAGGCTTAACCTTACTTAATAAAAATTGCAGAATTAAGCTAAATGGTCTAGCCTAAACCTAACCTAATCAAACTTAAAGTAACAAACTTGCCTAATTAGGTGTACAACCTAGGGCCTAACTAGGAAACATTTACATATAAGGAGTCCCATTCTTTTACAAGCTTAGAGCTGAGTGCAACATACAGATTAACCAGAATCAAACTTACTTTTTCTTTCAAGGTTTAGGGTACTTATTGGGCTAATCTTGACATTAATTAAATACTCAGGGGTTTAACTAAATTTAAAACTTGACTGTTTGTCTGATTACTCTATTTATTTGACTTTTCATCTCTGACAATTTCTTCTCACCTTATTATTTCGCTACAATCCCTAATTAAACTATTTTGACCCAAACATGGACAGTGATGAATTGCAACAATTAAAAAAGAAGAAGTGTGGGAAATTGGGTGCTGTTACTAAGGCCATCAGCACTTTTGACAATATTACTCAACCAGGCAAGGAAGATTTAGCGTATGTAATTCTTAGATTGGATAAATTAAAGAAGGATATAATAGCCATTGATGAGAGCATTTCAAAGTCAGTTGAACCTGAAATGGCTGATTAACAACTTACAGACCTTTACTCTGATAATAATCATCAGGTAATCTCAATTGAACAGCATATAAGGAGACTACAGTCTCGTTTGAACGACTTAACACCAAATAAACCTATTTCTTTAATCAAAATAGAACTAACTTTCAACAAAATTTAAGTGGCATGCCAAATCTCGAGTAATAAGAATTTAGGGCTAAGTTAGAATAGAATAGAATAGAATAACCTTTATTAATAATAATAAAATAAATAAATTTTTTTCAATTTACAATGACATGAATAATTGTGAAGCTCGACTATTTATTTTATTTAATTTGGCCCTTAAGCTTTAGGCTTTACTGGGCTCTTATTAAAAATAAGCAGCTAGTTGTTATAAATTAATAATAATAAATAAATAAGTAAATAAGTATTATTAATAGTTAAAACATGTATTACAATATTATACAATATTAATGAACAATATTAAACAATATTAGTGGACATTAATCCTAGATTTTTGTTAGTATGCCATTCTTAATCGGGATTTCAACTTGGTTTTAAACAAATTTACATTCACAATATTTTTTATATCGGCATGCAAGTCATTCCATAGTTTCACTTCAATGAAAATGGGTAGTTTTTGAGATGAAGACAATCTAAATTGAGGTATAACAAGCTTTGATCTATTTCTGGTCTGATACGAGTGGATTTCTTGATGAGTTACAAGATATCTATTTACCCATTGCAAATTAATGATTTTGTTCTTACACTTGTAAATAAAAATAAAATGTGCCAGTTTGGTTATATCTTTGAGCTTTAGTAGGTTTAGCTCTTTAAATAATGCACTAGAGTGATCAAGGAAATCAGCATCAGATAATAACCTTATTGCTCGTTTTTGGATGACAAAGATACCATTTAATGCGTTGGAAGCAGAGTTTCCCCAAACAAGGGTGCAGTATGTTATATAAGGAAGAACAAGAGTATGATAAAGAGTCAATAAAACTTGTTTAGGGCCTACATTTCTAAGTTTCAACATTATAGCAACGCTCCTTGAAATCTTTTTCGCGATATAATTTACATGATCACTCCATTGCAAATTCTTATCTAGCATTACACCAAGAAATTTTGTTACAATACACTCCTTTATGGCGATTTCATTAACATTAAGTTCATCAAGATATACATTTCTTTTATTAGTAAAAATCATGAAATTTGTTTTACTGGTATTTAGGAAGAGTTTATTGGTGGTCAACCATTTCATTACACTGATGAATTCTGAATGAAATATCATATATTCTTAGCTGTATTAACATTTTTGCAAGAAAAAGAGACAGTTGTATCATCTGCAAACATTATGAAGTTCAGTATATCAGATGAACGTGGAAGGTCATTTATATATAATAAAAATAACAGTGGACCCAGAACTGAGCCCTGTGGCACATCATGTTTGGCAAGCGCTTTAGTTGAGCAAACCTTATTTACTGATACAAAGTGATATCTATTGGACAAATAACTTTTAAACCAATCACTGATTGCTCCTCTAAAGCTGTAACAATATAATTTATTAAGTAGAATATTATGGTCTATTACTCTATTACATCAAACGCCTTACTCAAATCCATAAATATTGATATCATTATTTCTTTGTTCTCCTTAGCTATATTTACATTTTCCATAAGATTTAAAATAGCCATTTCCGTTGTTTTATTATTACGGGAAGCCATATTGATTTGGAGATAATAAATTGTAGGATTCTAAATATCGCTGCATTCTACTTTTTACAATTTTTTAAAAAACTTTGCTGAACACAGATAATGAACACACCGGCCTGTAATTTGTTACTAGTGTAGGATCATCCCCTTTAAAAAGGGGTGTTATACAACCAGTTTTTAGCATTGATGGGAATATTCCTTTGGAAATACTTTGATTGATAATTTTAGCCAACAAGTTTCAATATATGTACAGGAATGTTATGAATGTTATTTTTTGTATTTTTTAGTCTACCAATAATATTCTGGACCTCAGTAGAGGTAGCAGGAACAAAAGAAAATGAATTTAGTGGGCTGGGTGGCAGAGCTGGGCAATAAATACATTGAATGTATTTAAATACTAAATACTAAATACATGGGAGAAATGTATTTAAATACTAAATACTAAATACATTTTACGAATGTATTTAGATACTAAATACAAAATACATCAATTGTATTTAAATAAATTTGTAAATACATTTTAAATACATACAAATTTTAACATATGCATTCACTAATTCACTAAGCCATGACACGCACACGATAAAGAAATCAACCGCTTTCGACTAAGAGTGGCACACAACTGATTGAACTGACACGTTGAAACATGAACCATGCTGTACTACAACTACACTGTCGACGCGTCGTACTGTGCTAGTACAGAACGTGTATTAAACCAGTAAAAGTATTTACATTTTTATATTTTGAGTATTTAAATACATTGTATTTAAATACTCATTAAAGTATTTAAATACTGTATTTAAATACATGAAAAACAATGTATTTATAAATACAGTTCTAAATACACAAATGTATTTAAATACGTATTTAAATACAAATGTATTTAAATACTGCCCAGCTCTGCTGGGTGGCATATATTCTAGAGGTGAGTGATCATTATTTATTAATTGTGAGCGAAGCTTATCCGCTATTGAAGTAAAATGTGCATTTAAAGAGTCTGCAATAGCAGTATCATCAGTAATTTCTTTATTATCAACATTTAATTTCTCTATTGAATTTTTCTTAATTTGTTTTCCGAGAAGATTGTTTATGGTTGTCCAAGTGTTTTTCATGTCTCCTTTATGTTTGGGAAATTGATTGTTATAATAGCTATATTTTGCAATTTTGATTATTTTAGTTAATTTGTTTCTATATTGAGTATATTGTATTTTAGGAATTATGCTCTGCAATTGCAATTTGAATAATTTATCTCTGTTCTTTATTGAAGTGATAATTCCTGGAATGATCCATGGATGTGCGACACTTTTGGGCGAAACTGTTTTTCTCCTTAAGGAAACTAATTAAGTAGCTAAACTTATCAACAGTTGGAATATCACTAGTGCGCTGAACCTCTGGTCCACTCCGGAGAGGGCGATCGGTTGGTTACCTGCGTGCCGCCGACTTGCTCGATCAGGGTGGGCTGATCGGCTAACCAACAACAACAACAACAACAACGGTTGGAATATAAGGTTTACTACCTATTGAACTCTCAAATTTTTCAAAGAAAGATGGGAATTGTGCCCTGTCCCCATCAAATGGTGGTACTTGCAGAATGGGTAACTGTGACGAACCTTTAAATGACCCAGATCATATGTTTCAGTTCTTCTATGACACCTTATTCCATATTTGTAATATTTGCTTTCCTTTACTTAAAGGTCCAGCCTATAACATGATAGCCTATTTACCAGCTGTGGGTGATTCATATGAAGTAGCTATTGATCTCTTGAAACATAATTACATTAATAAAGATGAGTTATATCTGAATTAAATTATCTCGACAAATTATTGATATTGCACCCGTAAAACATAACCAGAGTGATATGAAAAGATTTTATTCAAAACTAGCGGAGCGACCCGGCGTTGCTGAAGTGGATGTTGAACGCTATATATATATATATATATATATATATATATATATATATATATATATATATATATATGCCCAGTTAGGTAAACTGAATGCCCGGTTAGGTTAATTGAATGCCCGGTTAGGTCAACTGAATGCCCGATTAGATTAATTGAATGCCCGGTTAGGTTCATTGAATGCCAGGTTAGGTCATCTGTACGCCCTTGACGATTGGTTAGGTTAAGTCGTGATATTTTCGTTAAAGCTAACGAAAATATCACGACTTAACCTAACCACTCGTCAAGGGCGTACAGATGACCTAACCTGGCATTCAATGAACCTAACCGGGTATCCAATAATTTTACCATCGGTATGTGTGTGAAGTTTCACGTTTGTAACTGCGTCCTTTTATTATTATAAATTACTAGTACAGTTCCCGTCGCTTCGCTGACGGTTAGACAGGCTAAACTACAGAAAAGAACGCAGCCGTGAAAATTTTGAGCTTCACATTGTGTCAACATTTCTGAATCTGGTATCTCCCAAAACCTCCTCACCCCCATTCATGCAACGTGGGGGCTAACCCCCTCCCCCATTACCCCCACCCCTCCCCATTACCCCACCCACCCCCATTACCCCAACCCCCACCCTTCCCCCATTACTGCCCGGGATAAATTTCACAAACAGACAAACAGACAGGCTAAACTACAGAAAAGAACACAGTCATGAAAATCTTGAGCTTCACATTGCCGCCCGTAATACAATTTCTGAATTTTTTTCTCACAATTTTTTCTCACAATTTCTGAAAGTGTGACGGACGGACGGACGGACAGACAGACGGACGGACGGACAGACGGACAGCTCTCTTATTATAATATAGATTATTATCATTACAGGCAGCAACGTGAAGCTCAAGATTTTCACGACCAAATAATTGAACCGACAGTAAGTGGGGGTTCAATTATTTGGTCAGTAAAACTATAGTCATAAAAATCTTAAGATTCAGAAATCTCGACAGAATGTGAAGCTCAAAATTTTCACGGCTGCATTCTTTTCTGTAGTTTAATCGCGGTGCTGGGGCCTTCGGGCCCAGTAATTTTAATTATTCAATTTATTAACACCCAAGTGCACAACCTGGGGACCTAATCAATATGTGTGTGAAGTTTCATGTTTGTAACTGCTTCCATTTTGGAGTTATGGCTGGAACAGACAGACAAACACACACGCACGTCCTTTTATTATTATTATAGACAAAGGTGGGCAGGATCGAGTTCCAAAAGGACCGAATTCCAGGAACTCGGTCCTTTTTAAGGACCGTGAGCGGGAAAGTCGGTCTTTCTCAGTGAGGACCGAAATGAGGAGCGACTGTCCATTTTTAAGCAATTCCGGACGGTCCGGTCCGGACGGTCTTTTTTAGTGATTTTAGTGTGTTTAGTGATTATTTGAAGTTCTAAAGAAGATGGATCGTTTCCTCCAGAAGACTCAGAAAGAGACTGAGACTGAACTGAAACTTGTTTCAACACCTGGAGGAGACGAAGAATCTACTGATGTTAGTGCTTCAACTTCAAGTCAAGCAACTGGAGCTCCTAGCGGAAGAACTGAACCCGGCAATCCCTGGCCGTACCTGGACAAATACTTTGAATACCTGGGCCCCAAGGGTGAGCAGAACCTGGAGTACAAGTGCTTGCTGTGCCTGCCGAACAAGAACATCCTCTCGACAAGCAACAAGAGCCAAAACAACCTCAAGCGACATGTCTCCAGGCGCCACCCTCACGTCCAGAACCAGTTCGACCAGTGCTCAAGCCGAAAAGGTCAGGGCTCAGTGACAGCCATTTTGAAATGCTAGTCTTCTTGAAGGGAAACTCAAGCATTTAACTTAATCACTTTTTTTCATCATTTATGTATTGTATTAATTATAATTTACGTTAATAAAATTAAAGATTTCCGGTGTCTTTAATTTCATTTTTCATTTTAATCAAATTTTTCACTTATATTATATATATAAGGACCGAGGACCGAGTCGTTCCTAGGTCCTATCTTCAGAAAGGACCGTGACCGGGACCGTCGGTCCAGTTTGAGGCAAGGACCGGGACCGTCGGTCCTTTTTGAGGCCCGGGTGCCCACCTTTGCTTATAGACTAGCGGAGTACCCGGCGTTGCCGGGGTGGATGTTGAACAATATATATATATATATATATATATATATATATATATATATATATATGCCCGGTTCGGTAAACTGAATACCCGGTTAGGTTAATTGTACGCCCTTGACGATTGGTTAGGTTACGTCGTGATATTTTCGTTAGCTTTAACGAAAATATCACTACTCAGCCTAACCAATCATCAAGGGCGTACAATTAACCTAACCGGGCACTCAATTAACCTACCTGGGTTTCAATTAATCTAATCGGGCATTGAGTTGACCTAACCCGGCATTTAATTAACCTAATCGGCATTGAGTTGACCTAACCGGGCATATACTGTATATATATATATATATATATATATATATATATAGTGCTCAACATCCACCTGGCAACGCCGGGTCGTTCCGCTAGTTTTAATTATATGTGAAGCTCAAGATTTTCATGACTGTGTTCTTTTCTATAGTTTTATTGACCAATAATTAGTCATGAAAATCTTAAGATTCAGAAATCTTGACACAATGTGAAGCTCAAAATTTTCACGGCTGCGTTCTTTTCTGTAGTTTAATCGCGGTGCTAGGGCCTTCGGGCCCAGTAATTTTAATTATTTAATTTATTAACACCCAGGTGCACAACCTGTGGACCTTGAGTAGTCTAAGCATCATCATCCTGTTTGCATATACGTTTTGTGTTTCGTATTTGAAAATGAAAATGAAAAGGTTTATTGGCAGACTATAATCCATATGACAAATATTATTAATACAATGACAGTTCATATACTAAGGATAGAAATATACACAATTGATTAGAAATAATACTGCACTGTCGAAGTTAAGTGGAGCTACAGACAGACGTTTTCGTACCAAGAAGTCCATAGCTTAGAGGATAAATGGCAGGACTCATGGGTAGCTTGGATGATGGGTTGGTTGATTTTTTAATTCTTTGCATTAGACTGTGTTGAGCACGTCTTGTTACCTCCGGGAGGCTCGGGACATTGCGGGTAGCAAACATTTGCGAAGCTGAGCATCTCGGGGGTAATTTATGTAAGAGTCTAAAAGACCTGTTGCACAGCAAATTTAGGATTCTACCAGAACCTTTTCTATAATTCACCCAGAGTTGCTGACCGTATATATTACTGCAGAAAGTACGAAAGAGTGTGTCTTTAGCTTCACTTGTACAGAAACGAAAGTTCCTTATGGTCATATTCGCTTTAGCACACAGGCTTCGAGATTGTTTTCTTATATCCGAGTCATCACTCAAGGAGCTGGTAATAGTTTGACCCAAATACTTAAACTCTTGTACTTCCTCAATTACTTCACCATTCATTTTAAACCTTATATCAGCTGGCTGATTACAGCTTTTAGGATGAAATTGCATAATCTTAGTTTTTGTAACATTAAAAAGAATATCATGTTTCTGCGAATACACTTCGCAGACGTTTAGTAGCCGATCCAGACCTTTAACAGAGGGACTTATTAACACCATATCATCGGCATAAACTAAGTTATTTATCCTTGTGTTATCTATACAACATCCCACTATTGCCTCATTAAGTGAAGCAATTAATCCGTCAATATACACATTAAACAGCATAGGGGAGAGCAAGGAGCCTTGTCTCACCCCGCAAGAGGAGCCAAAACACTCGGATAGTACATTGCCCTACCTAACAGTGAAAGATTGGTGGGAATACCAAAATTTCAATAAATTTAATATGTACATGGGACCCTTCCTGTCTTCTAGTTTTGCAAATAAAATATTGTGGTTCACCCTATCATATGCCTTACTTATATCAAGGAAACAGCTGTAAATGGTTGAATTACTGTCAATGTATTTAGATATTGTTTCTTTAAGTACATAGATACACAGGTCAGTTGAGTGGGACCTTTTAAAGCCAAACTGATTAGGAGATGTCCATAGGAAATAATTTAATCGGAGTAACAAGAGTTTTTCTAGTAGTTTCGAGAAGCAGGAAGTGACAGCAATAGGCCTGTAATTATTGCTAGACAGAATGTCTCCGTACTTATTTTTGACCAGGGGCAAGATATATACCCTCATGAACTCTGCAGGGATATAGCTATGAGCAAGCATGGCTGATAGGAGCAATGATATATGCAGACATACTACATCATTTGCATATTTTAAGTGCTCATTCGATAAGTCATCTACCCCTGACGCAGAACCAGTCTCGCTGCAATCTATCTTAAGATTATCCCTACTCACACTGTTAAGAATGTTAGAGTAGTGGTTTTTCCACAGCTTTGCAATTTCATCCACCCCCGACACCCCATCGATTGTCGGAGGGAGGACATTTTTGACACCCGTTTGATTCTTAACAAATTTCTACACATATTCATGTATACTGGTCGTAATCTAGGTCTACCATGAAAGCACCACAAATCATAGGCGTCTTTCGATTCCCTCTTCAGGGGGCCAATAAAATCATTCCATCCAGGAATAACCTTAGTATGATAGTTGTAAGATTTAATCATGGGGCTTCCTGCTTCTCTTAACAGGGATATTATCTTACTATAATACCTATCTATGAGTTTACAGTGAGAATCATTTGAGCAAGGATTATTACAGGCAAGGTGCAAAATTTCTAAATTATTAAAGAGGTGACATGTTCTGTCTTTGTATTCTATTCTCTGCTGCATATTAACATTGGACAATCGACGCGATTATTCTTACCTATTGAGTTCTTGTTAAGTCGTGTTGCGCATAAATTGGTAACGTTAATTAATATTTCTAATGGTCTATGATCAGAAAGAAGGAAATCATGCAAAATATGAACTCTAACAATTCGATCCTTTAGATTATTACTAGTGAGACAATGATCAATCCACCTGGTGGTACCACTCATATCGCTAACGTATGTAAAATTACCACTGGCTACTCCTAATACATCTACATCACTTATACTTAAATTGGCCGACTCGCACAAGTTACCCAATTCTACAAAGAATTCCGAGTTCACATGTGCGTTAAAGTCCCCCATTATTATACAGTGAGCATATTTGGGGTTATCTGATAATGACTTAATTTTGTACACCAAATCAATGTATTCATCTAGATTACTGCCGTTGTTGTATGGTAAATAGCAGTTTACAATTAATATGCAATCATTGTTCACTTGTAATTCAATGCCTAACAACCTTACATTATCGCTTGTTAAAATTTTTATATGTTTTGACAAATTTTTCCTTAATAAGAAAGCAACACCACCAAAAGGCCTACCGTACATTAATTCATCTGACAAGTCTACTGCTGATGACGCATGGTACATAAAGTCATCAGAGATGGTAGAGAGGAATTTTAGCTCTTGCTTAGGTAGCCAGTGCTCCTGCAGGAGTATCAAATCTGCACTGTCGCAGATTTTATAAACATCTACAGTTGAATTCC